>CM023481.1:341020361-341377906 GCA_013339685.2 Hyalomma asiaticum | reverse complement strand
TGATTTGCTTGCTTTCAATGGGGTTTGACGTCCCAAAGCCACGATATGAATTATGAGAGACGCCGCAAGGGAGTGCTCCGAAGATTTCCACCACTTGGGTTTCTATAGCGTGCACTGACAGCACACGCAGTATACATGTGCCTCAACATTTCGCCTTCATCGAAGTGCAGTCGCCGCGGCTGGAATTCGATTCCGCGACCTTTGAATCGGCAGCCGAGTCCCAGTGCCGCTAGACCACAGAGGCGGAGCAGCATGCTCCAAGCATTAGGGGAAAGTAGTTACGTTGCCGACAAACGTGACACTGAACACGTCATCGTCGCCGCGACGTCTGCGCACCTGGAAAGCGCTGGTTGATGACGCGGCCGCCGCATGTTAGCAACTTCGACGTCACGTGCGTGTTTTGGCTCGAGCTCAAATCAGAAATAGCAAGAACGGAAAAGGAACGCTCCTCGCATGGCGCGTGCGTAATTTAACGTTCCGTTAAAAAAAAAAAGATAAAACGGTTTACGTTTGTAAGACCTTAGATAAATGAATCGGTTGCCGTGGGCAGATTTGGGACGCGTCCAATCAACCTGAAAACGAAAAAAAAAAAAAAGGACGGCATGTACACGCTCCATTTCGAAGAATAGGCGGTAATGAACAGCTTTTGGCCCCGTGGTTCAGCGTCCCGAAGCCACACAATCTGTTATAATTTATAAAGCTGTGAGTTTGACCGCGAATATGCTTGCATTGTCACACCCTTCGGTATACGATGCAGAAAGTATATATACACACACACGCTCCTCAAAAGATAATGAAAGATAAACGTTCCTGGTTGTGCAATGGTGCTGCAAGGTGCTGCAACGCTTCACGTGAGATGATAAAAGTAGGTAATAGGGCTGCCCACCAATTCATTATAAAGGATAACTTTGGCGCTTTTGCAGGCGAATTTGCTAAAGGCATTACTGATGATTAGTTCAATCTTACAACGAAACTATGACTTGTCTGCGCTTTGTTCTACGTTCCTGCGAATCGTATCACTCAATTTCAATCCCTGTCGCTCTCTGCTCCTTTGCTGCTCGCGGGAGAAAGAGCCTGTAGCGACAACCCCACACGTCGTAACGTGTAGGGCGTGCGTCCGGTTGGCCACGTTGCTACGAGGCGAAAGCTATGCAATACAAGCTCAAAAAATTCAGTACGCTGTCCACGGCGGGGCGAAGCGATTGGTTCTTAAGAGACGGCACTCGTGGACCGTCGATGGCTTATCAGTTCCTCTTTCGGACGGTGTCGGCGAACGTGTCACATGCCCCGCGACAGCGCTCCATTGAGGAAAAGGCGGCGGTGTGTGTTGAAAGAGCAGCGCTATCTGCTTCCTGGCGTGCAGCCACGTTGGTAACGCTCAATCCGGCTTCTATTCCTTACTCTCGCGACGTCATTCTTTCTCGGAAAAAAAAAAAAAAGAGGCGCGTGGAAGAGTCATTGCAATATCCTCTCAACACTGCAAAATGATTTCCCGTGATTGCATGTTGCCGAGGCGCAGCGTCAGTTTGTGCATACGTTCTGCTTCCGTAGATGGTTCGACGCGCACGGATAACCATGTACAAGCGAGTGGAATATTTATTATGCTCGTGAAAGCCCCATCCGATAGATACATGTTTTTTGTCGAGACCTAAACTTCCCCTAACACGAAGTGAGATTTCGATGAACCGGGAATGGCTTAGAACTCAACGAATACGTTACGTTTCAATTAACGCTTCAACCACGTATGAATGCGCGCTGAACGCTCCCAGAGTCCATGTGCAGGCACGTTGGCGCGTTGACGAAGTAAAAACATCTTTTCTTGTGAGACATAGATACTTTTCAAGTGGGCTGGTCGTTTCTATTTCTTTCTTTCTTTCTTTCTTTCTCTTTCTTTTTTTCTTTCTTTTTCCCTACCCCGTTCGAAGCAAACGTGTCTCTGTACTATCAAGAAGGCGCTGTCTGTTCGTAACGGCCTATCTGAACGGTGTGCTTCATTGTTTGCCACTGTGATGCACAGCAACAGTAAATAGGGTGATCTATTTTTTTCTTTGGGGGGGGGGGGGGGGGGGGGGGGGGGGGGGGGGGGGGGGGGGGGGGGGAGGGGGGAGAGGAATTTTAAGAACATCTTTTTTAATCACCCGCGTTATGTAGCTGTCAAGGTCCTTGTTACCGTGTCAGGTTCTTAGTAGATGCAGCGCACGATACATTTAAGCAGTACGAATAAAGCGCGCGTTCTCTGTCGTACACACACAACTGCGCATTGTATATATTCCCAAATCAGCCTCGAAAGTACAAAATGAAGCACGCTAGCTTTAACAATATAGTTCAAACTTAGTCCACAAAGAACGACGAAATGTCAAGTTTATATGGAACACCGCAGAAAAGGGATTTTGCAAGCCTCGGCGCTAGGCCTCGGCGCTGCAAGTCCGGCGACGCGCCACGAAACGTTTCCCGCTTAGACCAGGCGTCGCTGGTCTAAGCAGGAAAGTTCGTGTAGCGGCGCGCCCTATGCGCTCCCCGCGTTCGCTCATCTCTGCGCCGATCGCAGGTGATCGGCATGCTGTTCAGGTGAGGCACTAGCCACAAGTAAGTCATCGAGGTAGGCGACGACGAAGTGCAGGCCGCGGGTCACCTCGTTGATGAATCTTTGAAACGTTTGGGCGGCGTTCCTCAACCCGAAAGGCATGCGGACATACTCAAAGAGGCCAAAGGTGTCGAGATGGCGGTCTTTGGTATGTCCGATGGCTCAACAGGAATATGATGGTAAGCTTTTACCAGGTCGACCTTGCTGAATATGGTCGTACCAGCTAGTGTGGCGGCGAAGTCGTGGATATGTGGGAGCGGATACCGATCAGGGGCGGTACTGGCGTTCAGTGCACGATAGTCACCACAAGGGCGCCAGTCACCTGGGTCACGTTTCGGAACCATGTGCAAGGCGGATGACCAGCTGCTTGACGATGGGCGAATGATGCCTAGTTGCAGCATGTGTTCGAATTCCCTGCGCGCTGTGGCAAGGCGGTCACCTGCGAGGCGTCGCGGCTTGCTGAACACAGGCGGTCCGGTTGTGACGATGTGGTGCGTTACTGTGTGTCGTACTGGCAGTTCGAAGTTGTTCGGTTTTGTAAGTTCGGGGTAATCGGATAGGATTGATGCAAACGTTCTGCGCCGATCGCAGCGCCAGCACCGCGTTGCGTGAGACGCGCGAAATAAAGAACAGATCGCACCTCAACTTTCGTTGTGTCCTGACGTACCTTCCGCCGCTCGTATACACGCCGCTGTCTATAGGCGTCGTATGTCGCGACCACTATAGTTCGTGTCGACACTCTGTCGGCTACCAAGAGAACTCATAATTGCTTCCACTTTTACGAGCCATAGCTTAACGAACACCAGGAATCGGCAGGAGCCAAGATAGTTCGTCCTCCGAACGGCTGCCTCTTCCGTCGCTCCCTTCAACATGGCGCCGCCAATCGCCTCTCCTTCTTTCCCTCCCCCTCCCCCCACCTTTTTTTTCTTCCTTTTTTTTCCCCTAACAGTCGAGCTGTTCAAAGCAGAGACTGTACCGGCGGATGATCTCGTTGTCACGCAGAGGGGAAAAGCGGACCTGCTCTTGCACACGGCCCACAGCCGCGCTCGACCGACTCTTGCCCTCCACCGACTGCTACGAGGTAGGGATTATACGATAAAGTGTGGAAGAGGGCTTAGATCGAAGTTGCGGATTCGACCCCCGCAGCCACGACTGCATTTCCGTAGAGCGAAATGCAAAGAAAGAAAGAAAGAAAGAAAGAAAGAAAGAAAGAAAGAAAGAAAGAAAGAAAGAAAGAAAGAAAGAAAGAAAGAAAGAAGTCCATGAGTGCGTGGTGAAGGATCCCGTACGGTATGAAGATAATGATGTAGAGTGGCAAGAATAACATGACTGTGGGTGAGGACGTCAATAACTCGACACCGTTGCCAGTTGCGTCACGATTGGAGACAAACAGCTTCGCTGTTCCGGCAGTTTTTCACGGCGGGGAAATGGCTTGAATTGTTAGTGTCGCTTTGATCTTTACATCACAGAAAACTTTGCAAAACTTCTTGGTCCCGTAGTCTGGCTCGCTGTGTATTAACGGGATGAATGCTTCTCTATGCTCGCGCCACGAGGATCTGTCGCGTCGGTATGTTGATGTTGTTGTTGTGGCCTCTATAGTTGGCACATACCCTAGAGGGGGATTGGAAATTTTCTATGCCGTTGCACGAGCGCGCATTTCTTCGTCGTCGTCTTTGTTGCTCACGAGAGCGCGTGCACTTCAGCGATAGTATAGAACAGTGCTTCTTGAACCAGAGCACTCTCAGAAACGCGAGTTTGTTGTACCAAAAATAATAATGAATATTTCTCTAATCAATAAAGCTTTGCTAATTAACGTTTCTAATAATTTAGTTATGGCATACGTAATAAATTCTTAATCGTAGCCGGCGATTTAAAATGTATCATCCACCTGGTACTAAATGGGAGAATGTACAAATGCACGGTTTCGCAATGTTTGCGTTGAAGTGCACCGGCTATTACCGTAATATTTTTGCTTCAATGGATAAAAAGGCATTTCGTGAAAATGTGACGGGACAGACAACCTCAACTCATATTTGCCTCGTCTCTAGTGACATTCCCAGTTTTCCATCACTTTCAACGATCTGTCTATCACTCGTTTTTACCAGTATAGTTTGACAGCGCACATTCTGAAACGTCACGCACAACTTCGTGGCTCAGCAAAAAAAAAAAAAAAAAAAAAAAAAACATAGGCCAATTCTGCACATTTTAATGCACACATTATCCTCAAGCATATAAACAATTTGCGATCAGCAGTCTTTGAAAAAAAGAAAAAACGAAAACATCGTTGACATTCGAGTAAGTCAACGTAAGATGAGAATTCTTGTATCAGTTGTCCGCTTGGGATTCTCCAATACTGTGCAGAACTATACGGTATTTGGTAGACCGTTGAGTATGTGTTGTTAGCACTTCCAACTAAGAAATACTATAACACTGAAGTTTCGTTCAATTGTGTTTGTTGGGCTCCACCGCATAGTTTACGATTCCCTTTTCACCCTTTAAGACATGTGATCATGAATATGGTTGACAAGAACTGCGCCTTGGCTATACACTGCACGAGCGGCCGCTCGTGCCGTGTTTGTGATTGATTGATTGACTGCTGGGGTTTTACGTCCCAAAATAACGATATGGTTATGAGAGGCGCTGTAGTGAAGGGCTCCGGAAATTTCAACCTCCTGGGGTTCTTTAACGTGCACTGACATCGCACAGCACACGGGCCTCAACATTTCGCCTCCATCGAAATGCAGCAGCCTCGGCCGGGGTTTCATCCCGCGACTGTCGAATCAGCAGCCCAATACCATAGCCACTACACCTACGTGTCGGGGTGTCCCGTGTTTGTGTTCCTTGCTTTGTGTCCGTGTGTTTTTCGCGGCTAAATAATGCCACGTAGGTCATAAACAGCCTGTATTAATCATCAGTAGGTCCTTATCTACTCAGCTGTATAGTGATAGGATGCCAGCACCCTTTTGCACACATTTCTCCAGTCTGAATATTACGTCAATTAATACGTTGAACTATTTGTAGACTTCCATAGTAATAAAACCACGAAAGATACGCATGTGGCAAAAAGGCTGTTGTTTTACACTATTCATCTCGCCAAAATATGTAGGGGACTTGAAACATACTGAATTAAATTTTGGGGAACAACGTCTTGAGCAAGCTCCCCACCCCCCCCCCCCCCCCCCCCTTCATCTTGCTATAAGGCGGAGGAAATTGTGCTTAGGAGACTTCGGGACGGGGTGGCCCTGACACCGGCAGTAATCTCTGTGTGGAACTGGTGCACCATACCACTTGGTGATACGTGTCTGTATATTGTTCTGTTCCCGTGACGGATGCAGATGCACACCATCTGATATAGACATGTATAGGACCGCATTTGGAGTGCTCTCGTCTCCTACAACCAGCTGGTCTCCACTATATACGGTGTTTCGACAAGTTATGAGAATTGAATGCACAACAGATATCACAAAGCACAAGTGATTCAGTTTATACACAACGCGGGACTTACAGCACACATCTGACACATCCACGCCATGAACTATGCCTTAAGGGCAAGTCCATTTCGCAGTGAAAAAAAAAAAGTACAAGAAACAGAACAATGAGACGCTTTCAATTATTTTGATCGTTCTGCTGCACATTTCGCCTTAGTTATCCTCCTTTTGTCCAAGTTCACGCACAATTATAAAAGCTTACACTCAGATTTGATAGGGATACAGTTTGAATAATTGTTGTTTTGTGGGGTCTAACGTCCCAAAACCAGCTCTGATCATGAGAGACGCCGTAGTGGAGGGCTCCGGAAATTTTGACCACCTGGGGTTCTTTAACGTGCACTGACATCGCAATGCATCCGCCGCGGCCGGGATTCGATCCCGCGACCCTCGGATCAGCAGCCGAGTACCGTAGCCACTAGACCACCGTGGCGGGGACGGCTTGAATAATTCAAGTACACCAACGTTAGGGTTACTCTTTCAGAAGTATCCGTTTAAACGCAAACTAAAAAATTCAGGTCAGTTCCGCGGAGTGAAAAACCGTCGTAACAGCGAATCTGTCCTTTCATCGTTGATCGTGATGTAACTGGCATGGGTGTCAAGCGGTCTCCCCGCGGCTCTGGGGAACGAACCCGCAACTTTGAGCTAAAAGCTCTTCTACAACAGCATCACACATTCGCATAATCACTATAATGTAGCAATGGGTTGAGGCCAAAAATTTCTCGCGCGCGGCACTGGTTATAGTGGGTGGAGGCCATGAGCGGGTCCGCGGTCCCTTCTTGTGTGACGAGCACCCCACGCACGGCACAAGCTCGATATTGAACAGCATCCACTGTTAGAATAACATTATTAGGAAGGATGCGTAAAGGCAATTAATTTTTCCCAGTTTAAACAGTGTACAAGCTATAGTTCACTCTTGCTTGTTTATGCTTAATTACAGGTACATATTTTCGTGTTGTGTTGTCATTAAATTCGTGAATTGCATGATCTTGCTGTTCTGCCTGTGTTGGCGTACGATAACGAAATAATCTTTTGTGAGCACAATTCCTCAGTTTAATATTATATCTTGTGATTTTGGATGTGCATATGATCCTGTAATAGGTATTTAAGTCCTTTTTGAATGCCTCTTTCTGTTGGTTATGTTATTATCACGTGTTAATCGTGAAACAGGAGACCGGCTGGAACAATTCCACCTTGGGGTTTTCTTATGTACTTCTGAAAATGCATGCCCTATTTCACTTATTGTACGCTGCAAATAAACTTCAACACTAAAGCTTGGAAAAAAAAAAAAGCTACAATATTTTTGTTCTTTTTTTCTTTTTTTTTTTTTTAGGTCCAGCGCCGGAAAGTGAGGTTACCGCCACTCGGTAAAGCTCGGGACTCATCTGTAATGCAGATTAAGCCGGATAATTTCGCCAGAATCTTCTGCTGTATGTGTGCTCATGCGCAACGAACTCTCATCATTTGCTACTTTGTGAGACCCGAGTCAAGTGCACTATACGCAACAACGAAGCCGGCTCAGATAATGTGTGTAAACTATGCCCGGGTAGATCGCGCCTGCGATACGTCATCTTGCACAACGCTGCCCGGTTCTAATGAGACAAAGCGTACGGTGAGGGTTGACACTTCGCAACACAGAGAACGGGGGACTTTTTCACGAGAACATTAGATTGGAGAGCAGGCGAGCGCTATCATGAAACTCGAACACGCTAAAGTTAATGACATCCCGGCGGAAATGGCCGTCTTCATCCTGTCGGCTATCAAGCAAACAGCGTATTGAACCTAGAGACAATAGTGTCGCAAGGATCAAGCAAATCGAACAGATCGTAAGATGAAACGAGGTGCGGGACCGGGCTAGCTGGTATTCCATTACTGATGTGAACAGCCTGGAAACAGACAGAAAACAAGAACAGCTAGCCTCATGGCTATCGGCAAAAGAAAAGGGGGGGGGGAGGGGGGGGACATTTGCCCCCCCCTATACGAAACCACACCAGCGCCGTTCATTTTGTTGCGATGTACGAGCATTTGTTAACAGTTTATAACTTGGAACCGCTTTTTTATTTTATTTTCATCAGCCTATGTTTAGCCCACTGGAGGACGAAGGCCTTTCCCAACTATTTCCAATTTGTCGTGTCCTGAGCGAGTTGGTTATACCTTATGCCTGCGAATTTATTAATTTCATCGCTCGCTTAGGACTAGCTGCATCTAGTCTGTAGGAATAGCGGAGCTGCTGCTGCCCTCCTTAGCTATATACTAGCTAAGCCTCGCTCACTTCCCTTTCTTCATGTTGGTCTTCTTTATCACTTTTTATATTTCACTCTCTCCTTTCCCATCCCCTCCTAAACTACATCAAGGCAATTGAGCTGGTGGATGCTTTGCCATGCTCTACCCTCACCGCTCCTCCTCACTTTCACTCCTCTTTCCCAGCCCCTTGCTATACTATACTATGCATGGCTATGCTACGTTAGGAGCTGCTTGGCACATTCCCGATTTCCGTGGAGAAATCCCGCAGAATTGAAACGTTGCACGCCGGCCCGATGTTTAGCGCCACCGCAGAGGGGAACGTGAACTACCGCTTCCACCGGCGGAGACACTCATTCGGCAGGCCGCACCTTGATTGTCGTTGAGCGGCTGTGCCTGTATTTTCCATTTGCAGCGCTGAGACTGCCGAAAATTGTTGGTCCATCATAGAACTGTTAGACATAAAAAGTGAAAGACATCAACCAGTGTGGTTGTCGCATTTTTGGTGGACATGTAGAGTGGTATGTGGAGGACCTTCATTGAAATCGCCATCCAAAATGTAACGGTATTCCATGCAAAAGATTGGTACAGCTGCATGCACCGCTCCTATAATACAGTGCGGAGCACTTTAAATCGTTGAACACTGGTTCTGAACACAGTGCGCAGTACTGTTAGTATTGCACGAAATGTAGACTGATAATGTGAGCCTGGTGTTTCCAATTGATGATCGGTTGGTGCAGCTACACGCCGTTCCTCGTAGTGCAGTGCGCAGCACTGTCAGTATTGTATATAAAGAGACGCTGTTCTTGGTCTTTTACTGTGCGTGCTGCTTGGTGTCAAGCTGGCATAGTAGGCGTCACGCTAGTGCAGTGCGAAACCGTATGCGGCGAAGTTTCAGCCGCTGTGGTGAGTGTGTGCGCGTGGGCGTTTGTTTAGCTCGAAGTTGCAGTTTCGATACCGCCGGCTGCATTTCCATAGCATGAAGTGCAAAAAAGTGCGTAGATGGTTAGATCGGGATGCATGTTGATAAATCACAACTCAACATTAACTCCATTAGGCTAGTATGTGCGGCACGCCAAGACAAGGAAAGGAAGAAAGAACAGACTGCGATGTCAGTGCACGTTAAAGAACCCCAGGTGGTCGAAATTTCCGGAGACCTCCACTACGGCGTCTCTCATAATCAGAGCTGGTTTTGGGACGTTAAACCCTCAAATCAAGAAAGAACGGACGGCCTGTTTGGGACGAGGGTCTCAGGACACAACTTCGCTGCTCGACCATCTTCCGGATGTGGAAGGGGCGGTGTCTTTCAACAGCGAAGCTGTTTAAGCCAGCCGTAATTTGTGCGTCCGTGTAAAACAGCCGGCCGCGCCGTAGCTATGGCAACCAGCGACGCCCCGTATATATAAGCATGTACGTATAAACTGAAATTTCTAAGAAAAAATGTACGCCGCTTCTACTAGGTCGCGCAAGGCCAGATCACGGAGACTCTAGCCGTTTGTTTACTGGAACCGGTCACTTGACAGTCATGTGATATTTTGACGGAAGAATGTCCCATGATCACCCAAAATCACGTAACGAAGTGTCGCGTGACATGTTCCTCCCAAAATCACGTAACGAAATGTCACGTGACATGTTCCCGCCAATATCACGTAACGCAATATCACGTGACATGTTACTGCCAACATCACATAATGCAATGTCACGTGACATGTTCTCGAGCTGGCATCCGCCGAGGAGGCCCGTGTTTGCAAGTAGTGCGTTGCTCACGTGGGTCGCCGCGGCAGACGTGGTGCTTGTTACTGACGCGGGTCTTGAAGCTTCCTTCCGCCGAAGAGGCCCGGCTTACACGTAGCTTCGCTGGAGAGGGCGCGGTGCTCTCGTCGGCTAGCCGACTACATCGCGTGGGTCGGCGACAGTGTTTCTACCATATGTTTCTACTGCGTCGCAGCGCCTTGATCACATGCTTCCCTACTGGTGTCTAGCGTAGCGTCGCAACGCTGGCAATGCCCTCAACACGTAGCGCTTGCGCGAATGCGTCTGCGCGTGCTGGGAGGAACGCGCTGCTTTGATGCCGCTGTGTGCTAAGCCAAGTATCTGGCCGGCGCGAAGTGCGCTATATTCACGCTGCCTAGCGCGGTCGCGCAGTGTGAAGCGCGTGCCAGAAGAAATCAAAACAACGCGACTTACCTCGCAGCTATGCTGGGCAGTTCTGTGCCGCTCTACCATCATATGGTACTTTACGCCATAATGCCTCCGCGTCTCATCAGAACGCTTGCCGGAGAGCTCTAGCAGAATGCGCTGAAGCGAGGCGCGCTTTACTTCTCATGTAATTATTGCAAAATTGTCATTCAAAGCACATTCGAGCCCGCACCCGCAGCAACTGCTCGCAAATGTGCCTCAAGCTGCGCGTCCACAGTTGCGTACAGTGTGATCTACAGTGGCCCGCGTGGCGGCTATATACGAGGTCGACAGCGAGCCGAGGCCGCTGCTCATGTTCTACCTTCACGTACGCTATCTTCACCCGTGCAACAAAGTGAAGGCTTTCTCCTCTGTTCAATTTCCGCAGTGTGGTACACATGCAATGATGACCGCACAGCAGCAACATGGAGCGTATAAATAACCGTTGACGGCTTGCGCACGGGCGCCGTTTCTCATCAGTACTACTCTTATGAGAGCAGCATGTCGGGGTCATTCATTCCTCTTGTGCGCGAGTCTGGCCACGCCTAAGCTCCCCTGCATGTTTGCTTAAAAAGCCCACGTTCACTACAATTCAGATTGTCTCTGTAAAGCTGCTTGTCTTATTTCGTATATCATGCATTGCTATCGCATTCTTTGCCTTCGCCCTTCTGGCTAAACTGTGACTTTTTTTAAAGCGTGCGATTGGTAACGCGCAACTTTACGCTATGAGACCCATTGGTAGCGTGGTTTACATATTGTAGACGTAAGGAACGTCTACAGGTTCGTGTAATAAAACCTGCAAGCGCGCATATATAGCTCTCCCGTCGCTTCTCTTGCTTACTCAGTTCACATCGCGTTTTTCTTCTCATTCCAGCCCTCGTCAACATACCGTTATCGTTCGACGTTTCTCATTCGCATGCAACCGTGACATATGGCGAGAGAAAGATTGCAGCTTTGGTAAGGCCAAACTTCCATCTTTAGCCAACTAGTGTATTTCACCAAGTTATACTCCGCTTAGGCAAGAGGACAAAAAGGCCCTTGAGGAAAGGAAAGAAGAGGGAACACGTTTCAAATATATGCAATTAAACCACGCATGACGTTTCCTCACCTTGTTGCGTTTTGGCTTTTCACATTGAATTATAGCTATGCTTTGTCTAATGTTTTTGTGCGGCTATTGGAGTCATCATTGACAATGAATGGTGGTGTCGCCATCTACACGCATCGAAAAGCAGAGTTCACGGCGCTCTTTGTGCAGAGGTCACCGTTTCAATGTTCAGATCGTATAGAGATTATCCCTACGCGGAAGCGACCGCGCCGCCATCGTGACCTGCATGCAGACCGAGGGCAGTGCTTTTGAAACACCGCTATGATTGCCGCAGCAAAAGGGGTGCCTGAAGGCTGACACAGCTCAGCGACGGAAAGTCTCCATCCATTCAGAAGAAGAAGAAGAAGAAGAAGAAGATGATGATGATGGATCTGTTAATATAACACTTACTTGCAACCTTCGACATACTCCACACAGTAATCCGGAGATATACCTAGGAGTAATTTATGATAGTCACCTACCCTGGCGCGCATACATCGAATACATAGCTAAAAAAATTCACGCATCTCCACGAAGTGAACCATCACGAGTGGGCGAAGCACTGGGGAATGTTCGGTGTTACTGTAAATCACCCGTGACATTGCCCACTCATGCATGTAAATGAGTGACAACGCGTGTGTATGTTTACACACGCTTTGTCATTTATGCTCCTGGTGTTTATGAGGTTCCTGCGCTCCCACGTCGTAGATCGTGCCGAGTTCCGGATTGCTCTTAGTTAACGCGCACGCTGCGAATCCTTATGGTTCAACAGCGCACAAGAGAAATCTACCACCGGCTCTACATTGCAGGTCCATGATCCAGTGCCTATATATACGGGGTGGACGGTGAACGGTTGTGCAGCGCGAGCGGTCGGTTTTTTCAATCAAGGAACTCACTAGCAGACGCTGCCTGCGTCAGCGTTGTCTTTCGCGGGCGAGGGCGCGTTCTCGTTCCTTGCGAGCTGGTAGAGCGTTCATCGCAGAAAGAGCGTTTCCATAGTCAACGCGCGCCGTTCGGTCTCTCACGACAGCAGACGACACTTTCTGGGCGCACTGCCTCCGGGATCGGCCCACCCATACACGCACACACTACTGCACTGCCTCCAGGATCGGCCCACACCCACACACGGTCACGCCGCCGCAAGCTAGGCCCTAAGGTCCTTCGCCCCTACAAGGAGTGCGCGCGCTTGGCATCCTGCGCAAAATTAGCAACAATCGTTCAGGTATGGGACACGCTTATCATGATGTGTAAGATGTATGTGCGGCTTGTTTTGGAATCTGGGTGCGTGCTGCATTCGGGCGCTATACCAATTACAAATTACATCCTTTAATTCTTCTGGAAAAGGAGGCCCTTCGTCTATGCTTTGGATTACCGAGATCAGTTGCTACAAATGTTTTCTGCCTAAAAGCTCGGTTGCCTTGGCTTCTGTGCGGATACCGGTTACTTACCAGTGAGACGTTCTTGAAGATCTACGAATATCCGTACACGTATACACCGATGGATCGACTACGTCCTCCAGTTCTGGCGGAGCGGTGGTCTTACCAACGCAGGTGATAACGCTTCGACTAAAGACGTCTCATGTCACGACGTCCACGGCGGCAGAACTCACGGCTCTACGCCGTGCACTAGAATTCATCCGTACTGAAAGGCCGAAGAATTGGGCTGTGTATTCGGACTCGAAGGCGGCGTTGCGTTGCAGTGCATACGGTCAGCTCTTAGGCGCGGATGCCACGAGCAGCTGACGTACGATGTAATCGTGCTTCACCACCACCTCAGACAAAATGGCCACGAGATTGACTTTCAGTGGGTGCCCAGTCACTGCTGAATCAGCGGCAACGATTCCGCAGATGGCGCAGCTCGCACTTTACATCATGAAGCGAACATTGTTTCAATTCCACTCTCAAGGACAGATGCTGCAATGCAGCTTCGACACCTGGCACGCCGTCTCTCACTGGTTGAGTGGAACTCACCAAACATCATACGAACGCGACTGTACCAGTTAAACCCTTCCTTGCATCTCCGCCCTCCATCAGGACTTCCTCGACATGACGCCTCGCTTCTTTGTCGACTTTGGCTGGGAGTTGCCTTCACAAAGGCATACTCCGCATTAAGTGGAGCGATCGACAGTGCAACATGCGAGATGTGCGACACCGACGAAACCCTGGACCATCTGCTGTGCCACTGTCCGCGATTCGTCGAGGAAAGGAAAACACTTGCTGAGACGCTACGCCACCTTGACGATCGGCCACTTTCCTACAGATGCTACTCGAACAACGCCCTCATCGCTCGTCGGCTCACAAGGCACTAAAAGCACTTTTGCGCTTTTTGAAGATGACTGGTTTGCGCGAACGCCTTTGACAGTTGGACTTGTCCTACAACTTCTTTTTCATTATTCCCCTTCTTTCTCTCTCTCACATCTTTCTATTCCCCCTTCCCATTCCGCCAGTGTATAGGGTAGCCAACCGGACGCCTTTCTGGTTAACCTCCCTGCCTTTCTGTTTTCCCCTTCCTTCCTTCCTACGAATATCCTATAATACTCCAAATAGTTTTCATGCATCAGCCCCGAAGTCCTACTGGCCTCGGTTTACCACTCCTCAGGCGGTATACGTGCAGACACTTATTGGGCCCCTAGAAGTACGGCTAGTGGGGTCGAGCGCGAAGGAGCCACCCGAAGGCTCCCCACTGTTACCCCTCTACGGGGACAGCCAGAGTAAAGGCTACAACAACAACAACTTATAATGATGAAGATGCGCGGAGTTTAGCGGCGCAGAAGCCAGATATGACCAAAGAGCACCAAGGATATTCAACAATGTAAATAATTAAAACAGTAAATTTTATACGAACGATTGTTAAACTAGCCTGAAAAATAGTCGCTGTAAAGTGTACAATACATAAGTAATGAATGTATAGCTATAGTATATGGTTGTGATATGTACTGTAGACATGAAAGATATGCTGTGAAGGGACTGTACACTAATATACGTCAATGTCTAACACTACCGCCTGCTACATGTAAAGGCCTGGAAGCACATGCTACATGCAAAACGTTTGAATGTCAGGAGTATCCCCTTTGAAAGCGCCGTGAAGGATTACCACGAGGCTCTTTTTGTATTGATTTCTGTGCTCTGCCTGGACGTTGTCAGCCTTAATATACCCATGCTCCTAATTATCGCTGTTACCCTAACAATAGTTTCATTTGTCGTGTAGCACAGCGTTTCGCCACAAATCTTATGGCCTTCTCTTGCTGGTCTCTATCGCAGATTTACTTCTGTTTCCAAAAAAAAAAAAAATGTCTTGGAAACTTGATATATCGGGCACATTTGCCACTTCCTTGGTTATTGGATGTATATCTTGACGTTCGACTGAAATATGTTCCACGGTTTCTGCGTTCTTTCCCCACGTTAAGCACGCATCGCCTTCGTTATGAAATTTCTTTCCGTAGTTTCGCTTTCTTAAACACTCCGATATGGTGGAAAGGTGGACCTCCCCTTAAATCGTCATAGAACATTTGTCTTTGTATTTATCTCTTTGTTGTCCGATACACCTCCACTTCTCGTTTTATTCTCCGTTGCACTGTCGATAACCCACTCAGATCACCCAGTGCACTGTCGATAACGCGGTATGCTATCGCACCAGGGGCCTCTACTGGGAGCTCCTACTGACAAGCGGTTTTGAGCCAAGAAGCATTGCTAGGATGAAGGAAAATATGTTTTGTGTCACTTACAGGCCGTACTGATTTTATTTCTTCCTTCTGCATCTGTTTGCCGCCTCAGCTCCAAGTCGCAGTCGGCTCTTCTGTTTGCCACAATTTATACACCAGGGCCACAGAACCGGATATCACTTTGTCGCGATATTGCCGTCAATGTCCAATTCGTTGAGTTTGCCTTCACTGCATGGAGCTAATTATTAATTACAGCGTCCGGCACAAGCTACACGTGGAGTCCGAGTCTATACTGCGCAGATATGCCTAAGCCAGAGACAGCGCATGGCGAAGGTACCAGTTTTTGTCGCTGCGTACGTCCAACATAAATGTTCGGCCACGCTGGCATTGCGCAAGTGTACGTGAACGTATGTACATCGAAGCACGCGAAAAACTGCGCGAGATGAGCAATTGGAGACGTCCGATGAATAACGTTAGTAAAAGGGAGGGTCTCCACGACAGTGCGACAGAGACAAGCACGAGCCTAGTACTATCAACGAAATATTTTTTTATATATTAAAAAGCACATGGGAGTGTCACTGCAATCACTCACATGAGAGCGTCACTCATAAACATTCGCTTATACACTGAGCGAACAGAAGTTACAAGTGATCGCCTATGCGACACGGCCCAGGATGGACACGGCCCAGGAAATATGGCATGGAGGCACTGACATCAGCTAGTGTGTGGTTTGCGCCCAGTTGCCGCGGTGAACGAGAAAAAAAAATGAAAGGTCTTACCCAAACTAACATTACCACCGTAGTCGTCATCCTACGTTGGATGCATCGCAGGACGAAAGTCTTTCTCAACAAACTCCATCCTAGCTACCCATCCTGTCCAAGCTGATTCCATTTTATGCCTGCATGCCTTGAAAATTAATTTTCATCCCCCCATCGTGCTCCCTGTCGTCCACGGTCCTGCTACCACTCTGTGTCCATTCTGTCGATCTAAGCGGCCATCGGTTATCTGTCCTCCTCATTACGTGACCTGCGCAGCTCGATTTTTTTTTCCTTGATGAAACGAAACATTGTAAGCGTAACATTAAGAGGTGGGAAACCAGCACAGCGGATCAGAGAACACACAGGTGTAGCCGATATTCTAGTAGACATGAAGAGAGAGAGAGAGAGAGAGAGAGAGAGAGAGAGAGCAAACATAGAGCATAAATTTAATAGAGTGGCGAAAAAAAATAAAACGGTACCCATAAAGGGAAATTATTAATATTAAACAACTTCAACAATTATGAATGCGACAGTCGCGACGAACAGGTATAACCAATAATTATAATTCAGACAAGCTTTGTAACAACTGCTAGGCGATGCGATATGTTCAAACGGTTAAAGAGAAAGCCAGACTTAGAGCACGTACTATATCAAAAAATGCAAAGCTGGTGACATACATAAACGAGCTCTGCAACAGTCCGTCCACACTGAGAATGCCGCTGGTAAGTATAGCTTGATCCTCGAAGCCGGCGAATCGCAGTCGGCGGCGGGCCTCCACGGAGACTGTTGGTGTTCGGTGTTGGGACGTGATGCTATATAGCTACAGCTGCGTTATTTTCCCGCGACCTGCTCGGCGTTCGTCTCGTGTTGCCGAAGTAGACTTTCGAAGTGTCGAATTCGTTTGGTTTCGTGGGCTCTTTGAGGTGTCAGCTTCCACCTCTCGACCAGACGTATACACGAAATGTACACGTGCGCATTTGTTACCACCGCCGTCCGCACTCTGCTGGCGATCACGTTCACTGGTGAATCACTAGGTCGCACACAAATATACTAGTGACGTATCCCAACGGCCTCACGTGGTTTGTATGTGTTTCCACTTCGGTGTGTACTCTGCTGGCGGTAACGTTCTGTGGCAAGCAGTTCTGTATCACAGGCAAAAACAAAAGTGGCGGACATATAAAGCCAAACAAGGTGCATACGAGTAGAGGATCAACTTTACCGCAGTTTTTACAAGCAACCGGTGATGCAAGCGTGGCTCGCGCCTCCGTTCTTAGACATCGGACGCGGTGTCCGAGTGTGTACGCTTCTTGTTAGGAAAACAAAAATATTTTCATGGGAAATTTCGCGATATTTGGCGACTTTCGTGACGCTATATGAACATGCTGCTGCACTAAAGTAGTTCCGTACAGTCATAAAACATACACGAAAGGCAAATGAAGTAGAAAACTGGATAGGCAATAGGCTCACTGGCAAAAACAGAAAGAAAGAAAGAAAGAAAGACACGCATATTGACAGCGATTTCCTGCTGTATTGCCATGAAGTCGCGCACTTTCCCGCGACGATGAATTATGAGTGCAGTTAATAATAATAATAATAATAATAATAATAATAATAATAATAATAATAATAATAATAAAACGTGGGATATAATTTAACATGACCTCCAAGGCGGCTGTATACACTGACGACGCCATGCCTAAAAGGTGCGAAAAACAGACCACTTAATATTTGGCCTCAGCACTCAAGGCCGACTGATTCGCCGAACGCGTTTAGTCCGAAAATTTCTCGAGGAGGTGGACACGAATTTAATGCGAAACTGCAGCATATATACAGCCAAACATATGTATGAACGTTAAGCAACATATATATAACTACCAAAGTATATATGTTTGTCACCCCATAGAGCTCCCTTTAAGGCACACTTCAAGCGATTCCATAAAATTTCTTTTTAACAGAACACTTTATTGAAGCAGTTCAATAACATTAAACTGGAATAGCAATGGCTTTGGTAGCGCTATACAAGCACGTGTATGCATGCGAATGTGACATATTGAAACTCAGAATTGCTTACATCAGCGAATATTTCCAGCGATGTCAAATGCTACAGATGTCATATATAAAAGACCTGTTAAACTTTTATAGCTAAGGTTGTGTTAATAACGCAAGCGTATTTTTTTTTAATTTCTCGCGCCGACAATGTATGCCATTTCGAGTAATCGAGCTAGCTAGTGAATAATAATGATCAACGAGTTTTAGATGCCGATACCACGTTACGATTATGACACATGCCGTAAGGGACGCCTCCGGAAATTTTGACCTCTTGGTGTCCTTGAAGTTCACTGACAACGCACAGCGCACGGGCCTGAAATGCCTTTTAGCCGGATGTCTAGAGTCCTGCTGCCTCTTACAGTCGATCGATTCCACAATGGTTTCCAGTCATGCTTCGATCGGCAAATATATACTCCCGTTGGTCTGTTCAGTCGTACTCGATTCTGGGGGCTTATCTGTGAGAACGTCGCCTGAATACATATTGTTCGAGGTTATGCAAGAAAGGTATGCTCGTAGCTTGAGGATGCGAGCTCTCGACTGCATGCATCGATCGATAAAGGACGCGCCTATGGGACGCCTGTTCTCAAGTGCGCCGTTTCTTGCTATACTCTCAAAGCCTCTGCGCTTATGGTTACCAGGGCGCCCCTGCGATCAGCGTGCAACTGCCTATAAAAGAAATGTGGTCGCGAACGAAAAACGAACGGTTGTGGGCGCGTTGAAGTAAGACGGTGCTTCAGCGCAGCCAGAGCTGGAAGCTTATCTGGGCGCCACGTGGTTATCGCAACGCCGGAAATTGCTCGAGAGCAATTTCCGATACAGAGCTCCCGATACAAAGGCTAACATTAGCAGTTCGATCTGCTTCGTGATTAGATAGATAGATAGATAGATAGATAGATAGATAGATAGATAGATAGATAGATAGATAGATAGATAGATAGATAGATAGATAAACTGCTCTTTATTCAATGTCTAGATTACGAAAAGAGGAAGGTTTGTGTGAGCGAATAGAGGCATCTGCATAAGGTCGGCTTCTTAGAGGCACCAACTCGGCGAACTCTTCGAACCTAGAAAAAAAAAAATAAAAGGGCAAGGCAAATGAGGGCAGGGTGGGGACAAATGGGCATCCCTCCAACTTTTCTCGGACTGCCCATTTGATATCGCGCCCCGTAGCCCCCCGCTTCAGGCGTTCTCAGAGCGCATTCGTATAACCGGTTCGCACCGGCGTCGGCACGGTTATATTGCGACGCCCCGCCACCTGCGCGCGGTCTTTGTCCCGGCGGCGCCTACACGCACGTAGTACAACGGCCCTTTCCATCAACAGCAGCCCGTTCTGTGGCATGCCCGCCGACATTTTCGAGCCTTCCTTCCCTGTCGTGTGCCCTTATCAAGAGGGTATCAACGAGAGCGGCAAGTGCTCCGAGGAACAACGCGCGCCGCCTGCCTTTCGCTTTTGTGTTCAGCCTTGGGTAATTTCTTTTTTTCTTTTCTTGTTCGCGTGCCGGTTCGCGGCGCAACCTCCGTGAAATTCCTGATATGACTGCCCTCCTATGCTATCTTTATAGACGGCTGTTTTGCCCGCGCATGGTTGGATATCAGCGGGGGAGAAATACAGAAATGAGCGATCGCCTGGCGAATCGTAAGAAATGCCAGCCGCGTTGGCTGTCAACATAAGATATATGATACTTCAAGGCGAAAGCGAACAGCTTGCGCATTAACTGGATATCGAGATGAGTGTATGAAATTAACATAACCTTCTGCATGGCCCAGAAGGGTCAAGGAATAAAAGCGAGCACAGCGGGAACAAATGCTGAGCGTTCAGGCTTGCGTGAGCATGCGCATCCACAAGGATGCGCAGCGCGTGACACGACCTCGGGCGTTGCGTCCTATTGTTGCTCGGACGAAATTAGTCTTCAGAGGTACGCCGTCTGTTTACAGCTGGTCTCGTCAATGAAGTAACTTACCCCACGAAATTGCTTACCGAAATCAGGAGCTTATTTACAGATGCTCTTTCTGAGTGACAAAAGCTTTCGTTAAATAAATACGAAACTACCGACAGTGTAACTTATTACCAGGAATTTCTTGTTCGCAAGCTTGGCAATAACACGGGGACGCCGCAAGATAAACAAGAGACAGCAACCTTGCAAGGAATGAAAAAAAAAAAAAAAGAACTACAGTTTTTCATATAAAGGCAATGCATTGATATATTATCAATCAATATATTAGGGAACCCAGTAGTTGCGTTATCTGTCGTGTATATTGTAGATATTCACTTCCTAATTAAATCAACAACCATATATCTTCACGCGCACACAGGCAAACATGAACAAATCTCGCTCCATGACCGCGAACAATTGCGATCACAACGTTAATGTAATGAACAGAGCGCGGAGGGCTATATTGGAGAACGAACGCTTCACACTGACTCTCGCGTCAACGCGTCTCGGAAACTTTAAACGCAACTTTAACACTGTAGGCGCGCACGAAGACTGCAGCGCTCACGAAGGGACCAGCGATTTCCACTCGTTACTTGCAAGAAAGGCGCGAGGACCGCCTACATGTGCGCCTATATGTGTTAACGACTTACGGGAGATAATGAAGAAGGCAGCACATTCGAGGAAAATTTGCCTTATATGGTATCCTTAAATTGTCACTACAATAAAAATTACGAAGAGTTGGGGGAGAATGCGGCCCGAAAAGAGGGCGCCACATGGAACCTCTGAATAGCCGCATGGCCGAACGTGAAGGGCAACCAGCCAGTTTCGTTATTTGTAAACAGCCAGTGGTGTCTTGGGTGTCTAGGTTATCACCGAATTTGTTTATTTTTTCCTGAGCGTGCAGCAATTGTTCACGCATTTAGAAGCAACGGGCAGGTCACGCATTTCATGCCTTCCTTTCATGTCCTCACGACCCAGAGAAACAGGGGCGGTGCGCAGTTGTCACCGGCCTTGGTGCGGCCCGAGCGTGGGGTTCGTTCCGTATCGCACAGTGGCGCCGAGGCGTTCTCTGCCAGGCTCCCGCGAGTCAAGGTCCGGGGTCATTGCCGAACGCACTTATCACCGCGCGTGCGACTCGGAAACGCGCACGGCTTTGATACAGCATATGCTTGCTCTTCGTATAGAGTGCGGATTGCTTGATAGCCCGATAGGCGCACGGGTGCGATTTCAAGCTTTCCAGATAAAAGTGCTGTCATCTTTTACCGCGGAGCCTAATCGTAGCGCCTGCACGAAGATAGTTGTGTGGAGTATAGTGGATCTAAAGGAGTGATCCTTATCGATGTATTCCGCTGAGTCAATAGGTTGGTCAAGGCGCAGCTCTACTGACAGCGTCGTTCCACCCTCGGTGCCGCCGTATATGACCACTAGCTCGATCAAATCCAAAACGTCCTGATATCGCTGGTTATGTAGAGCTATGTATACGTCCATATGCAGGGGCGGACTTTTCCGTCAGTGTGCAAAGAAGGCCAGCAGGAACTTTCCTGCTTTTTTTTTTCTTGTGTTCTTCTTTTATACTAAGTACGGGGCAGTAACCTGAAGACTCACGAAAAGGGTTGAGCTTAAATTGAGGTCGAGGGAGCGAGCAGTGCGGAGCATGCGTCGACCTCAATTCGGAGAAGAGTGCGGAGTGGATCAGGGAGCAAACGCGTGTTGATGACATCTTGGTTGAAATCAAGAGGAAGAAATGGACACGGCCAGGGCATGTAATGCGAAACAAGGTAACCGATGGTCATTAAGGGTAACAGAGTGGATTGCATAGGAAGGCCTCTTCAAGTGGATG
The DNA here is from genome assembly GCA_013339685.2 of Hyalomma asiaticum. NCBI lineage: Eukaryota > Metazoa > Arthropoda > Arachnida > Ixodida > Ixodidae > Hyalomma > Hyalomma asiaticum. The sequence continues at coordinate 341,356,092 of CM023481.1, read as the reverse complement.
GGGGTTCCTTCCAGGAGACATTTGCCATAGCCCGCTTGTCAGTTTCATCATCATCATCAACAACTTCCGCTGCAGGACTAAGGCCTCTCCCAATTATCTCCAATTCGTCCTGTCCTGGGCGAGATGATTCCGCTTTATGCCTGCGAATTTCTTAATTTCATCGCCCTATCTAACCTTTTGCCTGCCTCTGCTCCATTTTCCATCTCTTGAAATCTACTCTGTCCCGGTTGTCCGACGGTTGCCGGTTCTTTGCATTACATGTCCTACCCAGGTCCACTATTTTCTCTCAATTGACATAAGTATATCAGTTATTCTTGTCTGCTCCACGATCCATTCTGCTCGCTCTCTGTGCTACACGTATAACCTCTGAGTTACACCTATCAATTTTCGCTCCTGAGCACGTTGTGTGGTCCTCAATTTCAGCTAGAGTTTCTTTGTTATCCTCTACTTTTCTGCACCGTATGTTAGTACCGGGAAAATGCAGTGGTTGTCCACTCTTCGATTTAAAGACATCCGTAAGCTTCCGGTCATGATTTTGGAATGATTGCCATAGGTGCCCCATGCCTAGTCATATCCTTCGGAAAAGTTTCTTTTGTTGCCTACTGTTGTTCTTTTGTTGTTTCTTTTGTTGTTTCTATTGCTGTCTACTTTAAGTTCTTTTGTTTAAGCCGAGTTGTTGATCATTATCTTGGTTTTTTGCTTATTCATTTGTGGTCCTACTCTGATACTTTCTATGTACAGATCGTCGATCATTTGTTGTAGTTCATTGCCATCGGTGCTGGAGAGCACGATGTCGTCTGCGAGCCTCAAATTGCTGAGATATTCTCCGTCAACTTTAATTCCCCTGTCCTCGCAATCTAGCAGCCTAAACACATATTCTAAGCGTGCAGTGAACAGCCCCTTTCTTGATCGAAATTTTTTCCGTGTTTCTCGTGGAGGAGTATAGAGTTGCTGTGCTATCTTTGTGGGTGTTAGTTACAATTGTCTCAGGTGTCGATTTCCGCCGTAAGGCTTCTAAATCTGTCTGTATTTCTATTGAGTCAAATGCCGTTTTCGTAGTCTACAAAAGCCATATAAAGGGACTTGTTTCATTCCGCAAATTTCCCAATTATTTGATTGCTAGTATGGTTGTGATTTCTCTCATCCTAGCCGAAATTACTTTTGCGAATAGTTTGTATACATGACTGAAGATAGTCTGATTGGTCTGTAGTTCTTGAGGCCTTTTCTGTCTCCTTTCCTACGTATTAGGACTATATTGGCATTTTTCCGGCTAGTTGACACATTTTCTAGAACCGTTTCTACTTGTGTCATGATTAGTAATAATAATAAAAAGGCACTCGCTATACTGTAACGGGGCATGTCACTTTAGCAGCGCCGCTATTATAACGGGCGCTATTACCGTGAAAACGTAATCGATTACATTCCATGGTGATTTTGTGACGCCTTAACTACCTTCTCTAAGGAGTAACGATCCGTGTAATGCAATTACTTCTTCCCTGTAATCGATCACGAAATTGCAAAATTACCTGCACATACATGCCTTAGATTTTTCGTGTCCAATTTTAATCTGCTTCTTGAAATGAGACACGTTATCGTTCACAAAATAAATAAATAAATATCCTATGACGGAAATTCGAGGTACGCACGTGCGGGTACCGATTTTTCCGGCTTCACTTATACCGGCGGCTTCACTGTATGTCACACTGTATGTGCGTACGTGTGCTACCGTAATAAAAAGTTAAATGGAAAGTAACGAGGGAGGTAATCAATTACACTGCAGGTAACTTTTGATAACTTCTTTGAGGCTGTAATTTTCACTGTTATCAGCTACCTTTTACAGTGAGGTAACTGTTCATTCTAATCGGTTACTTTTTTTTTTTTTTGTCAGTAACGTGCAGAAATCTGCGTGCAAGTATGGCGCTATCCCACAGAAATCGGATCTAATCGTCATCGGACTGTGCAAGGCCGCGGCTGCAACATAGCCAGAGATCGAGCTTCAAGCAGCCATGAACTCTTATCAAGGAAGTCCTCTTAGTCCAGTGCAACGGCAAGCAGAACATTTCTCTTAAGAAGAATTGCTGTGGTTTTACGAGCCAAACTTCGGACTTCACATATAATTTCCAGTTTTGGTTACCGACTTCCTGCCATTGTTCGTCAGAGACAAAACGCCCTACTTCCTAGCAGGGTGTGTATACGGCTCTCACTGTTCATCCCATTACTAAGAATATGCATCCACATCTCAACGCTGGCCGGCGCCGTGCTACGTATAATAGCCGAATAAGGGGAAAACCATAAGGGAAACCCTGGAATATCCACACATATGCTTGTCCAACTGAGCGAGTTTTTTTTCTTTCTTTTTTTTCTTTTTTAAGGTAGCTTAGCCACGCACGCAAACAAGCGACGACGCGCATTCGTTGGAGTCTGCGTTGAGACTGTGGTTTTGTTTTATTCTGCAGGGAGATGCACGCAATACAAGCTGACGGCAAAGCGCACAAACACAAATGGTCAAAAGTCAAAATACAAAAACGCGAAAACACGGGAAGCAAACCCTTATCCAGATATGCGCAAGGCCCGTGAGCCTTTGGTTCTGTCGGCGACGCTGGCCATCTTTCCTGATCTTTCCGCTGTCATCGGCAATGGCTTGTCGCTCTTTTAACGCCATGATTCATGTTGTTAATCATCTTTGGAATCAACGGGGGGAAGCGGCCGGATGCCCTTTAGTGCAGTCGTTTGATCTCCTCGTACGCCGTGTTGAAACGCGCAGTGGCGATATGCTCTCGTACACACAACACCCAGCGATCCTTGCCTCACGATGTTCCGGTCGGCGGTTAAAAAAAAAAAAGGAATGAAATGGCACTCCACTCGCCGTGCACTCTGTATACTGGCCGATAATATGCGCGCGCTTCATCTGACCTCGATTTTATCGCAGTGGGATAAGAGTCGGTTGCAAGCAGATCCGAAAGAATCTTCGTAAAGGCCTATTCGGTCGGAGCGAGTGACAGCGGTCACGCTGCGTCAAAAGGCTCCTATCTCCGCTGCTGGCTCCACGATTGCGGCGGCTCAGAAGACGCCAGCTGCGCGCGACGCCGAAAGGCGCGCCTATTTCCCCCCTTCGCCTATCGCCGTGCCCAAGCGGAGAGCGTGATTTTCCGAGGTACTATGTCAAACGGAATGCGTCACGTGGCCGCCTGACCTAAATATAAGAAAGAGTGACACGGGTTTCTCACGCAGGAAATGAAGCTGTATGGAAACTTGAGCTTTGTATTCTTTCTTTCCGGAGAACAACCCACCGAGTTTCCGAGAATACATGCATGGGCAAAGTGTCATCCACAAACTACCAATTAACAAGAACAAAGAGAAATGCGAGGGTAACACAAGCACGAATACTGTATTTTTTTATATTGCGAAATCAATTTATCCTGATGCTTTTCTTTATTTTCTTTTTTTCGGTAAGGCATGTGGAGCCGGTAGCAATCGACTTAGATACCAGGGCAATTTTATCAAGGCAGCGAGAGTAAATTCCTTTCGTGGAACTCACAACGTTTTTCTGCAGTTAAACAAGATAAGGCGTGCTTCCAAATACACTACAATGTTCGCGCCATATTGAACACATCTTGTAAAAGAAATTCTTCTGAAAACATGAGCCACGTGCAGGCGACAGAAACGCTCCTTTTGCACGAAGTTTTGCACTGTGGCTTACAAGAATTGTTCATTTTTAGGTACAGTTTCAAAATGGAGGAAGCGAAGATAGGGAGTTGGCATTCTGGACAAAGCCTGAGAGAAATGGTGCTTGTTTGAAAATTAGAGTTGTAATTGGGCACACTTTTTAAGTCCTTTCCATCAGTGAACAAGCGCAACCAGAAAATATAATACATAATTTGAAAACGGGTTCATTAAGACTAATTCTAAGGAAGCATACCTTCCCCCCCGTTCTTCTTCCTTCTTCTTCTTCTTCTTCTTCTTCTTCTTCTTCTTATTATTATTATTATTATTATTATTATTATTATTATTATTATTATTATTATTATTATTATTATTTAAGTTTCTCTTCTTGCCACAGATTACTTCTCATGCGTCATATGGACAGGCAGACTAGGGCCCTATCGATAGTTTTCAGACACGGGTGTCATGAGTAAGCGAGTGAATAAAGTTTACCGTGAATAATGATGACCGGGCATGTTGCAGCCCGTGTCGCACGAGGAGGGGTGTCATGTGTAGCTGCGAATTTTTTCGCCTTCCATGAGGTAATTTTCCCATCTGCAGCAGACACGAAGCGCGTGACTGAGCTCCTGAATTTAATTTCGAACGCGATAAAGAATGTTTTTATCCATATTCCAATTGCCATATTACTTCACGATAAAACAGCGCGAAAGGACGGGACAAGAAAGGCACATTACTGTTCGACGTGGATAACGTACTCCATCCCAGAACATTTAACCGTGAACGTTGAGCTCAGCCTTTTCATGTGGTAACTGCAGCTAATTTGGAGCCTTCCACTGAAGCCTAAAGCGCTTCACATGTGCAGCCTACCGTTATACGTCACGCTGCCACGCTGTTTGAAATGACGCTGACAAGAATTCGTTAAGCCATAGTTATATACATCTGTGTTTCGCATGAATTTGGAAATATTATAGCGGTTGCAACCTAGAAATGTCTGCTCAAAAACTGTTTCTGCGAATGTTTAATCGCAGAGGCCACAATGTACAGTGCCGTATGTAAGTATCGCGCATTCTGTGGTATTTCGGTTGCGCACCTTATTAAGTTGTTCGAAATAAATGCGTCGCCGGGACCGTGGGATTCTGACATACGTCAAAATTTGCAAGGAAAGAGTCAAACGACAGTGTCGTATACGAATCTCCATGCACAAAGTGGCTATATGTATTCTTTTTATACACTCCATTAAAACGACTATTTCAGACGAGCATTAAGCAAAGCGCGTGAACTGTGGTTCTTCCGCAGTCATATAGTTTACAATGAATCGACACAGAAGCTTGATGAGACTGTATCGATGTTGTCAATCTATCTTCGCAAGCGCCTACCAGCCATTTTTTTTTTTTCGTTCGTAGATCTAGTTTCCTGATGACTGAATCATCACGATTATCCCCCTTGATCCTGAAAACAGTGCATTATCATCCAACGTCATTGGGCATCACGTTGACCGATTATTAACGAAAGATAAGAATTAATACCAGTTAAGAAAGATTCACTACTTGCATGGTTTGGAGCCTATTAATACCTTCCCTCCAGGCCTTAGGCAATGGCCGTTGCCGAAACAACTTCCAATTCTGCCTCTGTGCAATCAGCCATCTCTCTGGGATCTGAGGGCCTTACTTGTTTGTTTGTTTGTTTTTAATTTTCTGTAACTCATCTGATTAAAGAACTTCCTGTTGAAGTGCCACTTCTTCGCTGATCATTGTGATGTTTTCTGTGCTTTAAAAGCCCCTACAGCCCTTCACAGACAGACAACTTGGACAGCTTGAAGTCGACGTGGCATCGCAATAGTTTAAACTTTTTACATTTACTGTACCATGAGAAATCAGGAATAGACAAAGGACTATAACAGAAAGTGATAACTGCGCTCGCCGCAAACAACCAAAGCAAGCACGCGATTAACAGGAAGGTGATAACGGCGTTCACGAAACCAACCGCACGTGTCAATACTTTCATCCAGTACAGCGACGGCAAACTGGTTCCTTCCATTCGACGAAAATCAGTGGATAGATGGCTGGGTGGAGAAACATCCAGTGACTTAAATATTAAAGGAGCGCAAACGCGAAGGCGAGTTCCATATAGCTACATAAAGCGAAGGCTTTCGAAAACGCGTTCTTCGCGCTTACACTCCTTAACTAGACATAACCGCTGAGGTGGTCGAAAGAGCAACTATTTCACCCTATGCGAGCGCACTTAATCGTTTACGTTAATGGTTTTAAGTGATTTGCTTACATTTCTCATGTGTCGCCCTTTTATTGTGACTTTTTATTAACTCGCTTTAGCTTAATTGTTTACTTTGTCGTGGGCAGTGCCGAACGCTGCAATGCGCAGCGTACGCTGCATATACGTTAATTTTGTGTACTTATGTCGTTTTACATCGGTCCTGCCCATGGCCTGACACTGTCCGTATATACCTAATAAATAAATAAATAAATAAATAAATAAATAAATAAATAAATAAATAAATATCGAAAACGCCGAACTACATTCTATTTTGCGCGTTATAGATATAATTTTTAATCTCGGAGTACTCTTATACGCCAGCACTCCGAGGTTAGACATTACACCGTTAAAGGTGCACCTTGGTGAGGAGAAGCGGGCGAAGTGAAACGAATTCTCATAGAATTTGTCGCCGTTTTTTTTTTTTTTTTTTTTAAAGCAGGGGTGCGCCTATCGACACTATAGAACTTTAGCAGCGCCATCGGCGGACACTGCCGCCGTATCGAAAGGAAACGAGGATCACATTGGCGCGCGAGAACGCGACCACGTGCCCGGGACGATGCATACAGGCCGCGCGTCGCCGCTGGTTCCAATAAATTTAGACAGCCTACATGTCTGCAGGCCACCTATACAGAAACCAAACTTCACTGGGCCGTAATGAATCTCAATGCTTCTGGAGTTGGTCACTGTCTTCCACCATGAGTCCAGCACACCTATAGTGATTGATATGATTGATTTGTGGGGTTTAACGTCCCAAAACCAGCTCTGATTATGAGAGACGCCGTAGTGTAGGACTCCGGAAATTTCGACCACCTGGGGTTCTTTAACATGCACTGACGTCGCACAGCACACGGGCCTCAACATTTCGCCTCCATCGAAATGCAGCCGCCGCAGCCGGGATTCGGTCCCGCGACCCTCGGATCAGCAGCCGAGTGCCATAACCACTAGACCACCGCGGCGGGGCAGCACACCCTAGTGCTTTTTACACTTGTTAAAGAGCGACTAGCCTTCATCCTAAAAACAAAAAAGAAATGCGCTATAATACTTCGAGTTGGCAGCTGCCATTCGAAGGCTGCATTTTCTGAAGCCAGTTTGCCAGACACGAATCGGGTCCAAGCACATGCTCACAAAGCTCGATTAAGAGTCCAAATACGGTTAATACTATGCTTTTAACTTCCAACAACGTTTCACCGTGATACGGCTCTTAAACAACCGTGGCATTATTATTGTGAAAGCGCAGTGTTCCGCTATAATATACACGATATAGCGGAACACTGCGCTATACAACCTATATACATAATGCCAAGTTGTTCTGCGAATTTGTTTACAGTTGAGAAGTTTCTGCGCGCGAAACTATGAGTCTGTTTGTTCGCCTTAGCGTAATTGTACCGTATGCACCAGGGAACTGAGTGTGCGACCGTAAGCGTAGCAGCGTATCAGTCACACTCATGCGGGAGAATGGATCGCAGTGATGACCTCATCACTGACAATGACACGACACACGAGGGTATGAATGACCATGCCCGTAAATATAAGGCCCTGTTTTCTTCGGATAACATTTATGCTGACATTTGTGGAACATGATCTGCTCATTGCTGTTTGCTTCGTCGGCGGAAATGTGGCCTCGGGTGAATATTATCGCTGGTCGGCTATTCACTTTATCGCAGAATTGCTTCGTCGAGATGTACCGCATATATTTCCTTTTTTAGGGGCGAAGCTCCTCTTAGTCTAACCTTGTCCCACGTCAGGCGTCAGTCGTCAGGCGTAACCCGCGTGCCGGGAGGCACGCCCTCGCCCTCGGCGCGTGCCTCTCTCTCTCTCTCTCTCTCTCCCGGCGCGTGCCTCTGCTGTCTTGTGTGTGAGAGAGAGAGAGACAGAGAGAGAGCGAAAGGCGCGCGTTGGCTATGGAAACGCTCTTTCTTAGAGGAACGCTCTACCAGCTCGCAAAGAAGGAGAACGCGCCCTCACCCGCGAGAGACAACGTTGGCGCAGGCAGCGTCTCCTAGCGAGTTTCTTGATTGAGAAATACCGGCTGCTCGCGTTGGAGAAGCGTTCACCGGCAACCCGGTGAACGGGTTGCCGGTATATATATATATATATATATATATATATATATATATATATATATATATATATATATATATATATATATATATATATATATATATATATATATATGTGTGTGTGTGTGTGTGTGTGTGTGTGTGTGTGTGTGTGTGTGTGTGTGTGTGACGCATAAAGCAAGGGATGACAGGAGAAGGAGACGAGGAAGTAGAGCGGGCGCGTGCAGTGGAATAAACCATGGCGCATCAACCATGGCATATATATATATAGCTACGACCACATTTTCTGTGGTACTGTACACGTATTCCGTTATGCGGCTATTTATTGCATGAAACAATTTACATGTTAATTGGCACTTATATTAAGCAACCTCGCTGTGTATGGCGTCTTCTTCTTTCTCCTGCGTGTTCGTGTTTCTTGTTTCTTTTTCTTGTTTTTTTTTCAATGATGCCGTTATTTTTTTCCAGCCAGAGCCGCTGCTGTGAGCCCCTGGGCGCCGCGTGGTGCTGTTGCCGCTCTCCACAATCCCGCAGGGTGTGTTTGTGCCAGAGCAAAGGCTACTACAACAACAACAACAACAACAACAACAACGTGTGCGCTCCGGGGAATGGTGCACAAGAGGAGATGGTTCGCGTTCTCGCGTGTTTCGCCTTCGAATGTTGCGCAAACGGCATTACACGAGGGGTACCATCTCAATTGGGCATCGCCCATCTTTTCTGCTCTCTCCGTGTCCTACAAACAGTGTGGACAGCAAGAGAGAAAATGGTAACACACACGCAGAGGCCTAACTGAGTCAATCAGGTCGCTATAGCGTTCCGATAATAATAATAATAATAATAATAATAATAATAATAATAATAATAATAATAATAATAATAATAATAATAATAATAATAATAATTCCACGTAAGTTAACCAGTGAAAGTAGACCGGTTCATGTAGCCGCCTGCGTCATCCGACACTCAACAGTCCCTGCAAGGCTAATTTAATGCTTGATTTTCTGACCTCGATATTTTTCACGGCTCACTGTCACTGTATTCCTCCATGCTTCGCACTGTGTTAAAAAGTGTCGCATATTGTACAAAGTTTTCCCCTTTTCGTCTTTCAGCACTGTCTCGCGGGTAGTTGCATTTGTGCAATTTTATTTTTCATTGACCCCCGTACACGAAACTAAACAAAGCACAGGAAATCACTTGGCTGACGACTTCGAACACACTCATACCCTTCTCCGCACGTGTATATAGGCACCTCTACCCAGCCCTTTTCACATCAGCACGCACCCTCTGCAAGAAACACGCTGCTACTCTGGACCCTTTCCCACCAAGGACCCTCTCCCACCTGACCTCCTATAGGTGAGCCACCATCAAGCGAAGCCTGGTAGCAACTTCTGTTGAGCGAAGCCCTGGGCGCCCAGCTCCGGGCCATTAAACGCGCCGAGGAAGTGGCGGCCAGGCACGGCCTGGACGCCATCTCCTCGTAGGAAACCGGCGGTTCTTTTAGGGGCGAAGCTCCTCTTAGTCTAACCTTGTCACGCGTCAGGCGTAACCCGCGTGCCTCCCGGCACGCGCTCGCCCTCGGCGTTCGCCTCGGCGCGTGCCTCTCTCTCTCTCTCTCTCTCTCTCTCTCTCTCTCTCTCTCTCCCGGCGCTGCCTCCCGGCGCGTGCCTCTGCTGTCTTGTGTGTGAGAGAGAGAGAGACAGAGAGAGAGCGAAAGGCACCCGCGAGAGACAACGTTGGCGCAGGCAGCGTCTCCTAGCGAGTTTCTTGATTGAGAAATACCGACTGCTCGCGTTGGAGAAGCGTTCACCGGCAACCCATATATATGTATATATATAGGCGCTGGATCTTGACTTGCAATGAAATGCCGGTGGGAGATTTCACTTGTGCATAGTTGAACCATGAGGATTCGTAGCGTGCGCGTTAACTAAATTAATCCAGAACTCGGCACGATCTACGATGAACCTCCCGAGCTTCGCCCACTCACCATCATTCACTCCGTGGACATGCTGTAATTTTTTTTTATTAAAGTTGTGCACTATACTACTACTTCGATGTATCTCATATAGTGTAATTATATTTTCGCCCAGTTGTGCTGACTTCTTGACTATGCATTTTCGCTGTGTTCTTGTATTTTCTTCTGAAGACACTGTCTTTATTATATTATTTATATTTTACTATATTAGTCTTCTTATTACTCTTGCGTGCGCCAACACGAAGTCCTTACCGCTGTTCCTGAAGACGTTAAATAAATAAATAAATAAATAAATAAATAAATAAATGATTTCTTGCTTTATTGATTGATTGATTATACATAGATAAAGAGGGAGATGTAGGGGACAGGCAGAGAGGTCAACCAAGTACGTGCTTATTTGGCTAGCCTACACTTGGTGAGGGGAAAAGGGAAAATAGTGCATAAAATATAATAGAGAAATAAGAGCGGAAGATAACAAACGGACAGGCAATGTGAACATACACATCTCTAACACGAGTTCACAGTTCACAAACGTTCGTGAAGAACCGTCGACATCAAAAAGCCCAATAGAGCTTTTGTTGCCTTATGCACATAAGACTGTGAGTAGGCCAGGATTCCAGGAATCTCCTCACCTGAAAATGTTCTATATAATCAAGGCGGCGGAGTCTACCTTCCGGAGCACATCTGAGTTTTGAAGGACGGGCGGTGGCACAGAAAGTGTTCAGTTGTTTTGTCACAGCCGCAAAAGCTCGCCAACAATTGCGGCATGACAACAATACGCAACATTTTACAATTTCCGCGACGCTGGAGCTAAGCAACAAAATATGCCTGGCGCATATAGACAAGGTGAAGTGGTGAAATGGTTGACGTGAGACGGTTCGAGCCGCGCCCGAGGAGCAACCAAGGCGCTAAATTAGAGCTCTCGATCGGGCCGTCACGAGTGTTCTGGACGCATAAAGAGCAGTGCTCTAAACCTTCGGCCCTTTTGAAGTAGATACGCCACTTCCAGTGTGAATATATGCCCGTACAAATTTTTATGTGAAGTCTCGTTGCCGGTGTACAAGCCTCGATGACGTCTCACACCTCTTATGGTCATGTGCTACCACGGTGGTGGCAGCACGTGTACATAGACAGCTTATGTTCTTTCAGCCAGCGTGAGAGGTGATCGAATATCGAAAATCTTGCGGTAATTCTGAACAATTCGCCATTTTCTCCCAGAAAACATTGCGGCTTACGTCGCCACGTGCACGCGAAGCTCCTTCTTGGCATTGTGCCTCCCCTCGTGCCAGCCTGCAGCCAATGCTATCAGCGAAAAGTTCATCGATTCTCGTACACTCTGCGATTCTCGTGCACTCTGAGGACGAAGCTGAATTCGGGCTGCCCCTGTCACAAGTGCCACAGCTATGTAACAAATCGGCATGTCCGAGACGAAAGGAAAATGTCGTACGTCGTCGTTGACCGCCATCTCGGTATTTCTGGCGTCTCGTTGCTCGGCGTCGGAGCGTCCATTTTTGCGCGCACGTTGTTTTTGCGACCGCCATATTCGGTATGGTCACGTGCTCCAGCCGACAGTGCGTTCATGTAGCGATGGTATGAAATGGACGCTATGACGGTGAGCGACCATCACGTCGAAAAAAAAAAATGCCGGAGACGAGTCCCTCGTGGCTCTATAATGTGTTACACGAGCTTCAGCGGCGCGGCCATTCGGACTCATTCACCGCGCGAGAAAGAATGGTCGGGTTTTCCGGTGCTGCCTCCGTGGCCCCGAGCCAAGAAAGCATCATACACACTATATGCACGACCTTCGTTCACCCCTCGACACTCACGCTTTTAATCGACGCAAATCACGGCGCGAGCACGTGAAGAGGCTGGCAGCGTGCCGTTGCGACGTTCGCGTACAATGTGCGTGCGCGTGCTAAAATAAGATAGAGCGTAGCGAGGAACTTCGAGGCTATAGCGAGCGCGTGCTGGAGATTGTCGCGGCGAACGCGGTCCGCAAAAGGGTGCGCTCACGCGGCGTTGCGTACAAAGGGGTGGCGATAAACGGCCTCCCGCGTATCGGCGCCCACATGACTACGCTCCTTGCCCCCACTACTCGAGATCTGACAAACGCTCTCGGCTATAACGAGCGGCATGCGTGTCGAAACTATACCGGTCACACTATAGGTGTATACCCAGGCACAAGGCTGCCCTGGGGTGTTCATTGTGAAACAACGATAAGTAAATGTGGTCGAATTTGGACGTTCTTCAGATCCCAAGATTGCGAAGAACGGCTGTAAATCAGCTTCGGGCGTTTGGAGTCACCTCGAAGGTCTGGCAATAATTTTAGCCATACCACGCTTCCGTGTTTTCCTGAACGTTCCCGGTGTTTCCGACAGGCTTCGCCGGTGCAGTGGGTTAAGCAATGTTATCCTCAGGGTTTTCAGAACGCACCAGAAAATAAGAATTATAGTTATCACATGCGTCAGCTGAGCAGGAAACCCCCAACAGTGCGAAGAAATTACCGTAAGCAACACATTGAGTGTAGGCACATGATGTACCTACACTATTATATTGTTTTCATGGTCTCATAGACACAAATCTCATTCATTCCAAAGCCGAAATAAAGACCATCCTCATATGCCATGACATTGAGTATGTATAGTAAAGCGTATGCCATTTACTTCATATGTTTCACTTATCAATACGTATTGTGTGATAAAACTGTCCGTCTTTTTTACACAACGTAAAAGTCTATGTAACGTTTGTTGTTGTTATGTCCTATTGTGTTATTGTGCGAGTTTCTTACGGTGTGTGTTATTGCGCGAAATGTTTCAATATTGTACTTGGTCATTGTTATCCAACGGCCTCTATGCCAACTGCGGTTGTACGCAGACGCCCTTGTCAAGCTGCAAAGCCGTTAGCCTCTGGTCCCGTTCCTGCAAAGACTAAGGACAAATGAAGCTCTATGCTCTATTCTCTCTCTCTCTAAGCAATTGAAATAGGAGCACACTGACAGACATGAGCCAAAGAGAAGACTGCCAGATCTCTACAAGCTCTGCAGTACCACGGCAGCTGGATCAAAGCGGTCTTATCCAGCGGCCGTGCCAGTGCGTTATCTTAAAAGAAATATAGCGGAGCTACGTTGCCTGGGAATAGTCGGAGCGAAACTGACACCAACTTTTTTTCATGCTGCCGCCTCAACACAACCACGCTCAAAAATCGGAAAGCGCAGGAAGTGCGCACACGACAGGCCGGGAGAAACTTCGGAAGGAACTATAGAGATAACGGTGAAACGTATAGGAGCATGCAAGTATCGAATTTTTTCGAATGCGAGTATCGAACACAGTCAAAACAGAAATGAGCCTTCGGCAATTTAACACATAATTATGTTAAGATAATGCGCTAGCAAACTATGAAAGCAAGTACATTAATATCAGAAACACATTGCGCAAACTATATACCCTTGTCAGATCGTACCTGCATTCACAAAATATCACAGCATAAAGAAATGCTGAAGGCTACCGTGAAAGAGTATCAGTTGTGCCGCAAGGTCAGATCAGAAGGTCCTGCACAAGGAGGCGGCTGCGAACGGCAGGGCAGCACGTTTCGATTGCCCGTCAAAAGCGTACAGATCACCGGCATGGTTACACGAGCTCCAACAGCGCTGCCGAGAACCTATAGTTGAAGATGCCTATATTGTAGTGTATTCTGGCGGCGACAAGTCGTACGTGGTGACGGGCTCGTCGTCGGCCGCCACGGCGCCTCCGTGGATAATTTATGGTTGCCTGTGTGGGCAACGCCAGTCTCGGTACCTACAGCATAAACGCGGAAGACGTACCACTCATTTTCGGAAACAGGATCGCATATTCGACTTTTGCGAATATTCGAAAATTTCGAGTACCTCGCTTTCGAGTCGACACTAACATCGAAGAATAATATTCGATCAATATCCGAAACATTCGAATATTCGCATATCCTGTAGGGAAACGTCAGGCTAATCATTTCAACAATAGGTTACAATAAATACACAATTATGAAAATAAGAGGGCAAAGTCTTCAATCAAACCGTTTAACGGTTTGTTGTCCATGCTGACTGGTGCGAAATATTCTCTGACTTGTAGGCAAAATGTTGTATTTCATTTTGCTTCACTTTAGTAAAGTATATAAACGGCTCCCCATGCGCCGCAGCTATATGGCGCCCCCATCTGCCTCGGCAGCGCAAGCCATATGAGCTCGTGTTTGTTATCGAGCGTCTCTCAGCCAGCTATTCTAGGGAGGCTCTTGTTTGTAAACTCGGCGTTCGTCCACTGCCACGCAAGCGGCAGCGCTGCCTGCCCAAGGCCGCAGCCCGCTCCAGCGAGCACTTGCATCGCTGCAACCACAAAATGGAGCGCGTATAGATGGGGCAAAATGGGCAGCAGCGTTGACCCATTATCAACCACTGTGGCCTCGTGGCTCGCGTGTTACTTTCATATAGTGCATATGAAAGACGAATGAAGAACGGCTCACAGACACTTGCACCGAAAAGTTTCTCGCGACGTATGGGGTTCTGTCAATGGCTTCCGCATGAAGTCCTAGCCGCGGTCGCTGCTATTTCGCGCAGAACCTAAGGGATCAAGAAGGACTTTGCTCAAGTGATCTCCTCAGAGAAAGCGCGAATCGGAATCAAATACTGCTTCTCTCGACACTTCCGAGTGTGTACGTGCGTATGGCGGTCACCTTGCGCTTCGAAGCCTTATCTTAAAAATGCGTTTGTTTGTTTTTTTCGCGCGCCTCGTTGGAGTTGCGAATAGCGTCCGTTATATGCAGAAATTGGAGTGCTGTGCGCGACCGGTAAACGCAGTTGCTGGAAAGTGAAAGGTGTTCCTCTAACTTATGGCATCGCATTACGCTTCGTCGAATCGTACTGCTTTCGTTCAGTTGTGGCCAGGCAGGCAGGCACGGAACTTTATTTAGGTCCTGAGAAACTGCGGTTGTACGTCCCCTTCTAGAAGGATCCTGTAGCCGCTCCCACGCAGGCACAGAAAGGACCGTGGCCCTCCGCCCCCTCGCAGGCTCTCCGGACAGCCCGAAGTTGAACCGAAAGTTGTAGCAAAGCACAATCATTTCCTGGATTAAATGGAGGAAGAGGGAAGGGGGGGGGGAGGGGGGGCTGCTGGAATTTCGTTCCGGGTTCGATGCGTGCGATGAAACCGCACGATACTGGGAATCACTGATTCTCTCCGCGCCCATGTCCCATTCCAAGAAGCCAAATCGCTCTATAATTCTCAAGAGCGCGCCGATCCGGGTCCACCCGAGCGCGTTGACTCTCACCGCCGGTCTAAACAACTCGTGTGGCGCCCTTTCTGTTTGCTTTTTTCTCCCCCCGCGTCGGCAGTGCGTAGCTTGCCGTCGGCGCGGTTCGCTGGGCGTCCGTATCGCGCAGGGAGCGCGTGTCGTACTGGCACGCTTGTTTTTGCTGCCGCTTTCCGCGCCCGAAGCCGTCAGCTGCACGCCGGCCTTCTCCGGGAAGCCCGGCGCACGTGGTGAGCACGTGAACAAAAAGGCGTAGCACGCCGCCTGCGCTGACGCGCGCGGAAGGCTGCGACGACGTCCTTGGTGCCACGTCGGCCGCCGCCGCATTTCATCGGCGTCGCGTACGTGACCGATGTCCATGACGGACTGGTTCTTTGACCGGAGGACAGAACGGTGTGGTCCGCTAAGTTCGACCTCGCAGGGGTCGGTTTCCTATCGCCCCGTCGAGAACAGCGGCATCGCGCCCTTCATTGTCTTGTTCCACCGATATTTTTCTGACGTATGGTATAATGACGATGTGAATCGAGCGAAATGTGGCTCCTGAACGCTGCCTGCTGGAAGCACCTCCCGAGAGACCGCGTAACTTTGCGCAAACTAACTGGGTTGCGAGACGACTTCGGTGTCTCATCTCGTTTCTCGATGTAAAACCGGTCTGCCTAACCGAGGCAACCCTCGAGGGACCAACCGGACGTGATTAGGGGCCTGATAGGCTAGGTCAGCGATCGCACTGCTGACAGCATCACAGATACACTAGACGTGTCCTATTGTTCGTGGATCAATGCTTGGAGGGTGCTGCTGCTCGTGTTTAGTGCTCATCTATTGATCGTGCGTGAGTTAATGCACGTCCACCGAGCTACAGAAACCATCAGAAAGTTTCTGCATCTCAAGAGGAATCGTGGAGCAGCGATAAGAACAACTACGACAGTAACGACATGAATATGCGTAGTTTTTGTAGGTTCGTGAGAGCTGTGCAAATGAAAAGAAAGTCGGTGTATCGAAATGCAGTGAACTTCAAGCAAACCAATGCGACATAATGCGGAGTTCTGCTATTTTACTTTATGGTTTGGAAAGCTACAAGCTGCACGGGCAAGCAAGCAAGCAAGCAAGCAAACAAACAAAACTAACGCAGATGGGCAGATGAATTGACAAGACAGGCACTTCATCCTTTCTTCCACAAATGAATAAAAAAAACAAAGTCATTCATTCCAACTCGACTAGCTGTCGGGAATTTTGTCCACTCTTTTGGCTGACACGGTCCGCAGCAACACCGCGTGCAGATACAATGCATGACTGATTTTGTTTAAGGCCCGGCAAGCAGGTCAAGCACAATGTCAAGCACGTGCATTGTACGCATAACAACTCGACATCTGTCTGAACGACAGCACGGATAAACTGCAGGCTGACAGCTACTAAAACGTATACATGCGCTGTCGACAGCGTGAGGGAACGGCTGCGTGGTGTGGACGACGCAACGCGGGTCTTTTAAGATAAGCGGCGCGGACGCCTCTGCGGAAAAATTCGATGGCCTCGATACAGCCAGAGCTATAAAAAACGCGGCTTATTTCTCGGCAACCATAAATTCACAGACTGCCTAATGTAGAGAGCATATCCTTGTTTCAGGTCATGAATTTTTCTACGAAGTGGTTAAAAGTTTACGTATTTATAACGCAGCAAGAAAATAAAACGATCACTTTACAACTATGCAGACTGGACGTAATAATAATAATAATAAATTTATTATTTATTTATTAGTTACCTGTAGGGCATTACAGCAGGGAGATTACATACTTTACAAAATACATCAAGAAATTATTACAATGCGTGGAAAAAAGCATCATTTTCCGCGAATAATAATAATAATAATAATAATAATAATAATAATAATAATAATAATAATAATAAGAAGAAGAAGAAGAAGAAGAAGAAGAAGAAGAAGAAGAAGAAGAAGAAGAAGAAGAAGAAGAAGAAGAAGAAGACATCGAATAAAATTGGTATGTTGCATACCCCTCTGAAGCATACACTACTAATTTCTGAGCGGAACTGGCAAAATCCTTGTAAATATTCTAACATTTTCAGGCAAGATGCAAGTTCACATACAAAGTTTGTCCGCATTACCCGCCGGCTTACTGTGCCCGCTGCACAGTAAGCCGGCCCCAGCACTCGCAAACCTCCCTGTGTTTCCTTTTTAGGGGCGAAGCTCCTTAAGCTGTGGGTCGGTTGTCACGCGTATCGTGTAACCTACACCACTCACAATACCATGCAACGCCATGCAACGCCGGGAGGCTCGCCCTCGGCGCGTGCCTCCCGGAGCGCGAGCTCTTCCATCTGCTGTCTTGTGAGAGAGAGAGAGAGAGCGAAAGGCGCGCGTTGACTATGGAAACGCAACTATCGATACTATCGATAGTCGATTTAACGATAGTTCTGCATCACTACTATCCACACTCACGCGGCGACGGTGCTGCCATCTACATGTCGATCTCGACGCCAATAGGCCAGCGCCGGTGTGTGCATGCCGCGGACGATAAGAACGAATATCAAAGCGCACATTCCGCCAAAATAATTCCATTGACAAGCGTAGCTACAGGGCTCTATATTTCAACCCGCTGTGTTGAGGTTGTCGAGGATCACAGAGTCGGTGAGACAGCTGCAAGGCACGACAGCTGACAGCTGCACTTCAGCATCCTTGCTTACTATACACTCACTGTTTCAAAGAAATGCAACGTGTTCGGCCGTCTCTACACAGTGCGGTGATTACGCGCTGTGTCTATTCATGGCCCATCGTTTCTAGGGGACGACACGTGCTGTGATGTCATCGGTTGTCCGCATTCTCGAGCAAACCTATATCGCCCACGCGTGTGATAGGCGTACCGCCAAGTTCTGCGTTATTCGATAGGGCATCTACACCAGAGACGTGTTTTGCGATGTCCTGCGGCCTTCGTTGCTTTGTCTGATCCACCGAGGGAATTGTCTATTGATGTTACATGTTACATGGAAGATGATAAATTTCACACGCTTAGTAACGTGTATTCTGATAATAACGCTGTTAAACCTGTTCACCTTTTTCTTTCATACGAGCAGTCCACAGTCGTTCCTTCCTGCCAAACGTACCTTGAAAGATATCGCTTCTACACGTCGGCTGTTACGTGTGCCTGAGCGCGGAGTATATTGCTCGCAAGCCCGTCGAACGCCTAGTCACATCGTTCATTCACCACCTTGCTCCTCAATGGAGGAAAATGTTAAAAACAAAAGAAATATAGCATATCAGTACCCTTGGCTTTTTCATTTGGATGCAACGCCACGGGTCCCATCTCCTGAGGGCTGCATAAAAAGAGAGCGAGCGAGGCAGAAAGAATAAGAAAAGAAAGGAACGTACCGTAAAGTTAGCACAGCGGCATTATGCAATTATGCATGAATTCTCATGGATTTGCAAGTGGAAATAAGCGAGTATACCTGGCTAACCGGTCGGTGCTTGCCACTGCCACCTTCTTTCCGTTCCCGGTCCTTCCTTTTTCTTCTTGTCTTTCCATCATAAAAAAACGGCCCGGATTTTTTTTTTTTTTTTTTTGTACGTGCGGCTCGTAATGCGGGATGGCCTTTGATATAGGGCCGTGCCGCATTACGCTTCAGTCGTTAGTCGAAAATGACTTCTTTTATATTTTAGGAAACGAAATTCCAGGTACCTGGAAATAACCCAGGGACGCGCACCGTTTTATGTCCACCCGATCTGTTGAGCGCTATTAATAGGCCACGCAAGCGATCTACGCCGAGTGCAATGCTGTGACAGTATAGTTATTCTAGCCATAGCTGAGGCAGCGAGACAAGCGCGCGTTTTGCATTCGAAGGAATATTTTCCTCTCCAGGCGGCTTATCGCGCCCATTCCGAATAAAAAAGGAAGAGGAGAATAAGAAAAGAAAAAAAGAAGGAAGACACCAGTAAGGAGCATAAAATCTTATTTTTTTTTTTCCCGCCTTCCAATGCACACCTGCGTCATATACGGACACGTTGCCATTGTCGAAAACGAGCACGCCTGCCGCTTATTGCAAGTTCGTGTCACTTTAGCTCGATAGCCGAAGGTGCGGCAATACAGGCGGCAGCGACACAGGCAAAAGAAAAGCTTTAGGGTGACGGCAAGAAGCATGTTGTCATACGCACGATGATTTCGATGATTTCTATTTATCCGCCATGGTCGTGTAGTGGTTATGGTCCTCGGCTGCCACTCAAAAAACGCGGGTTCAATCCCGGCCGCGGTGGTCGCATTTTCGGTGGAGGCGAAAATGCCAGAGGCCCGTGTACTGTGCGTTCTCTGTGTACGTTAAAGAACTCCAGGTGGTCAAAATTTCCGTAGTCCTCCTCCACTACGGGGTCTCTCATAATCGTGTTTTTTTTAGGGTAAAACGTCAGAAATCATTATTAGGCGACTTTCCATATGTTTTGAGAGTGTCGTTAATCTCTCTCTCTCTTTTATTTTTTTTTTTTCAAATCACGCATTGATGCTCTGCTTTCGTGAAGCGCTGTTAGCGCTCTCAAGGCATTGCTATGCCGTAACGTGTTATGCTATGCCGCCGCTGAAAGCCAGCGGTGATGACACCTATACCGAGTGCATGCTACATGAAGCCGACTTACCGCTCCGAAACACACTGGCTCCACCAAGGCGCATGGTGGGTGAACACGCGCCCCGCAAGCGAGGACTGGTACACACACATGCACATCAAAAGACAGTTTCCGTGCAAGACCACGTACGTTACCCCCACCATGTGCAAGTCCTTTTAGTCGCAATTCTCTATACGAATATCCTTGTTTTCTCTCCCGCGATGTGGCAACGCGGTTTCATTCATTCATTTCTTATTTTTTCTTGCATTTTTCTTTTAACAAGCGGTGGTCGTTACATCAAAAGCGCGCAATTTGTGACGCGTAAACACTGCCAAACGCCTAGCACTTATACTGCCTCAGCGCCACTGGTTAGAGACATTGAACCGAATCAAGCCAAGGCCACCAGCTTCTGATCTATTGCATTGCGCATGACGAACTGCTAGGAAAGCCACACCATTCATAAGAAGTGTCTGCAAGACAGTGGTTGTACACAACGACTGTTTTGACTCGCAGCCGTAAAGATAAGCGATATACAGGCCAGGAGGAAAACTTCTGCAGAAATTACAGGAGAAACACAGGTTCCCTTCACGTTGAGATAGCCGTCTGAGTCATCCAACTGAAGCATAACTAAGTTTCAGTCCATCTGGGTAATATCCACGCAGCTCGTCTTTGCAGTCACCGTATTTTCCATAAACTGTCTGATTAAAGCCTGACTGTCTCAGCAAGCCATATTAAAGGAGCGAAACTTCGCGACTTTTCTTCTCTTTGAACCGCACTGATTTGGGAAATCCGCAGAACCCAACTCCTGCGTATACCTCGAGCGCCATCTTTTAAGCCAGAAAGTTCCTTCATTTCGCCTATGGCGCAACCGTAAGTGTAGATTGCATCAAAACGGCGAAAAGAAGGCAACGAACAAGCGCCGAAAAAAAGCACCTTTCATAAAAGAGACGCTGGTTCACTGCTCTATAACTAAACGCTCTGAAAGATCCTTCAGAGACTAAATTGAACACGCCAATCACAACTGCACCACATGAGATTGAATGTAATTATGTAGAAGATCAAACATAAATAACTGCTCGATAGAAAAAAGAAAAGAAATGTGAAGTGGCGACAGGCTAGCGAAGCTGATACATGGGCACTTGGCTGATCCGGATTTGTCTCCGGCACACCCGCATTTCGTCGTGGTCTCAGGATTCGGGAGACACCTCGCAAAGCAATGCGTAGGCCCAGCACACGCTTCTCATGCAAGGTTTCGCACCGAGTCCAGCGTGGAGACGTTCGCGTCGAACCAGAGATATTGGCAGATGCAGCACACGTGGCCTCTGTGCTTGACGTCATCCCACCCCTTTGCTATACTACACTATGCGTTTGTGCATAGCTTAACGCCATGAGAGGAGACATTTTCTCATGGTGCGAAGCTATGTACAAACGCCTAGCTTTGCGAGACGCTGGGCACCGGACAAATCGGCGCACACTGTTTTATTTTTCTTCCGCTTGAACATATGCTCCCGCCAGCCACGGTTTTGCCAGCGCAGCTGAGAGCATCAGCGCAAGAAAGAAGCGTGCGTGCGAACACCGCACATTGGCCATTGCATAGAAGTGCACGCGCAATCTTGGGGACTAGAACTACTAATGATGATGGTTTTGTGACACGCCGAACACTTTATAATAGCCAGAAGCACTTCGCATTTAAAAGTAGCAAAAATGATAACTGTATACAGCGACGAACACAAAAGTATAACCTCCAGTGGAAGCTGTATAGCGGAGAGCTGCCCTCTCAACACATTTGTCATAATCGGCCTTAATTGTTGCATGAACAACCGTAGTTTTAAATGCATTAGTGTTTCATACTTGGGCTGCCGGTAAATGAACTGCGAGAAACGCGCAGTGTTGCAGCATATCCTGGACAACTGAAGGTTCTGCGAAGGCAGCATATTAAATAAAAAAATTACATGTTCCACGTTTATATATACATGTTTAACAAGCACTGCACGTTCCAAAAGTGGATTGTTTCAGGAACGGCACAAAGCTGACAGAACACGTCACGAGAAACTCCATCGAGTGAGTGAGTAACAAATGAACTTCTCATACCATAACTATATTGAGTGACTGAGAAATAACATTCATATAGTAAACACGTGATTAACCGTATAACAAGCGAAAGACCTACTCTCCACCACAAAATTGCCCCGCCACGGTGGTCTAGTGGATATGGTACTCGGCTGCCGATCCGAGGGTCGCGGGATCGAATCCCGGCTGCGGCTGTTGC
This sequence comes from Hyalomma asiaticum, assembly GCA_013339685.2. Lineage (NCBI taxonomy): Eukaryota > Metazoa > Arthropoda > Arachnida > Ixodida > Ixodidae > Hyalomma > Hyalomma asiaticum. Next base: position 341,333,989 of record CM023481.1, on the reverse strand, counting down.
ATTTCGATGGAGGCGAAATGTTGAGGCCCGTGTGCTGTGCGATGTCAGTGCACGTTAAAGAACCCCAGGTGGTCGAAATTGCCGGAGACCTCCACCACGGTGTCTCTCATAATCAGAGCTGGTTTTGGGACGTTAAACCCCGCATAACAACAACACCACCACAAAATTAATAAACAAATACCAAGAAAAGGTGATCTCCAAGGATGCACTAAGGAATTTATTTTAATCATTGCAGTTAATTGTACATGTCCTCAAACAATTCCATTCTCGAATCGCACGTATACGAGGAAGGAGTGTTTCATTCAGATGGCGCCAAAGAACTTATTCAGGCGGTTGATACTTACGACACAATCGATCTTGTTTCTGATATCAACATTGTGACGGCCTCGCAAAAGAGCATGAGACAAGTCTTGCTTTATTGAAATAAACAGATAATAAAGTAAATGGAACATGAAAGAGGACGGAAACAACGTTTCGCAGCACGACCTGCGCAAAAGTGTTTTTCGTCCAAGCGGGGCTCCGCTTCGCAGGGCTCTGCGAGGAGCCCATTTCACCACATAGTGTTTCCCAAAATAATCATTGCAGGAAACTACGCATTTCAACAGCGTTTTAAAGACGGGACTGCGCTCTGTTTCTGCAGCATATTATTTGGATCTTGTGGCTCCCTCACGATGGGAGCGCTCGATCTGGGTTTTCTCAATACCGTCGCTTCAGTGCACACACCGCGACCTTTGCTTCGCAGGATGTCTTCGTTGACAGCTGTATTCGCACGTTGCTTGACATGCACGCACTATAGCGAGAAATCAAAATAACAGGGGCAGAGTTTGCGCGTGCGAGCGTAAATATATATAGAATGGTGGCGGTAGGGGATATCGAGTAGCATATCCGCCACCCTTCCACGAAAAGACAAAGAAGACAACGACGTGGAAGAAGAACTCGAAGAAGAAGTGAAGGAAGACCACGAAGAAGAAGAGGAAGCAGGAAAAAAAAAAAGATGAGATGATAGAAGAGGGACAGTAACAAGCAGAAAAACACACGAACCGATGGGAGAGGAATAAAAGGACGGGAAGGTGAAGGAACGGAAGAAGACCAAAAGAAAAGAACAAGAGAGCACGCAACAAAGTTACGCAAAGCCTGACTTACGGAGTTCAACTTACTGCGCTGCGCACTCGTCGCAGGCCTGGGAGCTTCTTCGTCTTTCTTTTTTTTCGTGCTAAAACAGTAAAGAGCCTTGCTCCCGCCAGCTGCCATTCGTTGGTACAATTGCATTTTAGCGATACAGGCGCGCGCGCGCGCGCGCACACACACACACCACACACACACACACACACACACACACACACACACACACACACACACACACACACACACACTTCTCCTCTGGACTCTTTTAATCCCCGTCCCTAAACAGAGCACATGCCAACGCTTATATACACGCCGGCAGAATTCTCTCTTATTTTTCAACAGAGTCCCTCTCTCTCACTCTCATGCTCTGTTTGTTATTCAAACGATTTAATGATTGATTATTGACGAGATGCTTGAAGCTTTCGGCGCTCTAGAATTCTTTGACTGCCTCCAGGATGGGCCGATATATTTTGCTGACGACGGGAGAGAACCGTTGCTGAGTATAGAGATGTATATATTCTTTGCTTCGCTATGAGGAGGAGGAGGAGGAGGAGTACACAACTTTATTGAACAACCTGCAGATAGGCGGCCTGGGCCACCCGGGTGCTCGCGGTGAGGTTTAGCCTATCCGCTGTCTCCCGGGCCTGCTGGATGGCCCAAACACGATCTTGGGCCTATCCAGCTTCGCTATATGAAAACTGCAGACATTCCCGCGCGATATTACCACAAGGCGGATTTGCAACACAGCACGCGTACACCACGCAGCATAAGCGCCGATCTACGACACCGACGCAACTTTTTTCGCTTTCACATGGCGCGGAGAGCCAACTTCGGTACTGCCAACTGCAATTGGCTTGACCTTATATTCATTCATGAATATTACACTTAAGTACACATAAAATGAAGCAACCAAACTCCGAAGCAGACAGTGAAAATCACGCATCTCCACGAAGCGAACCATGACGAGTGAGCGAAGCACTGGGGATCGTTCGGTGTTACCGTAAATCACCCGTGACATTGCCTACTCAGGCATGTGAATGGGTGACAACGCGTGTGTATATTTACACACGCGTTGTCATTTATGCCCCTCGTCTTTGTACGAGGTTCCTGCTCTCCCACGTCGTAGATCGTGTCGAGTTCCCGATTACATTTAGTTAACGAGCACGCTGCGGATCCTGATGGTTCAACTACGCACAAGAGAAATCTCCCAATGGCAATACATCGCAGGTCAAGATCCAGTGCCTATATATACGGGGTGGCCGGTGAACGGTTGTGGCGTGCGAGTACTCGGTTTTTTCAATCGAGAAACTCGCTAACAGTCGCTGCCTGCGTCATCGTTGTCTCTCGCGGGTGAGGGGGCGTTCTCGTTCCTTGCGAGCTGGTAAAGCGTTCATCGAAGAAAGAGCGTTTCCTAGTCAACGCGGGCCGTTCGTTCTCTCTCACGACAGCAGGCGACACTGCCTGTGTGCACAGCTGGCAGGGCCTCCGGGATCGGCCCACTCATGCGCACACACCGTCGGACTCCACTGCCTCCAAGATCGGCCCACAAGCACACACGGCGACGACGATGCACGGCGGACAAGGCTCGGCCCTAAGACGCACGATAGCGAGAACGTATGGACTCGACCACTTTACAAGACGCATAATTTTAAACCGTATAGCGTCCCTTGGCCATAGGTTTCCAGGGCTAAGTGGATGTAATCGCTGTGGCGCATAACGCGAACACACTGGCACCGAGTGAGTGTTTAGAAGAAATGTGAACGATTTACGGCAATAAGGCAACCTGCTACAGGAGGGCTATCAAACGGAACAGCAAATGATTCACAGTATTAGAACTGATTATACACGCTAAATAATTCCTCACTGAAAAGCCAGCATATCAACTCAAGAATTGTCCGCTTCCACCGCATTCGTAACGCCTGTCCTTTAACCTAAACTAATATTTGCAACACGCACTCTCCACTTTACACGTAATCGCTGCAGCATGACAGCGTCCACTCATACGGAGCCAGTTAAAGCAGCGCACCATCAACGTCTAAAAACAAGCAAAAAAAAAATTGAAGCAGTGTCCAACTAGGGTTGCAAGTATATATGCGAGAGCGTATGGACTCGACCACTTTACAAGACGCACAATTTTAAATCGTATGGCGTCCCTTGGCTATAGGTTTCCAGGGCTAAGGGGATGTAATCGCAGTGGTGCATAACGCGAACACACTGGCACCGAGTGAGTGTTTAGAAGGAATGTGAACGATTTACGGCAATAAGGCAACCTGCTACGGAAGGGCTATCAAACGGGACAGCAAATGATTCACAGTATTAGAACTGCTTATATATGCTAAATAATTCCTCACTGAAAAGCCAGCATATCAACTCAAGAATTGTCCGCTTGCACTGCATTCGTAAAGCCTGTCCTTTAACCTAAACTAATATTTGCAACACGCACTCTCCACTTTACACGTAATCGCTGCAGCATGACAGCGTCCACTCATACGGAGCCAGTTAAAGCAGCGCACCGTCAACGTCTAAAAACAAGCAAAAAAAAAAAAATTCAAGCAGTGTCCAACTCGGGTTGCAAGTATATATGCGAGAGCGTATGGACTCGACCACTTTACAAGACGCACAATTTTAAATCGTATGGCGTCCCTTGGCTATAGGTTTCCAGGGCTAAGGGGATGTAATCGCAGTGGTGCATAACGCGAACACACTGGCACCGAGTGAGTGTTTTGAAGGAATGTGAACAATTTACGGCAATAAGGCACCCTGTTACGGGAGGGCTATCAAACGGAACAGCAAATGATTCACAGTAATAGAACTGATTATGTATGCTAAATAATTCCTCACCGAAAAGCCAGCATGTCAACTCAAGAATTGTCCGCTTCCACTGCATTCGTAACGCCTGTCCTTTAACCTAATCTAATATTTGCAACACGTACTCTCCACTTTACGCGTAATCGCAGCAGCATGACCGTGCAGACTCATACGGAGCCAGTTAAAGACGTGCATAATCAACGTCTAAAAACAAGCGGAAAAAATTGAAGCGGCATCCAACTCGGGTTGCAAGCATATATACGAGAGCGTATGGACTCGACCACGTAACAAGACGCACAATTTTAAATCGTATAGCGTCCCTTGGCTATAGGTTTTAAGGGGATGTTTTCGCTGTGTCATAGAGAAAGAAAAAGTTAAGAGAGGACACTCCGCGAAATCTGGCCTCAGGAAGTACGTCACGACCACGTAACAAACTAGTGCTCTCACCAAACGCCAGAGGACGCAAGTGCGAAAAATAAAAAAGTTATCATCAATTAAACAGAATGTTTTTTACAAAATAATAATTATGCGCCTATATTTGACATGTTCTTTATACATAAAAACAATTTATTCAACGCACCTTACGTGGTTATTTTTGTTCAGCCGCACTGCCATAAGCAGCATCTACGATTTCGCGCCGAGAGTACCCGCCATACCAGCATGCGACAAGCCCAGGCATGACAGCGGAAAGGTTTTGTCAACGTCGGCTGCTTCGGAGTTTTCGTGTGTGAGACAGCACGTGAGGTACGTTTTCAAGCGAAGCTTGTTGAATTACATGTTGTTGGGCTAGTTGGGTCATTGAATCAGAAAAAGGTTACAACTGCGCGAATAAGACGCCATGTAAGAAACATAAACACGCCCACACGCGTTGCGCTTCGTGTGGGTGGGCGTTTCTGTGTTTCTTACGTGGTGTCTTATTCGCGCAGTTGTAATCTTTTTCTGGAGCTTGTGAGGACGGCGAGGTTTGCTAAAAAAACAGTTTGCGGCTGTATGCGGCGGCAAGACGTGAACATTGTGCAACGTATGCAGAATCGCGTTCGGCTCGATGGAACGGAACGCCTCCGTCCCATCGTGGAACGCGTACAAGAACGCGTACAAGATTTCGCCCTAATATAGCAAACTGGGGCACAGCGTCAAGCCGAGGCGACGCGTGCTGTGCGCTGAGCTCGGTGCGAAACATTAGGGAGTTTTCGAATAGCGTACGAAAAGCTTGCGGCTACGCGGCGAACGCGTCGTACGCTCGCGGGCTCAAGCCCGCAACGCTACGCCCGCAAGCTTTGCTTTCGCTATTCGAAAACTCGAAAACTCCCTGTTGAGGAGCGGTCGCTGTCCCTCGCATGCTTCACGACGCGTTTCCCGAAGCCTCGGACCACGAATAAATCCTGGTGTGCATTTACTGACATTTTCAGACCGCGCTGATGACATGCCGTCCGGCGGTCCAAGCTACGGCAGCTACTGCTGTGTGTCGTGGTGCTTGAACAATGGCAGAACCCAGAAGAAGCCAGGGACGAGTTTCTTCCGCATACCACGGGATGTGCGATGCTCTTCTCATTTTGTGCTTTTTATATGCTCAGCCTCTACCTTGCCTTGGAATAAAAACATTGCGGGTACTCTGTCTCTTTGATTGATATCTAGATTGACCGCTTGTTCCAAAAGAAAAGCGCGATGAATAAAGCCGTAGTGAATTATGATTACCTGCATATCTTTCTATTATAACTTAGTCGAAATAAAGATTACGTCATGACCTCAATTCGCACGCACAGTTTTGAGCTAAAACAAATAGGGAATCGCTAAATCAAAACGACAAACAATAGCATTGCTATTTGGGCGGAGAAAAGTGGTCAGAAATCATTAACTTTCGCCATAGCCAAACGTCGGTTGCGCACAGTAATCCAAAATTCGCGCCAGTGAAACCGAAACGGGAAGCGCAGGCCAGTTGCTCTCACCAACCACCAGGTGCGCTAGAGTCGATTGGGACGCCGGGGTCTATGGGAGTGTCCACTCTTTAACTTTTTTTTCTTTCTCTATGGCTGTGTTGCATAGCGAGAACACACTGGCACCCAGTGAGTGTTTAGAAGAAATGCGAACGATTTACGGCAATAAGGCACCCTGCTACGGGAGGGCTATCAAACGGAACAGCAAATGATTCCCAGTATTAGAACTGATTATATATGCTAAATAATTCCTCACTGAAAAGCCAGCATATCAACTCAAGAATTGTCCGCTTCCACTGCATTCGTAACGCCTGTCTTTTAACCTAATCTAATATTTGCAACACGCACTCTCCACTTTACACGTAATCGCTGCAGCATGACAGCGTCCACTCATACGGAGCCAGTTAAAGCAGCGCACCATCAACGTCTAAAAACAAGCAAAAAAAAATTGAAGCAGCATCCAACTCGGGTTGCAAGCATATATACGAGAGCGAATGGACTCGACCACGTAACAAGACGCACAATTTTAAATCGTATAGCGTTCCTTGGCTATAGGTTTCCAAGGCTAAGGGGATGTTGTCGCTGTGTTGCATAGCGAGAACGCACAAGCTCGGAGTGTGTGTTTAGAAGAAATGTAAACGATTTAGGGCAATAACACACCTTAATAAGGTGGGGCTACCGTAGCCATCTAAGGTTAAGAGAATTTTATTTCCGGATGTTCTGCAGTACAAGGCATATACTCATTTGTGCACTCGAAAAATACAAAATATACAGAAAGTACTAAATACAGCATACAATGTTGTATATGTGTATGTACAGGCAAACATGACGTTCACAGTGTATGATATTACAGTGAAGACTGCATATATACAATGAAGACTGTTTGCACTTGCGACAAGGATTCAAGCACATACACTACTTGAAAAGGACATTGTTTTTCAATACAACATTCACAGTGTAGGTTTTTAGAGTAGAACAAACACTAGCCTACCTTCTCAGTAAGGAAGGAAAGGCATGGACACTCTGTTTTTCCTAATAACAATGAATCGTGTGGACCAGCGCCGAAGGAATGCTTCCTCCCCCAGTATCACTATTCTTTGTTTAGATGCGTGAGCATTAGGTTCCTTAAACGGTACAACAGAGGAAACATGGCTCGCTGCGGGCGTCCCCGCAGGCACGCCAGTCCCCTCCGCTTCCATAAGACAAAAGCTCCGATCGCCATTATCAACTCAACAAAACCGTCTCTATGGCGGGACTGCCACTGCATGCTGACTTGAAACATGGTGGTAACCAAGCGCCAGAAAGTGCGCGCCACAAGACATTCGTGAAGGACATGGTCGAGTGTTTCTGTACGACCGCACTGCGGACATGAGGCGGAGGGCGCCACACCCCACGCCGCTAGGCGGTCGGCCGTGGGGAGAGCTTTCCATTCTCTTAGCCAATTGAAATCGCGGACTTCAGCGGGAAGGGAAGCGTTTTTGAAGGACCAGCGTCTTCTTTCTCGGCACTTTCGGCGTTGTTCATCGCTCAAGTTTTTCAGTGCTATACCTTCACAAATGTCAGTCGGAGTCATGTCCGTCAGTTCACAGTCTGGATAGTTGTTTCGCCAGAACTGCATGGATCTTATCATGTACGTATAGAACGCCGGTGGCCGCTCAGCCGCCGGTCCCGTGTCATCTCTCAAGCCAAAAACCTTTCTGGAGGTTCCCATCAGATACACTGCTAGTTTTCTGCCACGGTATGTCGTGTCTGCTAAAAGTGCCCATGTGTTTTGCAATGCCAACATGCGACACCGTTACTTCGAAATCTAAAATGCTAAAGCCGCCCCATTTTACTGGCAGGCGGACCAGTGCTCTGGCTACGCTTTCGGTGTGGCCATCCCAAAAGAAAGAGCCACACGCGGTGGCTACTCTCTGCAAAACTCGTCGAGGTGATCGAGCGATTTTGGCTACATAGTAAAGAGATGCTGCTATGCTTGTTTTGATGAGATAAGCTCGCTCAGTAAAGGGCAAGGAAAAGGTGCTGGCTATCTCAATGCGCTTATCTACTTTACGCTTAATCTCAGTCCAGGTGGTGCGGGCTACTTCTCCAGACGCAAGGAAAGTAACACCAAGTACTTTTACTCCTTCAACTATTTGGACCCCATCAGGAAACTCTTCAGTGTGCGTACCGAAGCGCATCGCTTTACTTTTTCCCGGATTGAGTCGTGCTCCCGACAGGCAACTATAGGTATGAAAAATCTGCAGAAAAGCTCTATAGTTGTCCATGTTTCTAATAAACAGTGAAATATCATCGGCATAGGCGGCCACTTTCACCTCTCCTTGGCCTGGGAGAGGGAATCCCCGTATTGATGTGCATTTCTGGATTTGCTGTAATAATGGTTCTATGCACAGTACAAAGAGCAGTGCAGAAAGAGGACAGCCCTGTCGTATACCACGGCTTACGGCGATAGGTTCAGATGTGTGGCCATTGACTACCAAGCAGGTTTCCAGGTCAGTATAAAGCAGGCTAAGAACCTCAACTAAGCGGGTTGGGAAGCCAAAGCAATCCAGCACCGCAAAGAGGTAGTTCCACTCAACCCGATCAAACGCTTTTCTTGGTCTAGGGAAACAAATATGCCAGGAACTTGCGTTCTCGTTGCGAACGTGAAAAGATCACGAGTCAAAGCAAGTGAAGAAAAAATTGTGCGGCCTGGAATACAGCATGTTTGCACTTCGCTGATTATTTCGGGCAGAGCAGTTGCTATGCGATGTGCAAGAATAGCGGCCAGTATCTTATAATCCGAGTTGAGTAACGAAATAGGCCTCCATGCCTTCGGATCGGAGGGCTCTCCCCCACTCTTTAGCAAGATGACTCGGCTCTCACGAAACGAATCTGGTCTAATACCATCTGCAAGTATCCCGTTAAGCATTGACAAAAGATGTCCAGACTTAAGTTTATAACGGCGTGTCGGCTAGAGAATTGCACTGCTATGCATTTCCTATCAAACGGAACAGCAAATCGTTCACAGTAATACAACTGATTATATGTGCTAAATAGTTCCTCACTTAAAAGCCAGCATATAAACTCAAGAATTGTCCGCTTGCACTGCATTCGTAACGCCTGTCCTTTAACCTAATCTAATATTTGCAACACGCACTCTCCACTTTACACGTAATCGCTGCAGCATGACAGCGTCCACTCATACGGAGCCAGTTAAAGCAGCGCACCATGGACGTCTGAAAACAAGCAAAAAAAAAAAAATTGAAGCAGTATCCAACTCGGGTTGCAAGCATATATGCGAGAGCGTATGGGCTCGACCACGTTACAAGACGCACAATTTTAAATCGTATGGCGTCCCTTGGCTATAGGTTTCCAGGGCTAAGGGGATGTTGTCGCCGTGGTATACAACGCCAACACACAGGCACAGACTTGGCTAAATAACGGCGTGTCGGCTATTCAGTTGCCCAACTGGTGGTAGGCGTTGGCGAGCGCAGGTTAAATTATATTATCGGCCTGTGTTGACTAATGTTGGCTTACGTTAGCTAATACGTGTTGATGTCGGCTAGTGTTGTCATCGCGGCTTTGGTTAAGCGGTGAAATTGCAAATAAGGCCTATGCACCATCAGACGATTCCCGGTCAGGAGTCCGTCTTGTATTTTATTTTTAAGTGTCACGAGCGCCGAGCGGCACTTCTGTTTCTGGATCGAATCGCGGCCGAGGCTGGTGCATTTGGATGGGGGCGCAAATGTTAGAGGCCAATCTACTGCGCGATCTCAGTGCACGTTAAAGGACCCCATGGTTGTCGAAATTTCCGGAGCCCTTCACTACGGCGTCTCTCACAATCATATGGTTTTGGGACTCAATACCACAGAAGGAAGGAAGGATAAACTTTATTCCTTGACCAGTCTGTTAACACTCTTTCATACAACTGCGGACGGAATTGAATGAGGATTAGTTATCAGTAGCTGAAAATTAAAGAAGTACTTGTAAGGTGTTGTGTGTTGCATTTAGGACAAGGGTCTTTTGCAATAATGATGCTTTTAACCACCAGTGTAAAATTTGAAGAAAAAAAGATATCCTGCCGATAACACGCATTGTGAGAATCGGTGCGATGGGAAGCAGTCAGCGAGAGATCTCCCAACGACCAATTGTTTGGCATCCAGTAACGTGTTACACATACGACGAACTTCCGTGCAAAGGTCATGAGTGGGTGTATGCGTAACGTGGTCTAACCAGGAATGTCGACAGCGCTGTGGCGACTGAACGGTAGCTCACGGTAACGTTGGAACTGACGTTAATTGCACAGACGCTTGTTTTGTCGAAGATAGGTGCAAATTTCGATAAACTGATGTGCGTGTCTTAAGCGTCGTTCGTTGAAGTAGTCCTACGGAATCGAGCACACTTGGAGAAAAGCATGCCGAGTGATAGCTGAGCACGGGCATTGTTTATAACATTGCCGTGATAGCGCTTAACATACACTAGTCGAGCAATGTGCGTTACACAAGCACCGTCACCACGACTGCTGGCGCAATACATTTATTTACCCTATGTACCGCGTATAGGAGCAGCCGCCGTGCGTAGCGTGCTTGCTTGGCACCTCGGGCTCGATTCCTGCACCTCTACAGCGTGGTATATGTTGTATACGTTAACTTCGGAAATCTCAGAGTGTTCGCCTGTGTAGGTGTACTAATTTTTTCACATTCCAAATGCAAACTGTGACAAACGATATGCCTTCCTTGTGTGTATGGATATGTTGCAGTCATATGTGGTCAACGAGGTGGTCAAGAAGTCAACGAATGCAGATATTTAGGAGTCATATTTACTTCAAGTCTTAACTGGTCGACCCACATAAACAACGCATGCTCTACAGCCCGAAGAAAATTAGGCCTCCTAAAACATAAGTTAGGCGAATCTTCTCCTTCCCTAACATTGACGACCTTCAAAGGCATTATCAGACCCTCTCTGGAATGCTGCAGCGCTGTTTGGGACCGTTTTATACTCTGGCAAACACTGAAATTTTTTTAAAGAAATATTCAAAGATTACCTGTCCAATATGTTTATAAACGTTTCAGACGTCGTGACTGATCTTCGGAGACGCTGCAGTTGCCCGAACATGAACCCCTGGCTCAAAGAAGAAAAACAGCACGTTCGAATTTCCTAGCCTCTCTTTATTTTGGTAAAGTAGGAATCAAATATGAAGACTACTTATGGAAACATACCGGTCGGACCTTGCATCACAAACACAATCATCACAATAAGCATGTATTTGCAAGAACCAAACTCTACAAAAATTCATTCTCTGCGCGAACAATTACAGAGTGGAATTCACTATACCGTGTACTTCACGTCTGTTGGTGGAAAAATTGTGGTAACATGTATGTTTCCTTTTGTTGTTTTCCTTGATTTTTAACCCATCTCCTGTATGGGCAACTGCCTGCAGTGTTGTACAAAATAAAAGATAATAATACTACGTAACATATCATTCATTGACACAGTCTGTATGAAATTCGAACACCTGTGGCGCATATACCCGCTTACCATATGGGCCCAGCGCTACGGGTATGAGCCACACGTGATTGCAGTATCGTTAATGGTGACGTGGACGTCGAGTATGTCATGTTACTGGATGTAAATATCAATCATTCGTCATACGTTCGTACACTATACCGTCCAAGTTTTGGTGCCTGCCGGTTCAACGAGACGACGAAGAGAGCACCGAGACGTAGGCGGCTAGATAGATAGATAGATAGATAGATAGATAGATAGATAGATAGATAGATAGATAGATAGATAGATAGATAGATAGATAGATAGATAGATAGATAGATAGATAGATACGGTCAAAGTGACTCGAGTTTGCCAAGAAATTCTTAGCATTTAATAATTAATGCACTTGCGGTTACAATCACGCGTAGCTCATGTCGGCTTCGGATATGCAGTATGAGCCACATATGTAATAGAAATGAATCGTATATGGTCATACCCGCATTGTGGAATATGCCAGGAAGTCGCCGAGGCGCACCTACGAGTACCGTCTTTTTCTCTTTTTTCTTCTTCTTTTTTTTTTTTTTTTTTTTTTGTACAGGTAAGCTGCAAATGGCTATAGGGTCTCGGCGTCAACCAACAATCTTACAGCGCTAGGCCGACCTCGTGGGGCAACGCGGGGCTGTGGTTCTTGCGCCAAATAAAATGCGAATTAAGTGAAGCACGTGGCAATCGATAACAATAATAATTCGTGAGCTTTTGCGCAGGAGAGCCGCGATATTATAACGAGGTCTGTAGTGGGGTGCCCCGGGGTTTCTTTAAGGTGCAACCAAACCGAAGTATACACGGGTGTTTTCTGCACTTTGGCCCTATCGAAAGGCGGCCGCCGTGGTCGGGATTCGATACCGCGACCTCGAGCTTCGGAAGCCAGCGCCCAGCTGCTAAGCAACCACGCCGGGTAGGCTCCGTCAAGGCGAAGGCCGACTGTGTTGGAGGCCGCCAGGCTTGTGCCGACGATTGCTCCAGCGACAACGTTGACTCCGACAAGTATCGCTTGAAACCAGTGCTGGCGGTAAAGCGTTACATTTTTCGGTAATATTAGTCACGGAACCTTTACTATTTTGGAATTGTGACGGGTATCGCTGTTATCGCTCTCATCGCCGAGCTGTCTAACCTCATCAAGAAAAGTAGAGTCAGGGACATACGTAACCATAACTCAGACAACCCCAGGAGGTCGAAATTTCCGGAGCCCTCCACTACGGCGTCTCTCATCACCATGTGGTTTTGGAACGTAAAACCTTAGAAGTCAAGCAATCTTAGAACCTTAGAAGTCAAGCACAATAAATAATTATAATAACAGAGCACCCTTTCGCCATAATCCAAAGTACCTTGCTGAGTTTACTCCAAGTCATAAGACTTTACGTCACAGATTTGAGTGATCTAGCTTCAAACGATGTCGCGCTCAACGCTAATAGCGCTAAACGCGCCTTCAGCTTTCTCGGCCATATCGGAGTGTTGCATCGTTTAGCGCTATTGGCGTTTTAGCGCGACGTTGTTTGAAACTAGACTACTGAAATCTGTGACGAAAAGTCCTATGACTTAGAGCAAACACAGCAAAGTACTTAGTATGGCGGCGAAAATGTGCATACACGAATCCCGCATTGACGTGTTGTGCGGTGAAGGCGAAACAAAGAAACAAAGGCTTTCCGTGTCCATGTGGTTGCTAAGTTCAAAATTTTTTTTCTCGCTTAAAACAAATATCACTCTTTTAAAACTTTTTGTGGGAATTACCCTCAAACACCACTGCACAACGAGTTATAGGACGTATATTTTTAGGGGCGAAGCGCCTTATGGCGTCACCCGTTCGTCCCCATTATCGTTTGTTTGTAACCACCGGCGCGTGCCTGCCGGGAGGCACGCACGCGCCGGCGCTCGCCGAGGGCGATCGCGTGCCTCTCTCTCTCTCTCACTCTTCCATCTGCTGTCTTGTGAGAGAGAGACATAGAGAGAGAGAGAGCGAAAGGCGCGCGTCGATGGAAACGCTCTTTCTTAAATGAACGCTGTACCAGCTCGCAAAGAAGGAGAACGTGCCCTCACCCGCGAGAGACAACGTTGGCGCAGGCAGCGTCTCCAAGCGAGTTTCTTGATTGAGAAATACCGACTGCTTGCGTTGGAGAAGCGTTCACCGGCCACCCATATATAATATAGGCACTGGAACTTGACTTGCAATGAAGTGCCGGTGGGAGATTTCACTTGTGCGTAGTTGAACCGTAAGGATTCGTAGCGTGCGCGTTAACTAAATTAATCCGGAACTCGGCACGATCTACGATGAACATCCCGAGCTTCGCCCACTCACCATCATTCACTCCGTGGATATGCTGTAATTTTTTTTTTTACTTGGACCGCTGTATTGTCAAAATGATGGCTCAATGTGGATCAAAATGCGATTTTTGCCAACTTTGTCGTTATCTAGCCACAATATATCGGCTTTACAAGCTCCCGTAGTATTTTTATCGCTTAGTATTGGATGCAGGAAAGTCGGAATAAGTTTCATTATATTTATCATAATCGAGCCGGTGTTAGTGAAAATTACTATACATGCTACATTTTGTAATGTTTCGTCATGACCGAAAATTATGTAAATTAAAAATATGGCCCGAGTAATGAAAGACGACACCTTAAGAATGAGCAAAGAATTTTATCAATTCAATGCCTCAGAGGAATAATTTTGTATAAATTTATTTGCGCGACACAGTTGCGCGTTTCAGCGCTAAGTTCGAAGCGCCCTCACACCACGGGGAGAGAAAATTTCTTCCCAAGAAATGGTGCTACGTCTTTTTCAGCGAGATTAGAGGTGATATATATATATATATATATATATATATATATATATATATATATATATATATATATATATATATATATCACCCTCACTGTATGTGTGTGTGTGTACCCTTACTCAATTTTTTACACGCAAGGTACAATGAGTTGGTGAGCGCGTTCTGATTGTCCTAGTAAGACCCGCCTAAAATGTGCCATTGTGTCTCACATACTACATAATCTCGAAGAAAACAGTGACAAAGGACTCCAAGGATGCGAAAAACGTGGTGCGAAGCACCATTCTTTGCAACGCGAAATGGCAAGCAGCTGCGATTGACATAAAGCGAATCCGATAGGCATCAAAGTGCCACCTTGCGGGAGTCGGAAGAACTTACAGTAACACGCAACTCGGCGCGGAAATTTACTATCGTCTGCGACCGCTGTCTGGAATATTTCGTAGAACACAGACGGATACGAAGAAAACCACAGCACACCGTATGTATACTTCATGTGAGAAAGGAATATTGAACCTGAAATAGTGTATTCGCTGGTATTCGTTTGGTTATTGGTAAGTAAGAGACATAAACTGCGCCTATCACGTCGCGTGTGCGGTGTCAAACACCAACCAAGGAAATGATATCAAATAACGACACTTGCTGGGCGCTTAAATGAACATTTTATCTGCCCGTACATTTAGGGATATTTACACAGCACCTCCTCCTCACCCCCATCATCGCCTAACACCCCCCCTAGGTAGATAGATCTCCACACCCCCACCAGAAATTTTTCAGCTAACCTTCTCCCCTTCACCCCCCCCCCCCCAAAAAAAAAGAAAGAAAGAACATCGGAATTCTAGAATAAACCCCTGATCACCTCTTGATTGATTGATTTGTGGGGTTTAACGTCCCAAAACCAGTTCTGTTTATGAGAGACGCCGTAGTGGAGGGCTCCGGAAATTTCGACCACCTGGGGTTCTTTAACGTGCACTGACATCGCACAGCACACGGGCCTCAACATTTCGCCTCCATCGAAATGCAGCCGCCGCGGCCGGGATTTGATCCCGCGACCCTCGGATCAGCAGCCGAGTACCTTAGCCACTGGACCACCGTGGCGGGGCCCCTGATCATCTCTTGAGGGCTAAATGGTGAACAGTATTTCAGAGCTTTCGGATGCAGATATGAGGAAACTTGTGTAGCAGTATGCAGATGTTATGTTAATTTCCGGGCAGTGATATGTTGCAGATATGGACCTGCGCACTAGGGGGAAGGAGCGGTAAGGTGGGAGCAAAAGGGGGGGGGGGGAAGTCATCTTGGCCCACATAGGAAGGGTTATAGAGCGGATTGAAGTCCTGAAACCGCTCTACGTCAGCACTTGCCTTTGTTCGTCGCGTATTTAAGTGAAAACAGTTTGACTGCAGTGCTCTTTTTTTTTTTTTTTTTTTTGCTTGCTCTCTTTACAGTTATATAGACAGAACCTTCGTTTGTAACGTCGAGCAGCGCTATAGCCAGATGAGTATTTTTGTTTCACAATGATAATATCCATCTCCGTGGCTTAGCGCTTCCTTTCTTGAAAACCCGGCGCTCACCACATTCCTATTCAGAATGCTTTGTCACTCTGATAGCACTCACGCCGTTCGCGACATTGAAGTCGCAGGCGCGGCGATAACGCTTGCAATGAAAGGTAAACGCGAGGTAGATTACGACCATCACTGTGGGACAGAAAGATGCATCCAAAGTGCGTCCGTTCTTGCCAGAGCTAGTGAAAATGCCGGGCGTGTGCCTACATTATTGAGAACGACTCAAGTGCAGTAAAACAGAGGAGTGCGATAAGTGCCAAGCCGGAGGCCCATCCAAACAAAACGGGTGCACAGTGTGTTTGGGAGAGAGAAAACAAACACAGCCATATCTGCACGCACTGTGAACAGTTGTCCTGACACTCCAACGCGTTCGTAGTAAATTAACGATTATAAGTTGCTCACAAGCACGCAACGAGGCAAAACACGAAATTGTGTACAGACGGCTGTGTGCAAACGCGGATCACGCAGATCCGGTGGGCGCCCTGTACCGCTATAAATACTTGCCTATATACCACATGACGCCTCGACCATTGAGCGGACTCCGCAACGCACCACTTATCGAATTCCGGTTGTTGGCCATGTGCCCCCAAATATAGCACCTGTTACGCTGCTGTGAAGTGGACCGTGACGCAGTGGCGATAAGCGTGATGGCGTCACGCTCGGATCGTGTTCTGCAGGACCGACACAACAAGACTCTCAGGGTTTTACGCGTCAAAACCGCGATATCATCACGAGACACGCCGGGCTCTCTGGATGAATGTTGACCACCTGGGTTTCCTCAACGCGCGCTTAAACCAAAAAAGCACGACGTTATATTGCGCGGACACTTAATAGAGAGTTTTAGCAGCGCTGGTTACCGTACGGTAATGCCGTACCGTCGTGGTCGGCACGCAGAAAATTGAGCTTGTGAGAACCTTACCAGCAAGTTTTATCATTTGATGACGTTATGCTACTCCCCTAGCAACTAGTGCAGGTGTTTCGGACTAAAATAGCCACGTGCCGACCACGACCGTACGGCATTACCGTACTTACCGTACGGTAAGCCACCGCTGCTAAAACCCTCTACTGGCTCACTTGCAAGACGCGATCGACCAGATAAAATATCAACGGCGTGGGCTTAGCGGTCAGGTGACGCCAGCTGGTGTATATCGGCAGTATACGACGAAGTTTCGAGGCAGTAAAGGTTTTATCTGCCGTTGGTATCTCAACTGGCGCTTCGCGGGAAATCCGAAATGATTGAGAAAACCAGGTCAGTCTATGGCGGAGAAGGAAAGCGCCTGCTTCACGCGCTTCCGATGGCTGGTCAGGCGCGATACACAACCGTCTGTCATTGAGTTTGGGTTCTTCATAGAGAAACATACGTATGTTTCTCTATGGGTATGGGTATGTTTCTCTATGGGTTCTTCGCCGCGAAGTGCTGGTCGCTATAGCAAAGCGATATAGTTAAATTATTTTTAGTCTTGAAGTTTCCTCATGCCTCCGACAGAGGAGCTGTCGTCACTGGACAGAAGGCGCGTGGCGCTCTTTAACTCTTAAAAATAAACTTAGTAAATAGCTAGTTAGTAGGTACCTGGGAAGTTAGTAAATAGCCATTGCTGACTTCCCGGGTGCTTTACTACCTTTTCAGTAACGTTCTAGTAGCCAGAAGATCTTGAAAGGTAGTAAGCACTGCCTTTACTAACGACAGACCTTTGCTAACAAAGTTGGCTATGCAATATCGAAGCCTCCATGGTCACGGCGGGTCTTTCGCTTAGTGCTGTGCTGAAGTTACTGGAATGCGGCATTAAACCGCTGTGTCTTTTTCTCTTCTTTCTTTTTTCCAAATGTGAAAAGGTGCGTGCTGCCGATCACCTTATATTACATTGCCCTGAAGAATTTTAGTGACGAAACGACGTGAAATAGTTGCGTTCCGCGTGCGAACGTCGAGCCTGTTTGGCGAGCTGCTTCAGATATGTTTTGAAAATCAGGAACCTTCCAAGCGAGCCGGAGGTCGAGGTAAGCTAGTGTTTGTGAGTGGCAGGCCTATCAGAGAGACGCGTTTCTTGGAAGCGGATGTATTCCCACGGAATTCAGTTGCGCGCACAGCGCCGGAAGGCTAAGTAGCGGCATACGGTATCTATGCAGAATGACCCAAAACCTTGAACAAGCGCCATGTTGCTCTTGCGAACAGATGAACTGCCAACGCAGGCACGTAGGCAAGGGGGGGCCCAGGGCCCCCCCCCCCCCCCCCCCGAAATTCGTCAAGTCAGCCATTAATGCAGGGGTATAGAGGCACAAGTACAAGTAGCGCCGCGTGTTTAAGCAAATGAAAAACAAACGATAGTCAAGGAACTCACTAAGAACAGCTACCGAAGAACCTTTATTCCGTAAGTACTTCAATTCCAAAAGCACGGCTACGCTTGCCGAGAATTCAGCGTCCGGCTCCTGAATCAGCACCACAACAGAAACATCATACTCTCCCATATGTCTGAGGCATTAGCGAAATCATCACCCGTATCCTCAGAAAAGAAGGCATCCGAGTGACTCACAAGCCTACGAACACATATGTTCTCTACATATTGCCAAAGGCCGTTCCCCGAAGGAGAGAGCCCAAGGCACTGTATACAAATATGTGATGCGAGATACACCGGCGAAACGAAAAACCCCAAAGAAACATTTCGACAGCACAGGAATGACCTCTGCAATTTTGCAACAGATCGCAACCCGATAGCCGAAAATTCCCAAGATAGCGACCACCGTATCAATCTTCCTGACACAACGGTCATACCAACTGAAACCAATTATCGGAAACAGTTACTGCTTCGTGATTGCGGAAAAATACAGAAAACTGCGCAATGCAGTTTTTAATACATGTGAGACAAGCTTGTTGGAAACGAAATTACCAGAACGAACAAAACGTTGCCATACAGCTCCGAAACCAGAGAAAACGACGTTATCTGCCCGTACTTCGTACGACTTTTCTTCGTCGCATCAGTTATGTTTAGGAAGGTGGTTGGCTGTTTGGTTGTGTCGGGTTTTCTGGCCAAAAGCAACCATGGCTATATTGCGCGAAACGAGGATTCTCATCCACGCTCAGGGCGCTCGGTAGTTGGATTGCTTCAAGGAACAGTGCAAAGAATGACAGATCGACACACAGAAAAGGATAGCGTTGACTCCACTGGTGGATTCCCTGAGGTCTTTCTTAACGAGAGCAGAGGTGTCTTTGTTGCTGCAGAGCTAGCAGGCGGTGTATTGTGTGCGTCATTTGTGCAGTCGCGTAATGGCGGCAACTTAGGGAGCATTCAGGTGCTTTATTTAACTGATAGCTGCGCGGCGTGGGAACACGCACGCGTACGGCTTGGCTTTGACGCGGAGTTTTTCCGCGACCGGACGGCGGAAGCTAACCGAAAGCTTGGAAAAGGGAACTTTTGTATGGAAAGCGACCGCTTCGACGACCCATTAACCCGTTCAATCCCCCTGGCACCTCTGCGAACCCCACCACCCTTTTTCCGCCGCCTATGTCGTGGGGGCAGGCGCCCGCGTGGCGGAAGGAGTAAAAAATCACAGCATATTCACGGGGTGAATGATGATGAGTGGGGCGAAGCTCCGGAAGGAATCATCGGTAAACCGTGAAACTCTTCCGTGCAATTCGCCCCACAATTAAAAGTGAAACACTTGAGTAAATGTCATAAGACTATTATAACATCTCGCATCTTTCATCATCAACTACAAGTACCGCCATCTAGTTTTATAACATCTCGCGCATGCTACGAATCCTCACGGTTCAACTATGCACAATGCACAAGTGAAATCTCCCACCGGCACTTCATTGCAAGTCAAGATGCAGTGCCTATATATATATATATATATATATATATATATATATATATATATATATGGGTTGCCGGTGAACGCTTCTCCAACGCGAGCAGTCGGTATTTCTTAATCAAGAAACTCGCTAGGAGACGCTGCCTGCGCCAACGTTGTCTCTCGCGGGCGAGCGCGTGCCGGGAGCCACGCGCTCGCCCTCGGCGCGTGCGTGCCTCCCGGCAGGCACGCGCCGGTGGCTACCTACTACTACTACTACAACATACATCGGGGACGCACGACCCACGCCTTAAGGAGCTTCGCCCCTAAAATGGTAAACAAACAAGGTAACCAGGGTAGCTTGTAGTAATGCGGAAGGGTACTACAGGCGAGCCACGTTCATTCCATAGATAGATGACCTGAAAGCTTCCCTCAAACGGCGCATTGGAAACCATCGGAAAACACCGCAAAGTTTGCAATTTGTGTTGCCAAAGCACGCCTGCAAGGGCAAGTTTGAATCTGTTCAGCCGGCCATCGATTTTTACCTGAGAGATATGACAACAGCGCACATCGTTACGCTAAAAGGTGAATGGGAAATCTGGAAAACTAAATGGCAAGCCATGCAAGAGGAGGAACTTCCCCGCTCTGCGACAGACGCTTCACCTGAATGCGACAAAGCCCTCTTGCCGAACGTTCACACACCCAAGATACGGGCGACAATCCCGGTGAGTACAGCTGCTGCAGAACGCAGCTTCTCGACACTGAAAAGAGTAAAAACGTATTTGAGGAGCCAAACAGCTCAAGGGCGGCTTTATGGTCTGGCTCCAATTGCCATTCACCGGATGCAAGTCAGTGTCGACGAAATTATCGCTGTGTTTATAGAGAAACCGCGACGCATGAAAATTGCAGCGTGAACCATTCTTTTCGGCGAAGCTGCATGGCCATTCTTTCTCTTTTGCAATGACTTTTACTATACTGTAAAACCACTCGCAATGTCATTCTTTAATACGGCTTCCTAAAAAGAATCTTAGCGTTCTGCATCTTTTGTTTCATGAAAGCATCCGTGTTTTGGGCCTTTGTGGTTCAATAAAATTGTTTTCGCGAATAATTCTGTTTTTCCTTTTAAGAATTGCTGTCATAAAGTGACCCACGTTCTTCTCGCACGCCTGTAGTGGAGACAAAGTGTGAGAAATTGGGTAGAGAAAGCTTCTGACAAATATTTTTTATTTCCTACACATCCGTAAGTGGGCGCCTGATTCCTTTGCATTGTTTTTTTTCTTTTTGTCACATCCTCTTTCCGTCACTGATTCTGTATGGCCCTTCTTCGTCCAGATTACTTGGTTAGAAAGCATTCTTTATGGTGCACACGCACTAGCTTTACTGTAGCGTCAAAAAACTTGCTTTCCATCTCGGATTAACCCGCCTCTTGGGCTGCATTTCACTCTGTTCTCTTTCTCGTTTAATAATTAAGCGCCTTCTATATTACCGGGCAAGTTTTTTTTTTTTCACTGTATAATAATGACCATGCTGTTATTGATGCTTTTGTCCCCCCCCCCCCTTATGTAATACCCCGAAAAGGGCCTTTAAGAGTGAATAAATTATGATGATGATGATGATACTTTTGGGCCCACCCCGAAAAAAAATCCTGGCTACGTGCCTGTGCCAACGTGTCACGTTGAGTGAGAACACAACATTGTGTGTTCTCACACAACAACGTTGAGTGAGAACACATCGCAAAGAAAAGCAGACATCACTACGTGTGTCAATAATAAATGTACTTCCCGCTTCACTATAATATACGTTGCATGCGTTGAAATTTTACTAGTTGGTTGGTTGGTTACAACTTTATTTAAATGTTACTAGTCAGCGAGAAAATTTCCGCCGCCTGATTTGAGCATGAGTAACGCGATGACTGGCGCAGAAAACGAGCGTTGCCAAATTCTGATAGTTCCAAGCGCTTGCCTAAACGGAAGTACATCATCATCATCATCATCATCATCATCATCATCATCATCATCAGCCTGTTTAGGTCCACTGCAGGACGAAGGCCTCTCCCAACGATTTCCAATCCACCCTATCCTGAGCGAGTTGGTTCCACTTTATGCCCGCAAACTTTTTAATTTCATCGCTCCATCTAACCTTTTGCCTACCTCTGTTGCGTTTTCCCTCTCGTGGTATCCATTCCGTCGCTCTTACTGTCCACCTATTATCCTTCCTCCTCATGACATGTCCTGCCCAGGTCCACTTCTTTCTTTTAATTGATAAGATAATATCGGCTACTCCTGTCTGTTCTCTGATCCACTCCGCTCGTTTTTTATCTCTTAGCGTTACCCCTATCATTTTTCTTTCCATTGCACGTTGCGTGCTCCTCAGTTTCATCTCTAGTTTTTTCGTTATTCTCCATGTTTCTGCACCGTACGTTAGTACTGGGAGAATGCAGTGATTGAATACTTTTCGCTTTAATGAGAGCGGCAAGTGTCCGGTCATGATTTCGTAATGCCTTCCGAATGCGCTCCAGCCCAGCCTTATCCTACGGAGAATTTCATTTTCCTGGGTAGGAGTTCCTGATATTAACTGTCCCAGATATATCAGGAACTCCTACCCAGGAAAATGAAATTCTCCGTAGAATAAGGCTGGGCTGGAGCGCATTCGGAAGGCATTACGAAATCATGAACGGAAGTACACCATTTGGAATTTGTAAAGCCCATACGATTCTAAGATGGCATACACAGACGCCTAAATCATGCTCTACTCATCGGGGAGAGAGAAGTCGTCGTGAGTGAAGTGTTTGGGGCAAGCCAGAATAATGTCTGTCGATTTATTGCCGATGCGCGATTTTCTTATCCACGTCGCCTATCGTAAGCAGCGCGTGGTCCGCTTCTCTCGGGGAACGGCGTTGCGGCCTTTTCACGGCGACGACATACGTTTAGGGGCACAACAACCAGCGTTTCTTGACTTTTATATCTTTCGAGTTGGGGCACGGTTGCGTCGCGACAATTAGAGAACGGTACAGCTGTTTCTTAGCGCGCGGTAATGCGATGAAGTGTTACCTTTATAGGCAGACCCAGGGTCGCCTGTTTCAAGGCGCGCCCGCTAGATGGCAAGCATTTGGACTCGCGAATGTAGTTCTTTTAACTATAGGTAACTATATATACTAAACCATGCACTTCCATGTTGCAAAATGCTCGTAGATGGCTGCGCCTGAATGACTACGGTAGCTTCTAGCTATAATAATAATTTGTTGATTGCGCTTGAATTAGAATTTCGTGCTGCGTCACTATACACATATACGCAGAGAAAAGGTTGTTCCCACGGAGGACAGCGAAGCACGTGCTGCCCACCCTCGGAGGAAGGAAAAGAAGCTAGAAGAGTGCGTCATGTGACAATCTTGCAGGCTAGTCATAGAAAATTTAAAAAAGAAAATCACGGGAAATGGGTCCCAGTCACGTGGTAGGCGCAAGCGGTAGAATGATGCATGGTCAGGCCCCACTTAAGGCTACCGCGTCCAAACAACCTCGAGCGGTCCGGCAACTATGTGGGGGCTTAATCCTACCCGAGAGGCACCGCGCACTAGAGGATGTTGGCTTGCCGGTGCTGGCAAAATCACGTGACGCCTCCTCCTAGCTTTTTAAGCGCACTTTAGGGGCCCGGCTTGTCGTCTCCCGTCCATCGCGTGATCACGCTCGCAAACAAGCGCTTAACACATGCTAAAACCACTCAGAACCAGTTCAAAATACGCTAACATGATCTAAAATAATATAATTTAGAGCAATAAGTCACAATTAATCGCAGTAATAAAGCGAAATTCGCGACAAACCTACGATACACTGTCTGCCTGCACTGCCTCGAGGATCGGCCCCCGCATACACACTGACTTCAGGGCAAAACAAGTACGCAATTGATCAAGACTGCTTCAGCGCACGGAGCGCGCATCACTGCTTGATTGATTTGTGGGGTTTAACGTCCCAAAACCAGCTCTGATTATGAGAGACGCCGTAGTGGAGGTCTCCGGAAATTTTGACCATCTGGGGCTCTTTAAAGGGACACTGAACCACTTTTTAAAAAAAACGAGATTATGGTGTCATGATACGTAATTTCGTGCGGCGAACTCGAAAATCAAGTCGAAAATTTGCATAAACCAACGCAAATAGCTTTATTTTGCCGAAAACAAGCAACAGGCGCCGCGGCCCCCATCGCGAGTCTCGCCGCCGCTGTGATTGGTCGAAGCTCCATGACGTCATCGTCAGGAAGGTGACGACAGCTGACTGCGCTCGCCGGCAGGCAATGCCGTGTTTACCTGTTGAAATCGTGTAGTTGCTGTTAGTATGGCGAACTGTGAAAGTCGGAACGAGTTCTCTGTACATCCGTACATGTTCGAGCCGGTCGCTACTGTAAGGGCGTCGACTGAAGCGGCACAGGAAAGCGAGTCCCAACCAGCCACCTCCACCCGCGCCGGAAACATAGACTGGTACATATAAGATGCATGTCAGTGCTTAATTGCACTCTAGTAAACTGTTACAAATACGTTCATCCGTGGATATCAAATTCGATAAGAAACAGCAGCATCGGCACTCGCTTTTAGCCGCGTATTGGCACGGTCCGCGCTACGCGCGGGCATCGTGCAGAGACATCAGCTGTTCGTGCTCGCAGTCAGTATCGTACTTCGCAGCGGGCAAGGCGCACGCGAAGAGTCAGTATGCTACCGCGAGGAACAACAACAACAAAAAAAAAAAGAAAAAAAGCCAGACGAGTGCCGCTCTTGCCGCAATGGTGACATGTGCTCTGAACTGCGCTGAAAAATTGCGCAAGGATAGTTTGGCTCATATATTGCAGTTGTGCTTTTTATAATGCCGTCGCTTTTTCTAAATTCTTCCCAGTACTACAATGATATGCGACTGTCGTGTAGAGTAGCTGATTTCGATGCTGCGTACTGATATCTGTGTACACGTGTTTTCACCATGGGTGCTCATGCACGCACTGCGTGCAAATGGGGAAGGAGGAGGACTGCTGCTGCTGCCTCGAAATTCGGCAGATTCGCGACCGCAAGAAACAACGGAGGTGCATCACAACAACAAAAAAAATTAAAAATGTGTGCCTCGACAAGGACGTGTTAGAAGTGGCCCTGCAGCAGAATGGCACGCCAGCGGAATCCCAGTGACTGCATGAGAGCCGGGCTTCGTACGTAGTCGCTGTCACGAAAGTGCTTGGAGCACAGCACGCTTGATCTCATCGGTTTGAAGTCTTTTCTTTTAACTGCAGCGGCCCATTTTGCAGCCATCTTCTGATAACGAGGGAACTTGTGAAAAGCGACCTCATCGCGACCGTAAGTGCTGCGGCAGCCATATGCTGCGCAGTAACTCGGCATCGCGAGTCCACTTCAACCTTGCACAAACACAGCTAGTGAATGTCGGATGGCGAAAATCTCTAATCAGAAGAAGAGAACGGTGCAATGGCAAGAAACCCCTACGCACTGGCAGATCTGATGCTTCACTAGGCGGCAGATCGCAGCAGAAACAAGGCACAACCCCGAAGTAAACAAGCTGAGCTGACTGAGCGACGCAGGCGGCCCGGCGGCTCGACCCTGACGATGACGTCACCTCCCCACGTGTCTAGCTCTCCCATGCTCCGCCCTGCGCGCGCGCGCGCCGGGGGGCGTTCCCACGATCAAAGTTTGCTCGCTTATAGCGCCGTTGTTTAATCGAACATCGCGAAAAAAAACCTCCGTAGGCATGTTGGGGCACGGTTGCGTCGCGACAATTAGAGAACGGTACAGCTGTTTCTTAGCGCGCGGTAATGCGATGAAGTGTTACCTTTATAGGCAGACCCAGGGTCGCCTGTTTCAAGGCGCGCCCGCTAGATGGCAAGCATTTGGACTCGCGAATATAGTTCTTTTAACTAGGTAACTATATATACTAAACCATGCACTTCCATGTTGCAAAATGCTCTGTAGATGGCTGCGCCTGAATGACTACGGTAGCTTCTAGCTATAATAATAATTTGTTGATTGCGCTTGAATTAGAATTTCGTGCTGCGTCACTATACACATATACGCAGAGAAAAGGTTGTTCCCACGGAGGACAGCGAAGCACGTGCTGCCCACCCTCGGAGGAAGGAAAAGAAGCTAGAAGAGTGCGTCATGTGACAATCTTGCAGGCTAGTCATAGAAAATTTAAAAAAGAAAATCACGGGAAATGGGTCCCAGTCACGTGGTAGGCGCAAGCGGTAGAATGATGCATGGTCAGGCCCCACTTAAGGCTACCGCGTCCAAACAACCTCGAGCGGTCCGGCAACTATGTGGGGGCTTAATCCTACCCGAGAGGCACCGCGCACTAGAGGATGTTGGCTTGCCGGTGCTGGCAAAATCACGTGACGCCTCCTCCTAGCTTTTTAAGCGCACTTTAGGGGCCCGGCTTGTCGTCTCCCGTCCATCGCGTGATCACGCTCGCAAACAAGCGCTTAACACATGCTAAAACCACTCAGAACCAGTTCAAAATACGCTAACATGATCTAAATTAATATAATTTAGAGCAATAAGTCACAATTAATCGCAGTAATAAAGCGAAATTCGTGAAAAGCGCGACAAACCTACGATACACTGTCTGCCTGCACTGCCTCGAGGATCGGCCCCCGCATACACACTGACTTCAGGGCAAAACAAGTACGCAATTGATCAAGACTGCTTCAGCGCACGGAGCGCGCATCACTGCTTGATTGATTTGTGGGGTTTAACGTCCCAAAACCAGCTCTGATTATGAGAGACGCCGTAGTGGAGGTCTCCGGAAATTTTGACCACCTGGGGCTCTTTAACGTGCACTGACGCGGTCGCACAGCACACGGGCCTCAACATTTCGCCTCCATCGAAATGCAGCCACCGCGGCCGGGATTTCATCCCGCGACCTTCGGATCAGCAGCCGAGTGCCATAACCACTAGACCACCGCGGCGGGGCGCATCACTGCTTCGCACTTCCTCAGTTTCACTAAAGCGCTCCTACCTAAAAGCATGCATGGTAGCTTAGAAACATGTCATGTAAGCATCCACTGCACCATTTTTTTTTTCTTGGGGGGGGGGAGGCCGCGAGTGATGTGGTTAAGCACAAACGCTTGCACGAGCCCGGTAGTTTCTTCCACTGCGAGCCCGTCGCAGCAGCGTCCCACTCGACGGTTCATACGTTGCAACGTTCTTAACGTTTTTTTTTTCTTTCTCTTTTTTTTTTAATCACCATGGGCGGGCTTGAACCCCGGCCTAGGCATTGGCCGCCAGCCTGGGCGGGGAATGCGGACGGTGAGCGCATGGTGAGACAGACAGACAAACAACATTGGTTAAATGTCCGGTGATGATAAATCGCGGCGGTCTTGAACCCCGGCCTAGACATCGGGCTTGAACCCCAACCTAGGCATCGGCCGCGAGCTCAAGGGCTCGCGGCCGATGCCTATAGGTTGGGTAGTGAATATTGTTACAAACGTTAACTAACACCTGACTATAGTACATTCAACAAACTTTTTTTTTTACTGAAATCGTGAGCAGGAAACGGTTCCGATCAGTCGGTGGGGGCTCCTGTGAACCTATATGGGCCAAATATCATTGCGTTGCACGCACCAAAGAATTGTCAATTTGGTTTCAAACACAGCTGGAAAGCGCCCGCACTTCTTTCAACACATGAGGTCACATGTGGCGCCGACTAAGTCGCTTCAATTTTTTCGTTGCTCTTCAAGATAGACGCGCATGTTTTCTTTATTCATTGTATTCAAAACGAACATATAAAGCATAGTAGGTTATCTTTCAGCGATCATGAAGTCAGTCAATGCTATTTCTGCCTACAGCGACTGAGTCTGTGCCTCATGTGACGTCATATGTTGAAAGGAGGGCGGCCGATCTTTAGCAGTGTCTGAAATCGAACTGCAAATTCCCGTGTGCGTGCAGTGCAATAATAATCGGCTCAAAAAGTGCTGCAGGGCTTCTTTGGTAACAATTGGCGCCTATAGGGTGGTGGCTCGCTAAGCTCCATGTCGTGGGCCGCGACGGTCAAGTTTCAATGGAGGGGAAAAAAAAATCCAAGCCAGCTAGTTCCATGCCGCGCCCACTGTCGGAACAGCGACGTCGGAACAGCGAAGGTGTTTTTTTTTTTTTTTTACCGTTAATCGTCAGTGCACGAAAGAACCCCAGGTGGTCGAAATTTCCGGAGACCTCCACTACGGCGTCTCGCATAATCAGGGCTGATTTTGGGACGTTAAACCCCATAAATCAATCAAATCACCGTTAATCGTCACGTATAACTAGTGTCAAGCGGTGTTCCCGTGGCTCCAGGGATCGAGCCCGAAACATCGAGCCATATACTTTTTATACACATTATCGCATGCTGGTCTGCGCATAACCACTGACATGTAGCAGTTGGCTGAGGGCAAGAGTGGGTGGAGCGCGGTATTGAGGATAAGCTCAGCTCCACTTTTTTCTTGTGTGAGAACGAAATCATTACGCACGGAGCGAGCTCGATCTTGACGAGCTCCGCTGCTAAAAACACCCGCAGACTTAGATTTAGGTCCCCGGGAAAGAACTACAGTTGGTCAGGATTGCTTTGAAGCCCGCCACTACGGGGCGTGCCTTATAATCACAGCTGGTTTTGGCACGTAAAGCCCCATTAATTATTATCGCTTTAAAAAGTTAAGAACAAGTGGATGTGATGTGTAGGAGAGCCACCCGACTATATCGGTACAAGGAAAGCGTATACAATCGAAAGATTCAGACGTTGTCGTTGCCGAGAGATGCCCGGACGTCGGCAGAGGCCAGCGATATACGTCTTTCAGACGACTATATTGCTATAAACACCGGTCGTGTCCGTATCAGGATTCCTCGCAACGAAACCTGAATAGAACGAACGAGCGAGCGCATATCGTCAAGACACTTATAGGGGGCACTTCGGAAATGATATGGTTCTCCAAAATGGCACTACCCTTTTTTTTTTTTTTTCCTAACGCCGCCGAAGCCGACAAGACGCATCTAAGGAAGAGCTTTCAGTTATGAGGAGCGTACGCATTTGCGAGGCTGTTGCATACTTCGCCCGAAAGGCACATGCGGCCATTAAAGGAGTCGTGAGCCATTTCTCCGTCAGCGAGGCATTTCAGCGGGCAATTTCTCGTTCGCCTTCCTAGCGTCGTCGTTAAGTGCTTGGAAAGCAAGGTTGCAGATGCCATTACACATCGCTATACTTCTCCGCCCTCCCGGGATTACTTCATGCCGCCCTGGAACCAGTATACGGCATAATAATCATCGGTGAGGTTTTACGTGCCAAACCGCGTCATGATCATGAGGTATATACATAATGAAGCGTTCCGGAAAATTCTACCACCTGGGGACACGGGCCTTTCTTTCGCTTTCATCGAAATGCTACCGCCGCGGCCGATATATTGCACCCGCACCTTTCGGGTCAGCAGCGAGCACCGTAACCACACTGCACCACCTCAGTGGCCATGCGCTAGACCTGCGAAAGAATGAAACGGTAAACTAATTAATTTGTGCAGAACGCTACTGGAAGTACAAAAATGTCCGCCTCGTACTTATTTTTCATATATAAACTTCTCTCTCGCCGCCCTTCGTCGAGGGATGTTTGACGAACTGTGACAAAGTGTTACAGGTGTCCTCAAGGCATGCCGAGAACCTGCATGCTGGTAACACCGCTGCGGTGTTTCATAATCGAGCTCACTAGCCTCAAACGGCTCTCTTGGAAGGACTCTCGCCAGTTATGATCACCTGACAATGGCCGGCACCTGTCAACGTCACCGTCACGAAATGAACCCGGAAAGACTTTGTTACTTGGGGCTGTCCGCGTCTGCCATGCCTTCTGGAAGCATCAGTGGCTAGCACATACGGCAGAAATCCGCCCGCGCCGAACGCGTACGCCGCATAGCTGCCATCTCCGCGGGATGGTTCTGCTCGCTAGATCTCCCGTCAGCAGAAAGTGCACCACGAACTGTGCGCCGCGTTGCGTGACGAGCTTTGCAGGCGACGCGACGAGGTCAGACGACGGGTCGAGTTGCTCGCTAGCGACGAGTCTCTCGTTCCAGTATTGACCAAGAATAGCAGCTGCCGGAAATACCCCGCCCACCAGCACACTTGCAGGCTTCCAGGGGATCTATCTAGACACCGTAGTGGGGGGGTGGGGGGGGGCAGGACGTCTACTGGCGACCCTCCAGCGGCACTGGCGGTGCAGTGCACTCTCGAGAACGCCTTTCTCGCGCCGGGCTTCCCTTGCGGCTGCGTATCGCGGCGGCTCTCAGATTTCACGACAGTTGTTGCGAAGCGGTTTCCCCGGGTGGCCGGGCGCTGTGACTAGGTGCTTCCGAGGCCAGACATTCAACGTAGTGGGCCACGTTGCTATGTTGCATAAGCTGCCGGCAGAGCTGACCGTGCCAAGGTATGCCGTGGTCTGAAGGATTGTCCCGGAAAGAATGATCGTATACGGCTACGATAGGGGGCCCATATTTAAAGTCCTGCCAGGGCGCTTTTCTTGTACCTTGAGCTCTCAACATGCGCATCATATGATTATAGTAACGGCTTCCTTGCATTTAACCTGCACTATAATTACCGGCCACAATTTGAAGGAAACTGTAAGAGCTTTAAGCTAAGCGTGGTGTTGGACAGATTTCTAGGAAAGACCTGCCAGTGGCGAACGACTCTTCGGAATGGAAAGCTCTCTGAATTCGGGAAACTGTACTCAGGGAAAGTTTTTTTTTTTTTTTTTTGCCAATATTGTTCGCAAAATGTAAGTTCTAGGCAATCGCTAACACTGCATATAATATTAGCTGATGCGGCAAGCCAATCGCAGAAAAATCACGTACGAAGGAAAAACACCAAGTTCCCCTTGACTTCTTGGCAAAGAGAGTGAGAAAGTCTACTGAAAATTGTCACAATCTGGCTGTAAAATTGCTACATCTGGAATATATATTGTTTCGCAACAAGCGCACTTTATTTTTATGGGACGCATACGCGTAAGAATAGAGAATATAGTGAAACCCTAACTTATATCTCGAGCTTCGTGTATTCAGCCATATTGCCTACAGTTCTACGTGCCTCATAACCAACTCCGCAGACCGCACCCTTGTCGCGGGATCGAATCCCGGCCACGGCGGCTGCATTTCAATGGCGGCGAAATGTTAATAAGGATCACGTTGCACATTCAAAAATAGGAACAATGTCTCTCGGCGGGTGTCGGCCCTGTGGGAAATCCAGATGCGGCGTCTGCAAACACATCCAGAAAACAACAGTTGCAGAAAGCACACAATCGAATTTTAAACACAAAATAAAAGGACAACTCGACTGCGACTCAAACAATGTTATTTACCCCCTTAGAGTGTGCAATATGTAACATGCAGTACATAGGACAGACAGACACACCATTCAGGATAAGGTTCAACAACCATCGGTCCCATGTGCGCTCACTACCTGGCCTTCCGCTCTGTAAACACATAAACTTGAAAGGTCACAGCTTTGAGAATGTCAGGGTTACACTACTGGAAAGCAATTTTAGGAGCACCAAAGAACGTGAACAACGGGAATCCTACTTTATCTACAAATTTGGCACAGTTAAACACTGCATAAATGAACATCCAGGCGCTCTCTCGGTGTTACGATCATTAGGAAGTCAACATTCGAATTGATAAACTTTGTATCCTCTATTACAAGATCGGCCATTCCCGCGAGCTATCACTGCCTCCTTCGACCGATAAAGCACTTCCTTTTTTTTTTTCTTTCTTGAAAGCCTTGTGTAAATATGCGCCCTATTCTGTTGGCCTGGCCCTTTTGGCATTTCCCGTGTAGTGCAAGCCGGCACACGCAAAATGGATCCGGGGGTCGTATGACAAGTCGTGTACTTAGAATTTTGACTGCTTCAGAACCTCGTCTTTCAGTGCGACTCTTTTTCCTCTTCATCTCTTCCTTTCTTCTCCCCTGCCTAACCCACCCTGCGGCCCGGTAGCGCCGAATGCAATCATTGGCGGCTGCAATCAAGAGCACGTGTGCTGCGCCGTTCATGCGCGAATTCGACCCCTTCCCCCGCTTCTTCTACACCATTCTTCCTTCCCGGAGGTTGTTGTGCAGCGGCATCGCAAAGGTAGAGTGTACTAGAAGCTTCTAGTACACTCTAGCAAAGGCAATAGCCAAACCACTTAAGGTACGCCACTGAAAGTGTCGTTTGTGTGGCTAGACATGAGCCGGCGTCACTTTATACGCGTATGCCTAATTGATGGATTGCTCTTTAAAATGTCCATGTACTCGGACAGCACAGGCAAACAACAATCATCCTGTTAGCTATCTCCCCCATTTTCCCATTTCTCTTTTTTTTGTATTTCTCTCTCTCTCTCTCTCTCTCTCTGTGTGTGTGTGTGTGTGTGTGTGTGTGTGTGTGTGTGTGTGTGTGTGTGTGTGTGTGTGTGTGTGTGTGTGTGTGTGTGTGTGTGTGTGTGTGTGTGTGTTGCTGCTTTTGCTTCACTTGCTTCTCTTTTGTTGCAGTGACGACGCCATCAGTCTATATTTCTAATTTTTCATTTTTATTATTTTCGTATATTTTTGCCTTACTCATTCTCCTTCTCATCCTTGTCCCTCACTCCTTACTATCAGGCAAAGTGTGGTCATGCTGGCCTGTGGATAGTGTTAACATGTCTTGAGAAAGGTCGGGCTCCGACCGAAACGTTGATGCAATGAACCGTCGTTCTCTCAGAGGCGCATAAGATGATTAGCGAATCTTAATATTTTGGATCAGGACAATGTCACGCCATTTTATTCTTTCTATTTGATGTGCTTTTGGAATAGAATTACACGATGAGGCAATGCAAACAACACATATACATCAAACAGTCCTACGCGCCTTTTTAACTGCAGTTATCGTAACGGTGAAGGCAGTGAGAGTTACTGACTGTTGTTATTAGCAACGGCAAGATTTCCTAACTGGTCGTAGTAACGGCAAAGATAGCAACAGTTCCTTGGCGTTACTAACTGTACGGTTACTAACAGGGTAGTAACACATGCGTGACAAGTCGTTACTCTCTCGAAGTAGCAAGTACTACTAGTCCCCCCCCCCCCCTTTTTTTTTCTTTTTTTAACAGTGCCTGTACTGATATGCGTCATCAACAGATTTTATTGGGGCTGTCTGGCTCATATTTACACATCTTTTTTTTTTTTGAAATAGGAGGTGAGCTATTAAGTACACTACATAAGCCGACGAAAAGGGAGGCAGAAACCAAAGACGGTAACGGGAGGTCGAAAGCATGAAGAAGTGAGCAATGGACATTATTGGGCGCAAAATGTGCTACATTTTTTTTTTAATCTGAAAACAATATTTCAAAGAAGCAACGGTCAAAGCACTAAAAAATTACAATAAAAGCACTCTATATCGGCTTGTGCAAATGCACGTATTCTCTTGGTTCGGCCTCGGTCGCCTTCAATCTGCTATAGCCTCCATGGTTCTGGAAAAACATAGGTTCAGTGTTGGGTCTCTGCAAGGACTATAATTTTTTTTTTTTTCAATTGTGAAGCTTTCTTCTGGAAAAATCAGTACAGACGATTGCATCTTGATGCAACTGCAGGAAGGATCACAATTTTATTTTCGCGAAATGTCCTTCTTGCGGATGTCCGTGAAGTTGGTCCAGATTCACAATAATCCCATGTACAGTATAGTGATGCTTCTGCAGGAGGTACGCATGCGCGCAGGAGAATGTCCCGGCTCAGCACGCTCAAGGTCAGCTCTTCTGACCCGCCATGGTCGGTCAGAAGGCCGACCTCAACTCGTTCAGCCGGTCAAGCAGCTTCGAGGAGCGCTGAGCGTTGCTACGTGCCGCTGACACCGAATACACGGAAGATAACACCGGCTCCCAGACAACCCACTGAGCGATACGCATTTCAACTCTGCGGCGAAAAGCGGAAAAATCATGCTACCTTTCCGATACCGCCCGACATTTTTAACAGATGATCTCGAAAGGTCCTCATATCAGGAAGAAAGCTGCGGGCACCCCGTGGCGCTCAGCCGGCCAGTCTGCAAAGCGATGCTGGTGAGGAATGCATAATCAAAGCCGTGCAGGCCAATCAATTCATCATCCACAATACGGTGAAAGGCGGGCTTAACTTTTGCCCTCGGTCTGCGCCTTCGCTCTTGTATCACGCATGCAGGTCTTCTGCAAAGTGGCCAGTTGCGTCTTGAAATGCCGATTGCTGGCGAGTTGCATGGTCGCTCTATCGGTTCACTCCCCCCGAGGGAGGAATTAAGGACGTATTTCGTATGTCCTGTAGGTCACAGCAAAACCGCAAGTATATACACACTGACTCTCGATGGCGTGCAAGCGACCACGTCGCGCAAGGGAGCTGTATATGAAACGGAACGCTGGGACATGCAACGCACACATGAGAAGGCAAACAATGCCCTCCTTCAAGAGTGCACTAGCGAACGCGCAACGAATGTCGTAAGTGGAATGAGGACCAGATCGGCGGTCGCGCACCTTATTCATCGCGTTTTTATGTCTATCTATATGTACCGTTCATAATGCACAGTAAGCCAGTTAGCATCCTCACGGGGATCCCAGGCATCGAAAAAAAAAAAAAGAAAGAAAAAGCACCCTTCCTTGGAACAAAAATTTGCAAAAATTTGGATGTAAGGCGTTTTTGAGCAGGTGGACGCTTTCAAGCTCGTTTCAGAGGCTTTTTGTTCACCGCCTACAACGTCACTGTATGCTGTATCTTGATGATGAAAATAAACTAAAACTGAAACTGAAAGCGTGGTGAGTACACGTGGAATCTGCAAAGGTATATAAGAACATTATTGCGCACGTAATTTCATGAACACTTTGCTTAGGTCACCGTACATTGAACAGTTGATTCAGCTTGCGGTGCTCTTTGTTTATGTGCATGGTTGAGATATCCACGCGCACGCGTGTTCAGTGCCAGCTGGTCCAGATTCCTGCGACAAACTGCCGCATATAAACGTGTTCTTCTTGCCCTTGAATTCCCTATGATGAAACGACAGTTGGACCAGATGAAATTCTTTGTTGTGCTTTTGTGATTTACGGTTATCAGCCAGTGAAACTTACTTGTTCTAAAATGTTTCTATGCCGACTCGCATGTCTCAAATGCGGTTTAACTGCAGCCTTGATGAGAAGCATGCATCTTGATCACTCAGACTCGTAAACGCTTGTTGAATGTTGTGAGAGCGTACGGTTCAGTGAGGGAGCTACATCGTTTGCTTGAGGCACGACTTTATTGTTTTATTTACAGATCTGTCGAATTTTCGTCCTCTCCCGAAGGAGGATCGAAAGAGCGGCGTCACAGTGAGCTGGTGACCAACCGACAGGGTTATCCTACGTGATTCATTGATCGATTTGTGGGGTTTATCGTCCCGAAACCAGCTCTGATTATGAGAGACGGTATAGTGGCCAGGTCTCCGGAAATTTCGACCACCTGGAGTTCTTTAACGTGCACTGACATCGCACAGGCACACGGGCCTTCAACATTTCGCCTCCATCGAAATGCAGCCGCTACGGCCGGGATTCGATCGCGCGACCTTTGGGTCAGTAAGCGAGCGCCATACCCACTAGACCACCGTGGTGGGGCAGGGTTATCCATTGTGCAGAAAATCCTGAATACACTTCTACCGTGGAAGGAAGCAGAGTGACCATGACATCGCGGAATGTCCAAATGAAAGAAGGGAAGGATGAAACTATATAGGGGTGAATTTGCTGACACGAGTGCGATTGCATCAGCAGTCAAAGGCGCTCGCACAAGGCTCGTCACACTTAAGAAACGCGAAAGTGTCTTCACTGGCTTGTGGGACGACGAGCGATATGGAGGTGTTCTAGCAGCCCCTGCACGGAAAGCGGCCGATCGTCCATTCTTGCAACGCGTTACAAGGTGTTCGTCTTTCTGGGGCACATCGAGGACAGTGTCACAGCAAATGGTCTATCGTCTCTTCGGTGTAAGAACTGGGTTACCTTGGGGCTGTAGTGGTCTCGAGGGCCACCACTGGAAAAGCCGGCGCTGCAGTCGGCGTGACGTGGTACGAGGGATCTCGCGTCCGCGTCGTCTGCTTCCGAAGCAGCGAGCCGAGCTGAAAACCTCTTCATGTAGACGGCGCTTCTGGTTAAGCGGAAAGGCTTTCACACTGTAGGCTGCTTGACCAAACTTGAAAGCAGCAGGATGGTTAGTAGTTGCCGCTGAAGGCGTCCAACGTGGTATACGCTGCTGCTCGGTGCCGGACCGCCCGGACGTAAGCGACGGATTGCCCTGTTAGCCCCCACGCGTACCCGCGGAACGAGAAACTTCGTGAGGCTTCATGAGAACAGGCAAGCAGCCATCGGCTTCAACTCATGTGTTCAGAAAACACTTCGGCAAGGAACATTTCTGCCAAAGCGATGTTCGGTTAGTTGCGGACGCTGGACTGCGCGTACACTTAATTCTCGCACGGCGAAAACGATCCTTCCTTTTACCAGGTGCGATACAATCTGTGCTAGGCCCAGTGCTAGCTTTTTGTCACCCGCTGCGTGCTCAGCTTCCCCAGATCACCTGCGGACGCTCAATTTGCCTGTATTCGTCGAACTCAATAAGCTATACACAGCTCGTGAATGTGCATATATATATAGCGAACTAGGCACCGCGGCTGAGACTTATCTAATGAGACTTGCGGTTCTATTAGCAGTAATTTTCTCTAAGCCAAGCTCGCGTTTTCCTGACACAAACAAGGTGCTCTAAAAAGCGGCGATGCTCTGTGTGCACGTTTAACTGCAAGGGAAGTTCAGCAGTGAACGTATCGAATTAAGAAACCGAAGCAATCGGAAATTGCTGGGAGAGAAGACATGATAAATGCACAGCGCAGTGAAACACTGAGAAATAATGACGTGCAATAATGTTGAATGCTGGGTCAGTTGGTGACCGTTCATCAAACCGGACGGGAGAAGGAGCGCACTTTGACGAGGAAAAAGAAGAAAAAGAAAATGAACGGAAGGAAAAGGAAAGAAACAGACCCGACACTTATTGTTCCTCATCCCCCCCCCCCTTTTTTTTTTTTTTTTTGTCGTAGTCAAGGTGCGCTGCTTCACCCATACGGTATGACGAGGAATAGTGTTGAAACATCCAAGAATCCAGAAGAAAAAGAAAAGTTTGAGTCGTTGCGATGGAGCAAGTACAGCTCAATCGTCTAAGTATATTAGTAGATACGACGAAATCAACTCCTGACAACGCTTAATAGTGTCCGCCCAACAGCGGTTCAAATGCTTGTATACTGTGGCATAAAGCTCAAGGCACGACGATAGAGCGCGCTCGCAGCGAAAACTAAGCACAAGCAGACGCGCATGTCGGTCGCTGCGGACCCGTGCATTCTCAGCGTTGAGACTTCATTCTGTTATGATACAT
Organism: Hyalomma asiaticum; assembly: GCA_013339685.2. Taxonomy (NCBI): domain Eukaryota; kingdom Metazoa; phylum Arthropoda; class Arachnida; order Ixodida; family Ixodidae; genus Hyalomma; species Hyalomma asiaticum. The sequence goes on along the minus strand of CM023481.1, from coordinate 341,297,091 downwards.
CTGGGTGTGTCGACAGCACACCAGTGAGAACGTTGTTTACACGGTTTGCTCTCAGTGACTGCCTGTGAGACTGCTAGGGCAGCGCATGGCGACAGCGCGTGGTGGGCGTTCACTGTGCGTATTCCGTAAAGATAGGGTCATTAAACTATGCTGTACTTTCTGTTTGCTCACAAAATTAATATTTTGACAGTAAAAGGCTTCTTTCGTTTCGAGAGTACTAATATATATGGCCAGGAAGGCTCCGGCGTGGTGTTTTCAGCCAGCGCCGGTAGCCAAACCTACGGGGAGCACGGCGCGTTATCCCTCATACACTATACGCAGGCGAGGCACTCCCGATAGAGGACGACTCCGTAACTCCTCGCGGCCAATGCCCTACCATGGAATACTATTCTGTGATGGTCCTCTCTGATTGGTCACTTCTGCCTTGACAGACGGAATTGACCACTCCCTGGCCAATTCCGAATTCCTAATTGGTCGGTCCTGCCTTGACAGGCAAAACTAACCAATCAGGGAGGACTAACACGATAGCACTCCGTATTCCTGGAGTCAACGTATGATTGTCTGTTGCATCGTCGTAGGCTAAATGATGAATTTCCATACGTTAGTTTTGGGAGAACGACAAAGCATGCAAATATCTTTATGCAGTCGACACGGTTGTTTGTCACGTTCTCTGAACTCAGTTTTCTGGTCGACGTAGTAGCTGCACTGACAACGAAGGGCCAAGAGTGACAACGTTGAGCATTCGTTATAGAAGACGACCTGAAATATGTATGTGCATTGGGAGTGACGAGCCGCTGTTTCGCTAATTTACGCAGATTCAGGAAGCAAAACGGCCTTATTTCTTCAAAGCCTTCTTGATCCATGTAATACGCCATATGTAAAGAAACAGCAAGCACAGATAAGCGAATAATCTGGCTGCATATACAGGTCTGAAAGAGCACGTTTTACATAATCGATCTTTCTCGCTGCAGGCGTACAATGCATGCAGCTGGCGACGGGCTCTACATCTCTGGCATTGTCGAAGGAAAATATTGAGATTGATTGGAACATCGGTGCTTCCAATAAAGAAGCACAAGTGCACATTGTTTGTCATTATATTTCTATTGACCACTTTGCTCGCTGCGCACTCCCGGGAATGTAATCGTTACCATCATTCATATTTCTGACTTCCTCTCCGCTCCCGCGCAAGACGCGCCCCGCCGCCCTACAGGACAGTTTTATTGAATAAAGTTGTTTCTTTCTCCTTCTCTTTGTCAGTGCATTTAATAAATTTACTCGTAACACAGCTGGATAACATTCTTCTGCTCTGTGTGCGTGCATGTGGGTCAAGTGTATTTATGAATGAACAAGAAACTGCCTTGACGCGTATCCATCACAGTGCCCAAAACTGCCGCCAATGTGTGCTACAAAGACGCTTCATTTATATACAACGCATTTTCATTGCAGGGTCGAAGTGCTGCCATTTGAAAGTGGTGAACGTGGGGAATAGCCGATTAATTTTTAATCGATCAACGAAGAATCGTTCACCGGTTTAACCATTAATCAATCAGTCGCTATCGACGAGGATTTTTTTTTTTTTGTCCGTTAACCGACATCTAGTCAAACTAGTTCCTTGGCGGGCGCTTTCAAAAGCACCTACGTATACTTGTGTAGTACGAACCTGTTTCAATGTAAGATAGGCGGAATCAGAATGAAAAGTAGAAGTGTACGCCCGATAAATAATGGCATTTCTTCCGTTGAACACTGAATTTAATTGGCGATAGTGACGAGTGAAGGGATACCGGAATCGACATGGAAGGACGAATGTACAAATAATATGACTGATTGGCCATGACATCAATAGCACGACATGCTCGTGAGTTACGTCACGATTAGCGATCCAAATAAAAAAGAACGCAAATGAGATGGTGGAAGCTTTAAGTGTTGAGAAATCGTAGAACAAGGAACGTCTCTGGAATGTTGCGGAACAGGTAAAGTGCACTTACTGTGTATGAAATAGCAATTATTGAGTGAAACACTGCATCACCTGAAGAGAAATGTAAAAGAAAGGGGCACAAATGAAGGGCGACGTCCAATTATAATGTGCAGAGGAATGCAATACGTCAAGGAGGAAAAGATCGCATGTTTTTGTTGATGGGGCTAAACCGTGAATTTGACTTCTCGTGACAAACAAAATCCACCGAACTGTCGAAAAAGTCGGGAGGCGGGGGGGTTAGGATTGAAATGTCGCGTCTCTTTCAATTTGTATATACCGAAATTGGCCTGGAAGGACGAATACGGCCGATTGGCCATGACATGAATAACGGGATGTTTTCGTCGTCAGTCACTTCACTGAAAGGGAAAATTTTCATCCACCCGTTTGTAGCACAAGGCTACAAGGAAATCCACGGGTGGATGCAAATTTTCCCTTTCATAAACGTTACTCCACCTTGCGGGTTTCTGCAGAACTCATTTGTCGTATTCACTGCCAATGTGCTTCGAGTTGTCTATGGATTCGCCCTCGCGCTGTCAATCGCTAGCCTCCTGGTTAGCTCAGTTGGCAGAGCGAGCGCCCCGGACAGGCGTTGGTCCCGGGTTCGAGAGAATGTCGCAAAAGAAGTGAAGCAAAAATTGTGTTGGCACAAGACACGATCTCTAGGATGACTGCCAGTTGGATGTTGATATGGCTTCATATATTGGTAAAGCGCTAGCTGAGAACGGAAACTTAGGACGAACACAGGACAAAGCACTTTGTCCTGTCTAGCACATCTGAATGTGCACTCTTTAAAAAAAAAAGGTAGTAGAAAAGCTAGCAACGGGACCGGTTACTGCCACTTTGGCACCATTACTACATTTTTTTTTGTCCCTTACTAGCTTAGACGCATGCTAGAGGTCGTAAATGTCAGGGGTAGTAACTGTCACTACATGCGTACGTAACAGGTTAGTAAATGCTACTACCTCCCCTGGCAGTAGTACATTATGCTGCAATTGTGACGGGCGTACGCAGAGTTTAGACAAACTATAACTGATTTGATTATGTTTGAATAAGAATCCCATGCAGCGTTGTTGCATGCATATACAGAAACAGAAAAATACAGAGAATCTCGATTCAAAACATTGATTACTTATCCGAGACCACTTCTGCTTACCAGAACAACGTGAGCGTCCTTAAATATGGCCATAAATAGCGTTAACGTTGCTGTTAGAACATATATCGCGTAGAAGCTTTGATCTTCTGTGTGCGGTAGTGTGTGCTGTCGTTTCTGGTTCGAACATGTTTCTATCTGTCACCTAGACATTCTTTGTGCAGCGTATTCACAGGGCTAATCTCATGAAGTAATTAGCGATCGTTAATTGTTGTAACACTATCTAATTAGCCAGCACAAATCAGTGTCACCGGACAATGCCTTACCGCGCTCATTTTTATTTGATCTTAATCTTTTGCGATACATTCGACTTGATATAGAAACGGAAACAGTAAATATTAAACCGAATCATAATAAGCCCGATAAAATATTGCCATGGTAGTATAGTTACTAACTTGGTTACTACCATTACCCATAGGCAGTAACTGCAGATAGTAAATGACAAGGTAGTAACGTTACTACCTTGTCGTTTACTAGCTGCACTTACTACTTAGGTAGTGAATGTTGTGACTCGTGAGTATTTACTACCGCAAAGTTAGTAAGTAGCACTACCTTTTTTTAAGCGTGTGCAGTCGTCATCAAGTACCCGTAAGCTCGTGGTCTGTTACGTCATGTTTATTCTCTTTATATGCCACTGAGTAGTTGTTCGCCCGACTGCTGCTGACCTGCCTACACGGTATCAGCGGAACCCAGAGGATGCGTCGATGGCGTCCGCGCTACTAACGCCCCCGAAGCCCGTGGAAGCATCGCACGGCCCTTGGATGGCCTGGAAGACTAGGAAAAGCGAGTTCCTACTCTTTTCAACTGCTAAAAAATTGAACAAGCAGCCACAGGACGTTCAAACAGCCACGTTGCTAGTTACCATAGGTGAATCAGCTCGAAAGTCGTGCAGTACCTTGACGTTTCGACGAAGCGGAGGATAAAGATGGTTTCTAACAGAGGTTTATCCAGAACTTCGACTTGGGAAGGGGGGGGGGGGGGGGGGGTGTTACCCGTGGTGTTATCAGAACGTAAGGGGGTGGGGAGGGGGGGGGGGGCGGTCCACCTGGGCAGGTGTTGTATAAATCTCTGGTGTCGAAGTTTTAATTAAAAATTTGTGGAGCATTGCAGGCCCACGACGGACTTAACAATTCAAGAATTTAGTTTCGGTTCAAGGAATCAAAAGGAAGGCGAGGCGTTTAACGAGCGGCTAACAGAACTCTGTGTATTAGCGAAGAACTGTGGATTAGGCATCTTAAAGACCGCATGTTGCATGGCCGGATAACTTGAGCGCTCGGGACAAGAGCCTGCCGCAAAGTCTGACAGCGGAAAATCCGACATGCGAAAATACGGTCTACATTTGCCGTGCGCTAGAACAAAGCAAGGAACACTTCCGAGAGATAAGCGGAGCTGCAGATTTCAGTGAAGGCACCATCGTAAATTCAGTGGCAACAGGAAGAAATGTTTGCGACAAACGTGCAGGGTCCAGTGCACCGCAGTGCCCAGCAAGAGGGGAAGGCTGAAAGTGGGGAAGGCTGAACCATTTCGCTAGAGTGTGCAGGTTGCCCGAGTTTCCGCGAAACGAACAAATACGAGAACTCGTCACCAATGCTGTCAATACCCGGAACCAGAGAGGCTTAATTTTGCTTTCCAATAAAAGGAAGACGTAGCACAGCTGAATGTTCCGTCATCATCAAGCACCCGTAATCACGTGGTCATTACGTAACGTTTCTTCTCTTTATATGCAACTGACATTGACTAAACCGCCATAAAGTTGTTCGCCAGAGTGTTGGCCTGGCTACTCTGTGTTCTTTCTGATCCTTACGTTCTAGCGCAGCATTCTACCAATATGGACATAATCTCTTCTGCGTCAGGGCGTGTGGTAGATCTCCCACTCTGTATAGTCTGCCTGTAGAATAGAACTATACAGTTGAGCCGCTGCGACCGGCCGAACAAGCGGCAAGGAATCAGAACAATACGGCTGTTCTCTGCTGCTAACTGCGAAACGTCCGTCTTGCTTGTTCATATAACATATACAAGAACGTTGCCAAGCAAGGTTAATCTGACACAGTCTATTTGAGTCGACCGGACCGGTCGCACCTTACGTGAATGCGACATTTATATTCCACCCCGACTATCATTTTCCACCAGATTTTGTCACCTTCATACATAAATCCCTGAATGGCAGTTATTACTTTGGCCAACGCAACTAAGATCCAGGTGGTGCCACCGCTGCCTGGGACGTCCATCGCACTGCGACCCGCGTCACCTAAGGTCCGCAGCTTTCGTGCGCGTTAGCTCCTGCAACTCCTTGCCAACGCTTACTTACAAAATTTGTCGTGGGAGTGTATGTACCGTGGGGAAAGCTCGACCGCGTGCTCTGTCGCATTTGCACGAAGATCCCTGATGTTGCCTAGGTGCTCACGACAGGGGCAGCAGGCGAAGGCCAGCAGGCGCGGTCGTTCGATCGCGACAGACCTCTTACCACCTACTGTTATACGCGAAAAGCAGCGGCAGCCACCGTAAGCATCGCGATTTGCGACATAGCAGCGCTGCAACGCCGGATGTGCACGTCCGCAGTGGACGCACTGTTTACCTTTCTGGTGGACAGGCTCAGGTGCAGCGGCAACGCTGGGTCCCCGCAGCAGTCGTCCGAGGAGGCGGCCCAGGTGAGAACCCATGGAATGACGTGAGCTGCCAGCCGCGGCTGCGGCCACGGAGTGAAGCTGTCACGTGACCAACAGCTGACGACCCCCGGGGGACACCCTCGGACCGCCCCGGCAGCTTCATCGACCTGTGGCCATCCCGCAAAACGCACGACGCGCATCTTCCCTCCCGCCATGGGCTCCGCACAGAGGCCATGTCTTTATTTTTCTTTAATTTGTTCCGAACGCTCGGCTTTCAGCACGTCTACAAGCGCTGCACGGTTCGCGAAGATTAGTGCACTTGATACACTTTGATCGACATAATCGAAAAGCTGTATCATCATCATCATCATCATATCATTATTATTATTATTATTATTATTATTATTATTATTATTATTATTATTATTATTATTATTATTATTATTATTATTATTATTATTATTATTATTCCATTTACTGTGACCTCAGTAAGGCTTTCAATGTCGTCAGCCACTAAATGCGTTTGGATAAGCTTGGTCACTTTGACGTCGACTCCTCGGTTGTCGACCTCCTTCACAGCTATCTTTTTGATAGATCGGATGATAGATCTTTTTGATAGATCGGACAAACGTCTATTTTCTACAAGGCAGCCAGCGGGGTCCCTCAAGAGTCAGTATTGCTCACTCCTCCTTCCAATTTATGTGAACGACGTCTCTTCCACCACTCGAAATTCTTCTTTCCTTCTTTATGCAGATGGCAGCAAGATATTTAAAATGTCACGTTCTGCAGTCAGACTAGATATTTTATTCTGAATTGTACAAGAACAATCACCAATAGCAATGAGACAAAAGTCATGACCTTCTCTCGCAAAACTGCGTGCGTACCATTTCCACATTCTGTAACGCTACGTATAAGGTGTGTGAGGTAAATGACCTATGTATTTTTTCTTTGACACAACTCTACACTTTTCTGCTCACACTAAGTGCGTTGCTATGCGAGGTCTTCGATCCCTCGGCTCTGTTCGCAGGCTGTCGAGAGAATGCAACTCTTCAATACCCTTCTTTAAATTGTACACCGCGATATGTCTTCCCCAACTTGAATATGCTTCTGCGATATGGATTGGAATCTCTGAATCCATCGAGGGGGTCCAGAGAAAATTCCTAAGCATATACAACCATCGCTTTCCTCGAGTGGGCTCTGGATATTGCGCAAACAGTGTTGGTTTATTGTCACTGCCAACTCTTCACTGCCGATGAAATCGTGCTGATCCGCTCTTTCTTTTTAAACCGCACAGCTCACAGTTACTGTTCTCCTGCGAGCTTTCCACTCTTTCAACGTACAGTGTCACACGTTGTACAATTTTTTTCGGTCTTCGTCTTTCAACCAGCTTTGCGCATAATTGTATGATAGAACACTGTAGTTGTGTATGTTCGAGTTTAGTTGTCATTTCCTTTCCATATTTCTTGTGTCGTGCTACTGCATTTTTGTCCTGCTATTGTGATTGTTTTATGATGCATATTTTCCGCTTTTATTTGTAATTTCTTCTGAATACTGCCCTTATTGTAATGTTTATTTATTATCATTTCCTTTTCTGCGCGCACCATCACAAATACCTTACGGCTATTCCAATGCACGTATATTAATTAATTATTTTAATTATTGTAGTTGCCGCTGATGAAAACGTGTAACCTAACAATTCATCCGATAAAGTTCAAAAGCCACCACATTCAAGGCTGACATTACAATTCAATTAGTGTTCATGGGGATCACATAACCGCGACATTCCGTAAGAGCACCTTCATGGCGTTTCAAGGTTGCGTTTGTTGAAAAGGCAATCCGTGCACTATACAGATTTACGTATAAATGTTCGCGTGCCGCTTACTAAGCATTTCCGGTTGCACGTTGCTCATGCCAACAAATTGGCGTGCGTGTTCAGTCGATGTCGCTTATAAATATAGAAGTGCTACAGTGATCAGCGATTCGAGCGTGATAGTCGGCTGACATGGTGACTGGCGCTTTTCCTTTTTTTTTTTCTTTTTTGCCAACGGGAAGGACTGGGTGATTGCCTAGAGGCCAAATATGCTGGGCCGAGGCTTTCGCTTTCATTAGCCAGTGTAACGAGCCAGCCAGATCGGTGTCCCCAGCGCTCAATGGTGGCGCAAAAGTGGAGCCGGCTCCAATGCGGGCGGTAATTGCGTTTGAATCGCTGGCCGTTGAACCGTACATGCAAGCAGTCTATGGAGTTTCACAGGAAGTTACGCATTACGATTTTAAAAGGAGGTAGCATTGCTGATTCCATTTGATGCCTGCGAGTTTCGTCGCCCCATTTGGTATCCATTCCCTCGTTCTAACTGTCCATCGGTTATCTAGCCTTCTCATCACGTGGCCTGCCCATATGTCCATTTTTTCTTCGCAACATCGGTTATCTATGTCGGCGACTCCCATCTGCTTCCCTGACCCACTCGGCTGTGTTCCTCTCTCTTAATGTAACGCCTATCATTTTTTTTTTTCATTCCATCGCCCGCTGCGTGGTTCTTAACTTCCTGTCGAGCTTATTTGTAATTCCCCCAAGTTTCTGCCCCGTATGGTAGTACTGGCAAAATATAGCCATTATATAATTTCCGCTTGAGTGATAGTGGTAGGTTTCCGTTCATGAGTTGGGAATGTCTCCCCTATGCACGCCATCCCATGCATATTCTATGGTGGATTGCTTTTCCATGGCTGGGTTCTCCTGTCATTAGTTGTCCTAGGTATGTGTATTCTTGTACGCCTTCTAATGTCGGGTTTTCAATCGTGAAGATACTTTTTTTTTCGCAGTGCCTCCTAGCATTATCTTTTTTCTGCATGTTAATCTTTAATCCTACTTTAGCGCTTTCTAGGCTTAAGTATTCAATCATCTTCTGCAGTTAGTCGCCATCATTGCTGAAGAGCACTTATAGGCCGTCGGCAATGTGTAAAAGTTACTCAAATATTAGCCGTTAGTACTTATTCCTGTGTCGTCTCAGTCTAGTCTTTTGAAGATTTCTTCCAAACATGCGGTCAATAGGATTGGAGAAATTGTATCTCCTTGTCTGACACTTTTCTGCATTGGTCTATTTTCCAGCTTTTCTTAAAGAAGAGTAGGGTGCCTTAGAATCTTTATAGATGTTGGCTATTGTATTTACGTAGCTATCACATATTCCTTGACGGCGCGATGTCCCCAGAATATCTGGTACTTCTACCGAGTCGTTATGAGAGGTGTTTGTTGTGTTCAACGGATTTCTCGATTACTTCATTGATCACATGAAACTAGTCTACGGTGGAGTATCCTTTTCTGAGCCCTGCTTGTTCTCTTGGTTGATTAAATTCAAGTGTGGCCCTTATTCTGTTTGAGATAACCCGGTTTGTGAATGTTTTGTATAGTGCTGAGAGTAGACTTATTGGCCTGTAGTTCTTCAGGTTTTTTACATCTCCCTTCTTGTGTAATAACAGAATATTTGCATTTTACGTAATCATTGGGAATATTCACATAATCATTCAAGCTGTTTCAGGGTTTCTTGTTTGCAGCAGTATAATCATGTGTAGCAGTAACCAACGAGGCCAACTTGGGGCTCTTCTGAGGACAGCGACGTTCAGAACAGTGATACCGCATGGTAGTGGTACTTAGCAGGACACGTTGCAGGGCTGTAGTTAGTCACGCATTTTTCAATTTCAAACATAAGCAGCGCAAAGATTTAGACACGGACGCAACAGCGCCCTTCCTGTGTATATATATAGTCTCTCTTCGTCCGTGTCTAACTGTTTGCGTTTGGCACTGCGGCGTAGCTTCTAAAACCCCTCGATGCTACCGGTCGGTGTAGAGTATATTTCCACAAACGTACGGCACTGAAGCTGTCATCTGTGCGGTGCATAAGCATCGCATCATATAGTACATCGCATGCAGCGAAAATAAAGACAATTGGAAGCATCGCATTTAGCTGTGCCGCTTACACTTAATTATACCCGCTTCCCGGTAGCCTATAGCTTCACATACTTTCCGACGTGGATTCGCACAATTTTTTTTCAACCTATGTGAGCTATAGCAGACTGGACAAAGCTAACCTCACTTGCCTTTCATTTGTTCCTTCTCGCTCTCTTCGCCTAATGACGCGTTCAGACCGATAGAAATTGACCCTCAGGACGGATATATTTAGATTTCGGCGCTGTTGTCGAGGTGGAAGGAGTGGCCGTCGGCGCAGTAGCTGAAACTTAATAGGAAGTGGTGGGAGTATCGAGTATAGGGAGTGCTCGCCTCAAATAGGGTGCACTGATCACGCCATGCTTCGGTCCTTCCCCGGGGTGCAGCTGCGAGCACCTGCAATGCATCGCTGTCCGCGGCCGTCTCGCACGTTCTATTTGGGGGGTCACACCCGCGGTAAGACCAAGAATCAGCAAAACTGCCGTGACGAAACACTGCCAGCCGCGCGATCGCGTGCTCTACGAGGGCGGTCCGACTAACCCACTTCGCCGCGGCGGCGGGACGCAATAAATGACGGCCTACTTCGAACGCCTTATACCGCTACCTGAACTACGCACTTTTGCGCGACTTCAACCAGGGGAAAATTATTTTAAAAGTGAAAAGACTATTGCCCCAGGTGTTTTCCATAACGTTTACACTTTCCAAAGCACTCCTGCCGCATCAAACCAAACGCTGAGGACGCCCGCAATTCGGACCAGAATTCGGTCCTTGGCTGAATACGCCCTTGCTGAACACGCGGAACGCCCTTGTTAAAGACTGGTTAAGTGCGCGCATTCTGGCCACTGAAAAGAAGCTGGCATCACGCCTGCACCTGAATCCCTGCATGTGCATGCACACAACGGCACATACGCTGAACAGGAGTTCCTAACAGGACACTTCCAACAATGCGTTCCTGCTGCTTACGCATGTACTCATGTACTCATGCGCAGTTAAATATACTCTGCGTCATTCTTACGGCCTTTATGTGGACAAGGCTTCTGTATGGGTAGCCGAAACGTCACTAACTATTTTGTTCTTTTTGGTCGGTGTGCCTTTTGGCGTTTTCGATAAGATGTAAGTGATGTCAAGAACATTCATTCATGTTCATCATACATACATACCCTACCATCCCAACTTTGGTGTATACCAAGTAAACGAGACGATCAGGAGAGCACCGAGACGTAAACGGAAGCTAGCTAGCTATCTGCCAGCCAGCCAGCCTGATAGATAGATGTCGAGTATGTCATGTTAGGGATGCAAATATCAAACATTCATGTTCGTCATACGTTCGTACCCTCTATACCATCCAAGTTTTGATGCATACCGGTTCAACGAGACGACGAGGAGAGCACCGAGACGTAGGCGGCTAGATAGATAGATAGATAGATAGATAGATAGATAGATAGATAGATAGATAGATAGATAGATAGATAGATAGATAGATAGATAGATAGATAGATAGATAGATAGATAGATAGATAGATTATATAAAAAATAAAATATATAAATGCGGAACACTCATTTCAAATATGGCGCTGCAAAAATAGCGGTGCCGCCGGTTAAATTGAGTCTGAAAGCTGTACGTGGACGTACGCAGCTCTAAATTTCGTATGAAATTTCAAGCTGCGCTTTGAAATTTGACACCGCGTGTGCGCGCCTTTTTCCCTTCTTTATATGTGCCCGTGTTTCTCTTTCTTGCTGTCCTTCTTTCCCGCTTTGTTCCTTTCCTTTCTTTCTGTCGTCAGTTCTTTGACTCCCGGCCACTTCCTTTTTGGGGCCCGCCATGTCCGCCGTCCACAATGTCCGCTGTCACGCAGTAGGGAAAGGAGGACCAGCTCCTGCCATTGGCCCACTACTGCGCCGACCTGGACCCGCTATACCCATACTATTCCCTTAGCCCACTACGACATCACAGTGCTTACGCGAAGGGCAACAGACATAGAGAAAGAAATAAGGTTTCAAAGACTGCCGCGAACATGGACGCAACGATGTCCACAAGAATTCGCAAGCGTCAAGCATGTAAAGCTACAGTACTTTGTCTCACCGAAACCTGGAATGCGTCCATGCCACAAATCAACGGGTTGTACGGAAATGTCGTCACCAAGTTTGCGTACAGACTTACTGGAGGGTTTGGGTTGTACGCCAAGAAGGATGAATCGTATTCGGCCACTGCATTAGTGCTCCCTGAAATTCTGAGACTTCTTTAATGGAGAGCACGCAGCAAAGTGGTTACGTGATGACACCATCGTCATGGTGTCTACCTGGACCCCAACCTTTCTCAAAACGGCATCATCAATATGTTACTTCCGCACGCAGTGGCGCACCGACGGGGGGGGAGGGGGTTCGGGGGTTGTAACCCCCCCCCCCTGAGGCCGACCTAACCCCCTCCCCCTCCGTAACTGCTCCTATGTGCTAGAAGAATGTGGCGCTAATGTCTCCGCAAAACGCCGAAAAAAATAATAAATATCATCATCATCATCATTGATGTTACTATTATTTGGCATTTATTTACTTTTTTTTACACACGCAACAACGGTGTAATCGCATGCCCGGCCCCTTGTGAAAGATTGAACCCCCCCTGGCTGAGATCCTGGGTGCGCTACTGTCCGCACTATCGCCAGTGTGCGTCCAAGGCCAGCTCTAAGAACGCACCATTAATTCTAGACAGTTCATGCTAAATCATTACCGTTTGCATGTCGTCGAACTGAAAGAAAACGGCCACAATGCTAAGGACATGCACCGACCTGGAGATCCCATCGCGGAACCCTTGGCTGTCCACTTCAACGACCATAAGGCGGTGATGACAAAAGGGAACACTAAACTGGAACTGAACATCCTATACACGAGTTACAAGAACAAGTATAGTGATGTGCGCTGCAACTGTCACCAAAGGAGCGGAATTGCGAAGAAAGAGTAACAGGGGTTAATGCAGAATTTCAATTTGAAAGGAGGGGGGGGGGGGGGGTATAAATATCTGAACTGTAAAATTGCACGGTGCTTGTCGGGCAATGTGATCAGTAAAGGTGCTCAACAATGATGCAAATAAAGGTATGTACGCCACAAGGCAAACAGAGGAGAACCGCAGCTGCGCTGCTTACTCAGATTTAACAGGTGTGGATTTGGCTTCAGTAGTTCTTCCGCATTGAATCCAAGGGATTCAATGCGGCTAAAATATGTTGAGCCGAGCGGGCGCTGAAGAGCGTGAGCGTGTGTTACGGGCGCTGCATTCTCCCGGTAACGGTGCAGAAACACGGAGGATAACGAAAAAACTAGAGATGAAATTAAGGAGCACGCAGCGTGCAATGTAAAGAAAAATGTAGGTGTAACGCTAAGAGATAAAAAACGAGCGGAGTGGATCAGAGAACAGACAAGAGTAGCTGATATTCTTATATAAGAATTAAAAAATAAAAGTGGACCTGGGCATGGCATATCATGCGGAGGACAGATAACAGATAGACAGTATAAGAGCGACGGAATGGATACCAAGAGAAGGGAAACGCAAGAGGTTAGATGGAGCGATGAAATTAAAAAAAAAAAATCGCGGGGTTAAAATATGATGGTGATGATGACAAAGAAATGCGCGCTCACTGCAACGATGACGATAGTTCTCGCGCACTGCAATCCCAAAGCCGAAACTTATCTTGAAAAACATCTCTAGGCGTCCGTTAGTGACATTCGCACTTCGGTGGTTTTGTGAATTCAGTTATGTACTCTACCCGCATATTCGATGCGATCGAGTGAGATCTCTTTCTTACTTGTGTTCACACCCGCATACACACAGCCAATTATCTTTTTTGTTTGTTTGTTTGTTTGTTTGTTTGTTTGTTTGTTGTTTGTTTGTTTGTTTAGAGAAGGCAGGCTACGTCACAGCCGCGGCTATCCCAACATAATGAAATTGATATGGAAAAGACACAAGAAAAAGGAGAGAGAGAAAAAAACGAATAAGCAAATAAAGAAAGGAACAACGAAAGTGCGCTGTGTGCACATATAGGATCACTGGGTCGCCCAGATAACCATGCAGGAATTTATCCAGAATTTAGATTTTCGGGGCGGTGTTATCCGTAGTGTATACTAGAACACGGGCTGTAGATACGGAGTTATTGATTAGCTAGGCAATCCAAAGGGATTGTATAAATCCCTGTCACCATTGGTATACAGAAATAATGTTTATGCACTTACGGACAAAATGACTACGGCAAATATGCCGTTAACATCACAGTGTGACCAAGATAAACTATAGTACCAGCTATAGACAATTCATTAGGTTTATGTCCACTAGGAGCGCTCAATGCAGCCTGCACATATCTTTACAGAGGCAACAAAACATTCACTGCGAGTGTGAGCCACATGAGATGTTAATTTTCGTTAGGTATCCTGATATGCACCTTTAGCATAACCTCATGCTAAAGGTGCATTTTTTTTTTCAGGATTTCATGATTATATAAATTTGTTCAAAAGCGACGGTGATGAACCGAAAGTGATGCGCACGAAAATTTGAAATACGTACCGAGCAAGTCCGATTTCTCCCACTCAATTTACCGCAGGGGTTTATCCAAATTTTCGATTTTTGAGGGGGGGACCAACCTGCGGGCCGTTATCAGGTGGTGTTAGGGGGCCATTGTATAACTGCGGGCTGATTTACCGGCTGCCTCGGTACACGTGCAACCATAATAAAATGCTCTAGGTAAAGTAACGTAGGGGAGTAATCGATTACTCTTACAGTAATTTTTCTGTTACATTTTACGAGGCTGTAATTATAATCGGTCTAATCGGCCTCTCTCTCTCTTTTTGTCAGTCAACTGTTGGTATTTCTGCAGGGTATAATCATCCACGCAAAGGCCGCAATCGTTCAGTTTGAGATTGCCGGACTATGTGATTGCCGCGGAGCTTGGTGCACTTCGCAGCGTGCTTCGTATGATTCAGTGAATACCACCACAAACCCGGAGCACATTCAACCAATCGAAAGTGCGTTGTGACTTGTCAATCCCCAACACAGGCTTCGTAAAACAGCAGTTGCTGATTACTGCACACATCTACTGCAGGTGATAAGCCATGAATCGAGTTATAGTATGTAAAAGAATAACAAAATAAATAGAGACTGGGAGAAGCATTTGTTTTCTTCGTTGCCGCCGCTTCTTCCACTGTTGCATCAGTGAAACCGAGCAACAGCACCCAGTGGACAGAAAGCTGCTCCCTTCTAACTACAGCTGCGTCGAATGACTGATGTTGTCTTTGATACTTGCTTTTCGCTCCCTCATCAAACACCTACGGCCCTACAGCGTGTACGGTGCAAGCCGAGGAGTCCGCGACCTGCCGCATGCATTGGACAAGCCGGTATCTGCGGGGAAGTGTTGCCACCTTGTGGATATCGGCAGCACAAAAAAAAGAAAAAGGAACAACTTCACATGGTTACTACAACATATGCATCGGCAGCATTCACTGCACGCATTGTAGAAAGACTTTTTTTTTTCTCTACACACGGCCGTGATTCGCACAACGAGATGCGACGTGATTAACGTTTCTTTTTTTCCTTTTCGAGACGCCAGGGGGCAATAGAGCAGCTCACCGGAAGTTAATGTACTGAATATGGCGTTGCTTCCGTTATGGGTAACCAGGTTTGCTTTTCCGTTTGTGTGAAATAATTATTTAACACGACTGTTAGTAGCGTGAAAGTAACGGATCGGTTTTCGCGCTACGCTCAGGCCAAACTTCTTCGCTGGTCTATTCTGTGCTCAGGCCTATCGCTGATCAGATTCAAGCATTGCGGGGAGCAATTTCAATATGGAATTCGGTTGAACTCTTCACATATCTTGATGCTGTAATTTTCCATTTACGTTGTCACTTGCTTTTCTGTTCTCGCTTTTAAGGTGACGCAAATCTAACGCCACTAATGCGTGCTAACTTCACCGTTTACTAATCACAGCACATCTAAAGTGCTGCATCTGTGCTCGCTTTCTGATCTCTCTAACCATTGCCACCTCTCCTTCAGATATAATCCAAACGACAGCCTACTAGCACCTGATTGTAGGTCTGGGAATGATTATTTCCTGAAACGATAATGAATGATTTGTAAGTAACCCTTTCCCTGCCTCTCGCATTCTTATCGGTCCGTTAATGCATGCGTTTTGGCATTTGACGTCTAACCATCGCCAGCCTGTCATACTTTCACTCGATGTGTAATCGCCTTGGCCTGGCATATGGTTGCGGGAATTTGCTCTCTTCACGGTGCAGAACCTTAGCGTACACAAAAGTTTGCAATGTAGTCCTGTTTACAAGATCTGACTTCCCTGCTTGACAAAATTCAGTTGTACCGCTTTGGTCTCTGAAATTGCCTGCATACGTTTAAGTAACAGGACTAAGCGTCTGTCACTTTAACTGTAATTACACAATGGCTTAGTGTAGTTTGTGGTTCTGCACCGCATGAATGCATGTCCTGCCTGGTCAACCCATAATCCTGTTGAAGTTCTTGACGAAACCATGCACTGCTTGTAAAACAAGTGCAGTGCCTGGTCTCGCATACGTATATATGTATATATATATAAACTGTGTTAGCGTAAAATTTGCCTAGGTTAGATTAACATCATAACAGCATTCATTGCAGATTTTATTGAGGTTGCATTCGTGCAGAAGATATAATTCATTACAAAAAAAAAAAATGCTAGTTGATGTCTCGCTTATGTGCATATGTGTGGATAGATGAACAAATCGCAAGGTACGATTTAAAACAGGGAATGTCGCGGGAGCCAACGTTTCGACAAGCGGACTTGTCTTCGCCGCCCTGACGAAGACAAGTCCGCTTGTCGAAACGTTGGCTCCCGCGACATTCCCTGTTTTAAATCGTACCTTGCGATTTGTTCATCGATTCAAGCATCCCTGAGCTTCTCTTCTATGTGTGGATAGTAATTCTACGGTGCATGACTGTCATGGACTGCCCCATGTGTCGCTGTCTACTCGTTACTCTTGAAGGCTGCCCTGTGTGGCACTCACTGTGTACTTTTTACTTTCAAATGCTGCCCTGTGTGGCACTAATCAGGCAAATGGCATATTGCCTTGTTTCTATTCCAGCAAAGTACTGCTTCACTAACAGCCTTAGCATGGCTCTGCCTTTCTTTGCATATGTGGCACCATTATAGAGAGGGCTTAATCTAATTACATAATTCGTACCTTTAGTTGAGCTTTTGGCATGTCACTAACAAGTGCTTAGTAGTTTTCACGGCTTATAGGTGGCACGGCTGCAGCTGTATGTGCACTGTGGGGGACACTGAGGCAGTCACAGTGCTTCCAGTAGGTGTACAGTGCTCATGGAATGAAATGTAACACAAAACTTTTCAAGCGTAACAGCTGCAGTGTGCAATTGCTGAATATAACCGCATTGTGTCACTATGAATCTAACCACTAAACGTAAAGTTGGCACTGATGTAAGTGTGGAAAAAACTAGTATTGCACCATTATGGTATTAACTTAAAATTTATTTATTTATTTATTCATGTTACCCTACAGGCCCTAGAGGAGCATTGAGTAGGGGGGTTTACAGAAAAATCACCGTAAATAAAGCATAAAAGACACTACATGAAAGAAGGAACAAAGAAAATTGTACATTGGAAGGGGAAAAAAAAAACACTAAGCAAGTGCAGTAAAATACAAAATGAGAAGAAAAAGAGAACATGGTTATACAGAGTCAAGAGAACATATAAACTTGCAACTGCTCACGAAATTTGGCAGGATCTTTTAAAGAAACAATTTTTATCCACAAGGTTATTTTATAGTGTGATGGCACGAGGCAATGCAGAATTATTGAATGATTGTGTGCGGCCAAAAATGCACCTGAAACAGATGATTGTGACGACGACTAGATGTACACAGAGGAATTTCAAGTGAGAGAGTCCACGAGTTGTAGTTGTACTTATGGAAGAGGCATAGAAGGGTGACAGAGCATCGGGAATCCAAGTGAGTAAGGGAAATACGTTTAATTTGGGTGATGCTAGAGTAGCGATTATATATTAAAGTTATGAAGCAGGCTGCATGATTTTGGATGGATTCCAGTTTATCTATGAGGTATTGTTGATGAGGAGACCAGATTGATGAAACGTATTTCAGTTGTGGGCGTGCAAACATTTGATAGGCCTGTTGCCGAATGGTAGATGGGGAATGATGCAGGCTCCGATGCAAGAAACCCAGAGTTCTGTTTGCTTTTGTGTATAACTACTCGGTGGAATCGGTATGTAGCCCAGATTGACGCCTTTCATTCCGTGAACATTGTACATCTGGAAAAGAATGCGGTTATCTGGACTGTAATTTTTGTCAGATGCATTTTATTTCACATTCAAAGAAGTGATAAGGTTTCATCATAGGGAGAAAAAAAAAATTTGGGCAGCTGAATGCACTGTAGCAAACACATAAAGGCATAAAACAAAGTACTTCAAGTGCCGCAGCCTTTTACTTTGCTAGTCTGGTTAACGGGACCCCCAACGACCTGCCACGGTGGTCTAGTGGCTGACACTCAGCCGGTGATCTAAAGGTCATGGGATCGAATCCCGGCCGAGGTGGCTGCATTTGGTGGCTGCATTTCGATGAAATGTTGAGGCCTGTGTACTGTGTGATGTCTGTGCATGTTATAGAACCCCAGGTGGTCGAAATTTCCAGAGCGCTACACTGGTGATGTGTCACGTAATGAAATCATACTTTTGGGACATAAAATCCTGGAAATTATCATCATTATAGGGACTCCATAACACCTTTCTTTGAAGTCTCAGAAATGAATAAAGTACCTTCCAGAAGTGAGCATGGGAACAGTAGGAGACATAGTACGAGCAGAGATATTGCAAGCACCATGTTTACATTTGGCATCTGTGTTGAGTACCGTTTTTTCAAAGGGACCAGCGTGGCACCCTGCGCACAGCATTGCCTTTCGTTCCTATTGGTGGGTGTGGCTAAGCGTGAGCAAATGACAGAAAAAATGCATGGCTCTTAAAAACTTGCAACACGCATTACTGGCTATTATGTCCTGTTAACAACATCATCTAATGCGCACAGTCCAGCTGGAAGGACCATGTCCATCCAAAGAACCTCTCTGGTTCATTTCACTCTGCAAGTGGTAGATCTCTGTGGGAGTATTTCTGAAGTCTGGGGATAGCCACTGCTAGCTGGCTCACTGCCTGTGCGCCCCTGCATGAGAGGGCATTTAAGAAGGGCTCAATTTTGTGCTCCACTTGTGAACACCATGTGTCTTGCATCATTATAAAATTTGGTTAAAATATGGTCGTGGGCGAGGGAGAGTAGGATGGGGGGATGAAATGAAAAGATTCCAGGCATAAAATGGAAACAGCTCGTACAGCTCAGGGCGGCTTTGAAGTTGTTGCGAAAAGGCTTCGTCCTGCTGTGGACATAAATAAGCTAGTCTAATGATGGTGGTGATGATAGCACTTACTGTACTTTTGTTTCCACTTTACTAAGGTAACCTGTAGCATAACACCTAGTTCATTCCTGACCAAAGGCTGCCAAACTTTGCTTTTTTTGCTGCAATGTATAAAATATGCAGCATGGTTCAAATGGATGAAATGAAGTTCTCTGATTTGAGGAAAAACGTAGGTAGTTTCATGCAGTAGCGCACCCAGGATCTCTACCGGGGGGGGGGGGGGGGGTTCAATTTTTCACGAAGGGCCGGGCAAGCGATTACACAGTTGTTGCGTGTGTAAAAAAATGTAAATAAAATGCCAAATAATAGTGACATCAATGGTGATTATTATTTTTTTTTTTTTCCGGCGTTTTGCAGACATTAGCTTCACATTCTTCTAGGACATAGGAGCAGTTATGGAGTGGGAGGGGGGTTAGGTCGGCTTCGGGCGGGGGGGGGGGGGTACAACACCTCGAAACCCCCTGTCGGTGCACCACTGGTTTCATGTTTGGCCAAACAGAAAGAGCAACTCCCAAGGCATATCCAATTCCTGTTGATCAGAAGACTGAACAACAACAAAGTTAATCAGCAGCAGAGAGAACCAGTGAGAAGTTGACATGATTTTAAAAACAAATATTGCCTCTCTCTTCTATTCTACTGTTTCAGATGTAAGGAAATATAATACAATGAACAGGAATTACAAAAATAAGAATACCCTAACTGCTGATAGTCTGATGGTTGGCGATTATAGGAAAAATACTTTTCAGCCATTTCGGACATTTTTAACGTCAAACCTTTCAATATGCATTAAAGTGCACAGTGCATGTCGCTAATGCATGCATGCAGCTTTGTCTCGTACAACCTTTTTTTTTTAACAATTTAGTGCGTGAACTAATATCCATTTTCTCAGTATATAACTCTTCTACTTTGGGAAAGCATTGGTTCCCAAATCACCCGCATGTCTTTCGGTGCCTGAAAATGCAGCAGACAACCCTTCCCCAGAGGCTGATTGCCGTGTTGCTGGTTCATGAGTGAGCCACATGGTGCCCCTCAGAATTTGTGAAAGTTGCAAAGAAAAAAATAAATCGAAGTGTAAGTGCACTGTGTTACGGCCTTCTCACGTTGTGAAGCCTTTCTTTTTCTTTTTTCTTTTTTTAATCTTATAATCCCAGTTTTACAAACGAGGCCTTGCAATTTTCTGTTTAAGAAGTCGGTCCTATCACTACTTGGGTGGCTTAAATGTGTGCATCTGGAGTTGTACACTGCAAAATTGTAGGTTTGTTGCCCAAGTATTAAAGTGTGTCAGCTTACTCTGCAAGTGCATCGTATGACATATTCGTATATCTAATATCTTGCTTGCTTAAGTCTATTTGCTACTGGGAAGGTGGATATTTGGTTGTACACACAAAACTTCTATTAAGATAGCTTTTGCTGTTGACCATTAAAAGCATCCGTTGTCTTGCTGTACAACATTTAATGTTCCTAAGCGAAGATTTCGTGTACCATGTTCTGAATATGCTGTAAAGTATTGCATATGCCCCGAAGCTGAACCTAATGTAAGAAAGATTTTCTGTAAGGCCCGTGAAAATTGCTCACCTGCTTTGTCTAATGAATTCTTGCTCATTGTTTAATGAGGATGGAAACATGTTAAGCCCTAAAAAAGCTTGGACCCTTAGAGGTAATTCAAGAAACAAAATGTTGAAATTTCTTTAAAACCTGTCTATTGCAAGCTTTCAAAGCAGGGAACAATCTTGTACAATATTGTGCTACAGTGAGCTCTCTCTCTTGTCAAAAGTAGGATTGTATTTTTCAGTAAAGGTGAGCACTAGACGTCTTTTTGTGGCATCATCAAATCTCGTAGTAGTTTCCTTTATAATGGATAACTATAAATACTTCTGCATATTTGCTTATGGAATTTTTGTGTACTTATGAGCAAGTATTGTCACAGTCTAGAAAGAGTGATGGGTAAGGCTTCATTTAAGACATCTTTTGATACTGGCACAGTCTTTGACATAAGGTTTACATTATGAAAGCCCTGTCGAAAGATAGGCTCATTGTTTTCATGTTTTTGTCATTGAGTGAGCATTGGCAACATGGATATCTATTCTACATAACTCATGAACATGTTAAAAGACTTACTATATGACCCTATAGAGCCATCTGGACATTCTTAGTGATATTGCACATTCTTAACAGCAGTTGAGTTCCCTCGTGAGTACTTTTGTGTCCTGTTAGAAAAAGATGGTGCTGGGGAGTTTAATATTGATCTTTGACATCACGGTAAACATGAAGCTCAACATAAGTGCCATTTTATGCGTATGTGTGCAGCACACGGCCAACTGCATACTATGGGCAGTCATCGACAGTGTCGCGTATGCAGCAGCAGTACTGGACCACCAAGCAGGCATTCTTCCGCAAGATTGGTCGCAAGGAAGATGACTGTATCATTGCCAGTGATGCTGAGCTTGATGCCAAGCTCGAACTCTTCGGTGCCATCCAGGAGTCCTGCACTAATTTGCTGCGGGTGTTGGAAAACTACCAAGACCGCATATTGGGTGTGTTCATTCTTTCCGGCAGTGGTGGGAGCGCTTTACCAAGCGGTACTTACTTTTGCATGTGGGCATAGAATCAGGTGTGAATGGAGGCATGTTAGTGCTTTAGAGAGTTGTATTTTTCTTGCAAACAGCATGAAGGAGCACTTTAGCTGTAAACATGCTTAATCATGTCTGTTGTATGGAATGGAACCAACTCACCGTCTGACAAGCAAGCCTTGCATTGTACTCTTAGCGTACTCTTAGCTCTTGTAAATGCATCACTAGTACATAATTCAAATACCGCATTTTTTCATCTATTTTCAAGGTAACATTTTTAAATGTTGCTATGGTAAAGTTTAAACTGTAAGGAATTTTCATTGCTGTGTTATGGTCTTGCCTTGACATTTTGAAAGTGCTTATTCATTGTCGAATAGACTGAGCTCACCGCGCTGTTTCACAGCGCTGCCGCTGCCGCAGTGCATGCCGGAACTTGTAGTACTCGCGGCAGTCGCAGTACGCTCAAATGCATGGCTGGTGCATCGGCGAACGGCGTTAACGAGCTTTAACGACCTCATTTCGAAGAATTTTGATGGTTGGGTTTACGTCCTATGTGCCGGGATGCTACAAGAACAGCTGGAAACAAAAGCGTTTCAGTTTTCTTGTGTTCCCGAAGGATGGCAAGCTCCGGTGGGAACTGGTGCGTCAGACAGACCGGCTTGTACGGCACACGGCTTGTTCAGCGGTGTTTGTGAATTTTGTGTTTTTGATGTATGACACTAGAGCAGCGTCATGATAGGTTAGGCACATCACGGACGGGCCGATCAGTGAACGTAACGATTGATATAGCGTGCGCATGATCATTTCGTCGGGTGATCATCGCCATTGGCGTCGGAGTGGATTCAGCTTGTCTTCTGAACAAAGTAGTGATCGCTAGAAGATGCCTAAATTGAGCTCTTACGAGCGGTCGTGACTGTCAAGCGTCTAACGTGAACGGGAGATCTGATACAAGCCCAGCTTGAACTGTAGCGCATACTTCATGCTGTGCACGGCGATTGCTCAGCCACGCCGGCATTGCAACCATCGGCACCGCCGGCGTTTCAGTTTTCAGTGTGTAATTTTATTGCGAGCACAAGTTAAAGCGTAAATACCAGTGACAAAAACGTGTTAGGTACGTGAGCGGCTTGCATAGGGTCATACGCCTACCGAGTTGTCTGACGCAGTTTTGAAGCAGTGAGGCCTAGTGACAACATCAGCGCCTAGCCTTCAGGCGGCGGGCAGAACGGTCTGCCACTTTTTCGTCATTTCGCATCTGTCGCCAAAGTTACCGACTCATCCGTACTTTATGCAGCAGGAATTGCTTGTCGTTCTGATATTAGCAGCGACCCCTAAGTTTTCGCTAACGGTGTGCGGCAAGTCATCGTTCCGCTAAGGCGGACGCACATTTAAGCTCTTCATCGTGATCGTTTTCTATCCATTCACATCTAGCGCATCATCGTGATCGAAGTCCTGTATTAACAACACACTGTGCATACGAAGTTTTGCTTTGACAAAACAAGCACAAAATCGTTCCTTCGACTGAGTCTTCAGTTATTTTCCCCGTTCCGCGCTCTCGGCATTATACCTCCGCACGATACGTGCTTTGAGACGTCCTTACTTGTATATTTTTTTTTTCTCGATTAATTCGGTGAATACAGGTAACAGCATTTTGAAACGACACGGGCGGTACGAGCTATCGAGATTGCGACCAGGTCGCATGTTTACATTGTCAACCTTTTTTTTTTTTCCTTTAACAGCGCTACATCGCGTGGCAAATTTAAATAAAGCACGGCCACAGGAGGTCCAGACATCATTTTCCGACGCGTTCAATCGTCGTCCACGCCAAGGATTTGTGCAAACTGCCAGCAAACTTGTAGAAACTTACAGCACGCAGCAAGCACAGCCGTATAACAGCTGTGCTTTGAGAACTACAACTAAGATGGCGGTGGCGCCGCTCCTGGATACTTGCGCATGCGTAGATGGCGCGGTGAGATCGGTCTATTGGTGTGTGCACACATCTGCGACATGTATGTGCAATTTAATTGTTATGCGACAGTACTTTTGAACACGAATACAAGATTATGTTGCAGTGGTTAGAGTTATAAGTCCTGCAGGAACTGCTGTTTGTGCACAGTGGCACTGAGTGTAAATTAACGTATGTTTGGGGCTAATGTAGCTTTAATTCATTTTGTTTATCAAATGTTTGTGTGAAGGTAGAAGTTCAGGAATCAGTGCACATGTCTTTGCACACTACTTCTTGGGTTCATATATACATGCTGTGAAAATTGCATTTCTGGAAGAGTATGTGCAAGTTAATTACACGAGGGTCTGTGTATGTCCACATTGATGATGAAGCCAGTTTCCTGATGAATAGCATGACTGTATGTGACATGTCAGTTTCCTTGTCCCTTTCAAGAAATAACAAATCTCAAAAATTTGGTTTGCCAGGTTGCCACTGGTCAGCCCTCCCAAACATAGTGATAAGTGCATTGTGGTACTGGCATGTAAAGAATTCAGATCCATTAGCAACACACAATAGTGTGCCAGGTGTAGCTCCATGTGCTTTCTCCTGACTGGTGAACTTGGTGAGGATGCAGATGTGATGCAAAAACAAGATTGCTGCTTTTAGGCTATGTCCTTATTATTAAGAACATAAACTGTGGTGTTTTCATATGCCGGTTCAGTCACAGAGTGCAGCCAGATAGCAGTAATGCATTTTTCGTTAGCTGTTTCTTTTGAGAGCTCAATCAATGAGTGCCTGTAATGACAGGTGAGTGTCATCGCTTGTGATGACCATGACTCGTGACCCTTATGTGTAGGGGACTGTTCGAATGAATGAACAGTTTTTGTTTGCCTGTACTTGCACATGCTGTTCTGGTTGCCAGTGCCAATGCATTGGCAGGCTATTCTGTGGCTTTTGTCTGAATGCACCTTCGCGTACAGGCTGCCATGGTACCTTTGCTCAAGCACCCATTTTTCAAAAATGCCTGGACAAGACTGAAAAATAAGTGCATGCTACGGCCGCCAGCACGCAGGTGCAGTCAGACAAAAGCCATGGGCAAAGAAGTTCCGAGAATAGCCCACACGTACACACGCCATGGAACTGGCAACCAGAGACAGCACATACAGGTGCAGCCCGACAAAAACCGTTCATTCATTCAGACGATCCATCGACTACAGATGCATGCAGCCCCTATACTGATGCCCAGCTATCGCAGTGCATGCTCAGGCTTTCTGATGAGCCAATGTGCTCTCAGCCACGTGCTTGTTGGTGTTTAGGTTAAACAAGACCTCTTTATTGGATTGCTGTTGTTCTACTGGAACACAGGTGGATTTAAGGCTGAAGAACAGGGTGTCCACACACTCCCCTCCTGCCTCCCCACACACAGAAACATATACACATGACACGCCAAACTTTTTCTCGAAGGAATTGAAAAACCGCCATAGTTTTCTGAAGAAGAGTGAGTCTTCTTCTTCAAGAATGAACCGTGAAACTAAGCTGTGGAGGTTTTCGCAGAGAAAAAGCAAGCAACTTACTTCCATAAATGATTTCATGTTTACATGTTGGTGTTAGTCATCATCGTCACTGCAGACAGCATAGTGACACCCTAGAACAGGAAAGATGTTGAGTGTACAGAAAATAATACACAGGAAAAATTGGACACTGTACAACACTTTTGCTTGACAGTGCCATACCTGGTTTAATTTTGTCAACAATTTGTGGAGCAGCATTACCCTTGGCTATGTCACAGTACCTCCAGACACCGAAAACAGTCGCTCACTAAACGAAATAGTGCTGATGTGTTTTGGCTTGTTGCTACTACTGTGGCCTCACTAAACGAAATAGTGCTGATGTGTTTTGGCTTGTTGCTACTACTGTGGCCTGTGACAGCTTGTGGCCCCTGCCCACTCTTAGTATGCTTCACCGCATGACACTGGTGTACTGTGGCAAAGCTTGCTTTGCTGCAGCAGATCAAGGCCCAATCACATGCACGCGATTTTCTAGCGACAGGCGACAGCGAGAAGCGACTGGTTTTCCCATCGCAGAGGGCCAGCCATCACCGTCGCCTGTTGTGTCGCCAATTTCTCGCCATCTAAAAGAGTGCTTGTCATCAAGTGATTTCGCAACAACATGGCGGCAACCAAAGCACCCGCTTCAATTCTAAGTCGCACTAGTTGCTTGCTATTTGCACCGATGGCAAGAAATAAATGTTAAAATAAACCTTCTCTTAATCTCATGTACTAGAGGGAACAAAGTATTTGCAATGTTCTGCAGTCATTATTTAGAAAACTGGCCGATTTTGACACTGTCGCTGCCGTGAGCTTCAAAACTGGTTGGAGTCTTACACATTGCATGGCGCTAAATGCCGCACTTCCCACTAGCAGCTTGACATCTGTTTTTGATGGCAATGACGGTGTGTTTGTTCTAGAATTAATGCAATAAGGTGAGAACGTTGGTCTCTCGGCATATTTTCAATGTTTTTCACTAGTGTGTGACTCTACTTATTCATACATCAACATAAATATGGCCATGGCCCCTGAACCTCCCATGTGCGGATGCTGCCGGTGCGCAAAGTCTCGGAGTCCATGTATACTACTAGTACGTTTTTATTTCTTCTTTTTTTTTGCACTGTTGCGTAGCCTACATGTGGTTGCTCCAGCCTGTGACAAGTCAGTGCAACAGTGGCTGCCTGTCATGTCGCTTGTCGCTGTTGTTAGGGTATCGCGTGCATGTGGTCAGGCCTTTAGTGTAAAACGATGTTGTACTACAGTGAAGTAGGCTACGCCATGGCACTGTAGTGCCATGTGGTGAAGTGTACTAAGAGTGAAAAGGAGCCACTAGCTGTTGCGCCACATAGCACATTTTGTCCTATAATTATACATGTGCACAGACATCATACAGTTACGAGCATGAATATGATCACTGACATTTAAAAACTTTACTTGCAGTAGTCATTCAAATCTTTCTATTACGCTTTGCCTCTGAGAAATACTAAATAAATGTGCATGTGAGTTTTTTTTTAGCAGGGGGGGGAGGGAAGGGGGCAGTGTTTGAATATTTCACATAGTGAATGCATGTTTTGAGTCGAATCGTGTACTAACTTATTTGAAATTTAGAATACTTGCATTCCTGTGTATCGTTAATTCAGAATTTCTACGTATCATGAATTTCTCTCTTAACAGGATGAATATCTCTGTGTATCTCACAGCTCTGTGTTAACGTGAAAGAGAGAAAGAGCTGGGTTAAGACATGCACTGTCAAACTTTTTCTCGTCTGATGATCACATGTTGCCTCTGAGGATTAGATGTTGAGACAGTCCTCTACATATAGTTCTAGCTGCTAGTATATGTATGAGGCTGTGGTTAAAAAATTTAATGTTCAGGAATACAGGAGGGGAGGTCCCAGAGTCACGAGACTGAATTGGGGCCTCCTCTCGTATAAAGAATACATACAGGGTAACTTTGTTATACCATTTATAGATGTAATAGTGAAGAAAACAGATCATCAACTATAAAACAAATAACATATATATAAAATGCACGATAACATCAAGGGAGAACAAGTGTCATGGGCGGTGTAGACATAAGAAAAAATTGAAATGAAATGTGGCATGTTTATGTAATTCAGCAAGGAATTAATAAACAACTTGCATATTTATGATGACCATCGAAATTTATATGGTGTAGTACTTAAACATTAAGTAATGTCTAGTTTGAATGAGACAAGGTGGACCCTCTGAACTAAGTAGTAGATATGTGTAGTGACATTAATTTTAGTATAAAAGCTAGCCCATTGTAGTGGATTTGTGCACAGTGTTTTCACAGCCCTACTTTTGACAGCTTGCATGCAGGTGGAGCATGACGAAATGCCAAATACATTGGTGAACAGCAGAAACCTTAATTTATACATAATGATGCCTGGTGTGTTAAATTAATCACTCCAGCACTAAAGAAATGTATGTTTGTTGTAGCACTGCATTAGCCTTCATGTGTACCAAGACATTCAGTTCCTGGGGGTTAAGTGGCTAAATTAGCACAGTATGTTGCATTTTATCCGATTTCTATCTATTGTATCATATATATATTCACCATGTACATCTCATACAAGTGTACACAACAATTAAACCATGTATTTCATACGCGTTTTTGGAGGGGTTGGTTGATGTTCTTGATATATATATATTTGGTTTTGTTGACCGGTGTTTTTGTCAAGTGTAAGTTACATCTAAGTCCTGCAATGCAAGGATGCAGTGTGCAATAATCATGTGCCTTCACACTATGCTAGTCCATGAAAGCTGTTTTCATATACTTACTTTGTTTCTTGGCAGCGATATTTACTGTTATTCACGCAGTATTTTCCCCAAGTGTTCATGGAATCTTATTTTTCTCTTAGCACTTAGCCAAGAAGAGAATGCACTGGGACGTTTCCTGAAAGAATGTGGAAAACAGGACAAGACTCGAGCTGGCAAAATGATGGGTGCTACAGGAAAGACGATGAGCTACTCTGCACAGCAAAGGTATGAACCAGTCGTACGAGTTTGAGGGAAGTTATGAGCATGCTTCAGCAATGGAAAATTCAATAAATATAACTCGTATGTTATGACTTCAATGATTTTTGTCCTTGTCGCTGGTATTGTC
The DNA here is from genome assembly GCA_013339685.2 of Hyalomma asiaticum. Taxonomy (NCBI): domain Eukaryota; kingdom Metazoa; phylum Arthropoda; class Arachnida; order Ixodida; family Ixodidae; genus Hyalomma; species Hyalomma asiaticum. Next base: position 341,268,781 of record CM023481.1, on the reverse strand, counting down.
TTCTTTTTTTTTTCATCAATTTTGAAAAACGCGTAATTACTGATTTAATTCTTGAAATTCTTGAAAAACACTTCTTTCATATATGCTAAGAATAATTCATGCATCATGAGCAGTGTATTGTCATTTCATAGCTATCAATTTGCTTCATTACTTAACAGCATGATTTGTGGTGTTGCATCATGTATGTTTCAATGGGAGCCGCAGGTTGCCTATCTGTACTATCATGGAAACAGTGCTGCTATGTATAGCTTGGCCATAATTATTTGAACCACTTTGTTCCAAACTGATAACCAATATTACTTTTGTCGGTTCAGGTTCAGTTCACGTTCAGGCAAGTTCTGAAAATATTGGTTTGAGTTCAGGTTCAGTTCTGGCCTAAATTCTGGTTCAGGTATGGTTTTTGGTTCGAGTTCGAGTACGGTACAACACCCTCGTTATGATGTGTATATAGACATGCTTATACACAGCATCACATTCACTAGCTTCCCCGACCACCTGTGCTTTTCCCCCTGTTAGCGAATCCATGTTCTTAAGTTATGAATATTCAGTTTTGGGCCGCCTTTATAGAGTCTCAATAATTTGTTGCCCCCTCATGTTAATGGATTATTGGCCAGAGAAGTCAACAGACCACACCTGAGGTGACTGGAACAACTACGGGTGACGTATGAAATGAGGACGAAGTTTAAACGTCTCTCAGGGCGCTCTCATTCTAAGTGCGCAGAGCAAGATAGCTCTGGACGCCTAAGCTGCAGTCTGTTTAGTGTTCTGGCCAATAGTACATACTTACTTTATTCTTCTTTGGTCTCCCAACTAGTACCTCCACCTCATAACTGTGACTGTCTAATAATAAAATGAATATGGTGTGTTAACAAGGCTGTGCAACAGTTTTCATAGGGCACCATAAAGAAATGTTAGGCTTGATTGTGAAGGCATACTTCTCGGGGGCCACAAACACCAGTTGTGCTGTGTATAATCTTGGTAAACCAGAAGGATCAAGGTAAATTTCTGGCACCAAGAGATGGAACAATGGTTCATCTGGGAATGGTTGCATTGTTCCCTTTTGCTTTTGAAGTAGTACCTGTTACTGGTGTTCATTAACTCATCAAAGACATTTTTAAGTACATGTTACCGGGCAGGCTCGACGAATAAAACTTCCTTTCCCGAAATCAAGGCAGCAAATTCACAGGCTACCCAGAGATGACAGCTTGTAAGGGAAGTGGGCTAATGAAGGATTGAAAATTATTTTTCACGAATTTGCTAATACACCAGTCCACTTGGAAACTCATGTCTGTGTGCACCATCATTAAGAACAGTGGCCATCTTGCATTGGTTTTTCTCTGTGCAGACTGCAACAGCTATCCTTGTCTTAGGTATTATAAAAAAGAGAGAGAGATGTCTATAATTTTGAAATAGCATGTATGAAATAAAAAAAATAAAATAACAAGGCTGCTCAATTCCCATTTGAAATTTTATGTTCACATGCTATTACTTGGTACAAAAGGGGTAGTCCATTGATCCTTAAAACAATAATAAAGTTTTACGGCTGTCTCAAGCTTGTGACTCGGAAGTTATCCTCGCAGTACTGTGCACCTCATTTTTCTGCATTGTTTTGTGTGGAGTCCTAGTGGTTGTGCCCTTTCTGCAGGCTGACCCTACGTGTGCCTCTGGTGCGCCTGTATCAGGAAGTGGAAACCTATCAATTCCGTGCTATTGCTGACACACTGGCTACTGTTGAGAAGATGGAGCGGTCCAGGACAGACTACCGGGGGGCTCTGCTTTGGATGAAAGACATTTCACAGCAGCTGGACCCTGACACATATAAACAGTTGGAGAAGTTCCGGAAAGTGAGTTTGTCATTGCGCATTCTCATGCTTTACTTCGACCGTTGAGGAATTAGTACAGTCGACAATCGTTACAATGGACCCTGATAATTGGGCAAAAAGGTTCCATTTGTCTGAAGTCCGCAATGTCCATTCTTGGGAATTCATAATGCGAGGGGGGGGTTCGTGTGGACTCCACGGCATGATTATGAATGACGCTTCACTAACAGCAGTAATTTACAACTGCACCACATGTTCTGCTTCACTGAGTGAGTGCCATTACAGTGGCTGCAGCAAAGCCACTGCTACTCTGGATTAGCTGAGCTGACATATTCATACAACTGCACTTCTCGTGGTAACTGATTCTAATTTGCCAGTGAAACTCACCTGGACATAGGCTTGCAGCACCGGCACAACTCACTACCCAGAGTTCTTCAATCATACCAGTTACAGTGAAACCCCGATTATACGACGTTCTCGGGACCGCGGAAAAGCGTCGCAAAATGCGGGCATCGTAAAATCCGAACAGAAAAAGTTATGCCCTTGAGTGCGCCGCAATCCAGTGGTGTGATTCGTAACAGCCGTAGCGAAACATGGCACACACTTAAGGGGCGACGCGGCCTTTGAAAGTCGAAAAATCGCAAAAGACACGCTTTTCGGAAACCCGCATATTTGCACTGTATGGGGTCATAAACTACCTCTCCTGTAATTTTCAACGCCTAATTCGTCCTAAAACTACTTCATATCAAATGTATTACGAGCAGCGGCAGCTGCTGTGCCGCTCAAACATGCTCCGAAACAGCACTTCAAGCGAGCGCCGTTCACGCGCCATTCAACCGACCGGTGCCATTTTTCTTTTTTTTAAGTCGTGCGCTTTTTTGTTTCCACTGCCGTCGGCGGGAGCAGCGGTGCCGTGATGGGAGCATGGTTCGCGCATGATTGGGGGGCTCGCGGGGGCATTCGTGTATCCCACGCTTGGATGCGAAGCTGCGATTGCGCCAAGCGCGCGCTTCTTGAGAGAGTGGGGGAACGTGCGGCCGCTACTGGCTGCTGCGCGTGATGACGCGGTGGCCTTCTCCGGCGGCTGATCCGTGCGTCGTCTGCTACGGTTAGGGTTAGCGCCTGCTTCATGGTTGTCGCCGCGATGTCTGCCTTTGTGTGTGTTGCTTCGCTTTTCGTTATCACAGGAGGGAGATCGCAGGAGAGCGGGAGAGAGATGGCTGGTCGGAAAGGGTGAAAAGAACAGGGGAAGAGAACAACCGGCGCCACTCTATGCTGCTACTTGCAGTGCCGGCGGCTGATGGGAGGGCCAGGGGAAGACGAACGAACGGCACTGGAAAGCCGAAACGAACCAGTTTCCCGAGCGCTCGGCACGCAGAGGGGTGACGAAAAGCCGGCATGACGAAAGGTGCCTGCGGGCATTTCCTTTTTCTTCACTGTTTGGTCACCCTGCTTCGCGTGGATCGTTGTGTAACGCGGGTTCGGCGTAAGATCGCATCGTATAATTGAGGTTTTTAATGCATTGTGTCTATGGGGCTTTCACCGGGACCGGACTAATCCGTCGTAAAATGCGGGTCGTCGTAAAACCGGAGGATGTAAAACCGGGGTTCCACTGTACCAAACTCCCCATAGGCCCCATGTATCACAATCCGGACACGCCAAGTGCCAAAGCTGCGGAGGTTAGCAGATTGTCGCGCCATCTGTCGACACAGAAACCAACTAATAAATGGCAGGTTAGTGTGTTTTGTGTTACGGAGCACAGAAAGCTCCGCCGCGTCACTGAAGCAAACCTTATGCAAACGATGTTGTGCACACAGAACATCCGTCAATTTCACCGTGGTTCTGGCGGCACTGGCGTCTTTTGCAGAGCAAGGAAATTTACTGACCTTGTGCCGTCGCTTCTGCTTCTGCACGAACACTGAGGGTTCACGAAGCGTTTTGTCCGTGCTAACTGCTCTCACAAAAGAAGCAGGGAATCGTCTGTTCGGCTGCCAAGGCCACTGATGAAGGAACAAGAAAGCTATTCGAACAGCAGATGATTTTCGGTGAATAATTATTCTTTTTCTTTTCGTCTTTGAATGTCGATGCGTCATTGGGAATCCAGCACAAAGCGCGCACCAGTGGAATTCAGTTCACATGACTACAGCATCGATGTGTCAGCGCAGCAGCAGAAGGCCTTTAATGCAGAGCATGTTGTCTGCAAGCGAAAAAGCGTATGGTGCAAGTCGACGATCCAAGTGCAGGTGAATTGCAATGTAAGGCGTCTCTATCTCTCGCTCCTTTCTTTTGCCTGTCTTCAGCCGCATGATAAGAGAGCCATGAGCAACTAACTGTTACGGTGCTGCAATGTTTGTGGCCGCCACTTTCTTGCAATAAACATCGCCTCCGAGGTCCGGTGAGTATAGCATTTCCAGTTACGGCTCCCAGATGGGGCGACAGTCTGCTAACCTCCGCCGATTCGGCCGTTGGCTTGTCCAGATTTTGGAACACAGTTTGGCAACTGGTATGATTGAAGAACTCTGCTCACTTCCAAAACTTTGGTCTTGATGCCTAACAACGCTGCTGAAAAATTGCAGATTATCTGACAGAAGTCAAAAGTAAGAAACAAGCACACGAAAACTTTTTATTTCACATTTAGCTTAAGCACGTAACACCTACTTGCCTACGATAAGTTCGTTATTAACAACTGAAGTCATGGTCTCCTTGGATAGCCCCTCATTTTTGCCGTGTCCGCTTGCTTTTCATTGTGCGTAACTGCATCCGCCAACTTAATCTTCTTGCTGAGTGAAATTTGCTTTCTTTTTTTGGAAGCTATTATTGCGGTTTGGCACAACTGATTAGCACGCCAAATAACGTCACAGTGCCATAGCGCTTGCCCTCAGGTTGGCTTGGCTAGAGGCTCAGCTTGGCCAGAAGCCTCCATGTCCAGCCGCAATTCAAACTTGTTTTGGCTTAAGCACGCAAGCACTGCTGTGCTAAAAGCATTGTGGCTGTGATGAAGTCTGTTGTCAGAACACATCGACATGGCAAAAGTATGTTTTATGTATCCGGTTTGGAAAAGATTGCCACTAATTTCATCCACTCCAGTCAATAGTCCTTTGCAGCATGGTCTGTTAAAAGCGGACTTATGTTGGAATATCATCCATTATATCCAAAAGTCTGTTGTATGGTGGTCTGTTGTAACGAGCGTAGACTGTACTACCACTGAAGAGATGCACACATGAAAGAGAGAGCAAACACAAGCACTGCAGCTGTCGACTGTTACTTAGCAAGCATTGTTTATTGACGTCATTATAGTCAAACCTTGATATAATGAAGTCATGCCTTCAGCAAAAAAGCTTGGGTGTTTCGCTAATTTTGTCAAGTCAAGGTTCCTATATTTCATAAGTTTATAAAGTGGGTTCTGTGGACCCCTTCTGGAGGTTCCTGGTGCACTGGTCTAATCACTCTCCATTACATGTACAAACTGCAAAAAAGTGTACACAGCTAGTCTTGTCTGAATATTTGAGCACTTCACATTTGAACAAGTACTGAATGTGAACGTTTTGATAGAGACCTGTCTGGCTGGTTTGAACGATATTTGAAGTGCAACCTTTCAAGACCGAAGTAGCAGGATGTTGTTTACAAGGTCTCCTGTTCTGAATGCCAAGTGAGCTACATAGGCGGAAGCAAGAACTTCCAGGAAAGAATGTGCCAGCACAGTAACGATGTGCGAAGAATGGAAGCACAATGTAGTGCACAGTGCGTTGGTGGAGCACTGTGGAAAGCACGACCACAGAATCGACCTCGATGGCGCTGTGGTATAGACACAGAAGGGAGTCCGGGAAGGCTTTTGCTAGAATCATGGTGCATTCAGAACACACCTGGAAGCATCAACCGCTTGCTTGGAACTATGCCCTTGGTATATGCTCAGGGCCTTCATGATGCGAGGGAAAGGAGATGCCGTGTAGGGAGAACCAAAAGCGACGACGCCTCTGCTTACCAGAAAAAATTACAGCATATCCACGGAGTGAATGATGATGAGTGGGCGAAGCTCGGGAGGTTCATCGTAGATCGTGCCGAGTTCCGGATTAATTTAGTTAACGCGCACGCTACGAATCCTCATGGTTCAACTATGCACAAGTGAAATCTCCCACCGGCACCGCTTCATTGCAAGTCAAGATCCAGTGCCTATATATATATATATATATATATATATATATATATATAGAATGGGTTGCCGGTGAACGCTTCTCCAACGCGAGCAGTCGGTATTTCTCTATCAAGAAACTCGCTAGGAGACGCTGCTTGCCTATATATATATATATATAATTCAGGGAAGAAGTTCTGTGGGTCCGGTTCAAAAGTAGTTTAGAAACAAATTGCACACTTGCGAAAATCGCACGTTTATTATTCAACGTTTCGGCCGTGCCACGGCCGAAACGTAGAATAATAAACGTGCGATTTTCGCAAGTGCGCAATTTGTTTCTAAACTATATATATATAGAATGGGTTGCCGTTGAACGCTTCTCCAACGCGAGCAGTTGGTATTTCTCTATCAAGAAACTCGCTAGGAGACGCTGCTTGCGCCAACATTGTCTCTCGCGGGTGAGGGCGTGTTCTCCTTCTTTGCAAGCTGGTAGCGTTCCTCTAAGAAAGAGCGTTTCCATAGCCAATGCGCGCCTTTCGCTCTCGAGCGCGTGCCTCCCGGCACGCGGGTTACGCCTGACGACTGACGCCTGACGCGTGACAAGGTTAGACTAAGAGGAGCTTCGCCCCTAAAATTGCCCCCTGAAGAAGAGGCTGAACTGGCCTAGAAACATAGGGCAATCTAAGAAACTGTGGCTGGAGCTATCTTAGCTTTGTATATCGAATAAATATTACAGTATTCAAATTCATTTTCACATGAATTTAATATTTCTGAAGTGTAGAGATATGGTAAGATCCCATTATAAACTTTGTTCGCGCATCTTCTTGGATACATTCAACAGTGTGGAAACATTTGGTTAGTTTTCCATGGACTCAATCTAAAAAAATTGCTCAGTATGAACAAAAACTGCTGCTTTGTGGTTAAGACGAACTTCTGTAGTGACTGTCAACGCTGGACTTTCTTTTTTTTTTTTTAATAAGAAAATGGGAGCCAGCTGGCTTCTATGCTGATAGGAAACATCATGGTCATACGTACTAGAACTTTGATAAGTTCCTGAAAGTGGCATCACCAGTAACACTCTGACTAAATTGGTCCAGTGCACCAGAAAAAAGGTTTTATGAATTAATGATGGCATGCTAATCTACTGGATAAAATCATGCAAGAATGCTTAGCTAGCATATTCTATCATGGAGTAGTATATAAGTGATCCTTTTGCAGTTTACATCTCGTTAACTTTCTTTGAGCACTAATCCCATATGTGTGAAAAATCTATGAGACAGTGGTGAGTTACATGATGGAAATCACTGTCACTCAAGCTGTCGCTTGCATAACCAAACGTTCACGAGTGGACCTTGGCAACACATCTCTAGTGTTGCTTGAATGAGTGTGGCTACATCTGTATGAAACTCCCGAGGTGATATGTGGTGTATAATGTGATGTAAAATATTTTGTTGTACAAGGTGATAACATAAAATGTCCGTGAAGGTCTCGCATTAATTTTTTTTCTTCTCACATGCGTGAACATCCAGTTACCGTGTTTACTCACGTAATGAATGCACTAGCATAATAAACGCACTCCCATCTTTACTAGACAAATTTCGGATTTTTTTTTTCTCCTGCATAAATGCTCCCCTCAGCTTTGAACCCCAGCAGTCCCGTGAACAGTCACACTTTAGCCTTCCCACCTTACTCGATCCGGCTTCACTCAATCTGCAGCGTTAGTGGTCCGTTTGCAAGGGTGATTCGTAACTCCTGCATCCCAATAAAACTGCTACACGTTGCCAGTGTAGTCGCGTGCAAGCGGTGGTAACATCATTTACTCGCAATGCTACATTCCTCCGTGCTATTGCAGCTCCCTCATGCTTGCTGTGGCATGCTTCCATGCGTGCTAGGCTAGCACAGCTAAGCCTAAGAATGGTCGAGGCGTGATCTCCGAGATTGCCACGTTGCCATCTCGGACGTTGCACGTGCTTAATGCGCTTGACTGATATGCTCAGCACAGATATGAGTAAGAAATGTGATGATGAGCCGCTTTGCGTACGGTTATGAGAAACATCTAATCTCTGATTACGGCTACCTGCGAACGCTACCGAATGCTGATGTGCCTGGGCATCTCTGTGATTGCCTTGGTGATGTAGCGACCTTGGTTTGCCACAAGCCGGCCAAGCAGCTGGTGCAGCAAGTATCATTGGCCTATGCATTGTGCATGTCATGGTGTCGTTACAGGCATGACCTGCATAGAAAATATAGAAACTCTATGCATGGCAAAAACCGCTACATGCTGCTCATTCTTTTTTTCACTGTTGACCGTTCGACAGTGTCGCCATTTTTTCGGCTTCATGGTGTTGTGGGTGAACCACATATTAAACGGGAGCAAAAGGCCATCACAATGGAACAAAACGCACCCACTATAAAGGCTGTCGCGGCAGATGCCGAGTCGCATGGTACTGACACCATGTAGCTCTTTTTTACTGTTTTTTAAATAAAGTTTCTTCGCACATGCGGCTTTAGGCATTACCGCAGGTTGCAGCACCATCTTTTTTAATGTTAAGATCTTTTGTTTATCGTGAAAAATTTTTATAAAATTTACCCAGCATAATAAATGCACCCCCCAAATTTGCATCTGTTTTTCTGGGAAAAAAGTGCGTTCATTATGCGAGTAAGTGCATATTTGCTCGTTCTCTGTTTACAAGCAAGTGCCAGGCAACACCCTCTAGTGCGTCACTCATGTGAAGGGAAATCCTTTATGAAAGGGAACATGTGAGCCCCCGGCCTGCATTTTAAGGTGGCTGCTTTGAGCAACATCAATTGGCAGTGGGAAGAAGCACTTCCACTTTTGGCATCACCTCTTAGTTGCCAGAGCAATTGTCTAACGGAGAAGGGGATCTAGCAGACACTTTTATATCGCTCGTGCCTCAACTGTGCTTTCACTTGTTACCAATTGCAAGCACTAATTCATTTTTTGGATTTTACATCCCAGAACCACAGTATGATTATGGGAGACGCTGTAGTGGAGAGCTCTGGAAATTTCGACCACCTGGTGTTCTTTAATGTTGCACACATATCACACAGCCCATGGGCCTAAACATTTTTCCTTCATCGAAATGCAGCCACCGCAGCCGGGATTCGATCCCACAACCTTCGGATCAGTAGCAGAAAGCCATAGCCACTAGACCACCATGGCGGGACAATTACTGGCACTCAAAGAAGCCTTTGCAGATCTCATGCCACAGCTCATGTGTTTCCCTTCATAAAGGGCCACACTGTGCTGCGATTGGTTAATTGGGCACAGCCCTTCAAGGTGATTGAGTGATGGATTCTGATTTCCAAAACTAAGTGATTTAATGATTGTGACTATGCAAACAGCCCATTTCATCGCTCGTCACTGTTGCGTGCAATTCACACATATGGGCTTTTGGCTTCATTCACTGTTTTCAGGTAAAATATATTCAGCAGACCGGTCACGTTGTCACTTTTTTTTTTTTTATATATATCTGCCCGATTGATTTCTGTGGTTTAACGTCCCAAAACCATGATCTGATTATGAGAGACACCGTAGTGGAGGGTTTCAACCACCTGGGGTCCTTTAACGTACACTGACATTGCCCAGCTCACAGGCCTCAACATTGGGATATATCTGATAATTCAAACCTCTGATGAGACAAGTTTCACAGTCCCTTCGAGTTTATCTTAAAGGAAGTCTACTGTATTCAATATAACGAATATTAACATCTTTCTGCATACAACCCAGCTGAAAATGTGATTTTGTTGCAGAAGGGGCCTTTATGCCATGAAACAGCCCTTCTAGGGAAAATCCACACTGTCTTGAAGCCACACCTTATGCTGAAATATGCATTTTACCTGTTTTCAAGCATGTTATAAGGGCTAGGTATGGTAAATTTAAAACATAGCATATCTTACCACTTGTAACTCGCTCTCTACTACTATCCAAATCCTACTACTATATTGGAATTTGCTTCGGAATTATTTAATATTAATTGCCATAACTATGGCCTTGCTTCAAACCAAAAAAGTGATATTCCCACAAGCCTTATTTTCTGAGTACCTCTTTTGTGCGTTAGTAGATATATAACGGAGCAATTTTTGTGAACGTAGAGTAGCTTGTGTGTGCGATAGCTTGCTGCCTGTGTAGAAGGCAGCACCTTCTGTTACTGCACAGAGTACATTTCTTTTGGGTATGTGATATGTCCTAGCTAACTCAGGCCAAACTAAATAAAAAAGGGATAAACAGAAATGATGATGGGATAGATGGTGTATCGTTAGCGACTACCTTGTGTGGGCTGGCAAACTTTCTGTTAGCTGTGATTACTTCATTACTGAAATTTAATTACCACTGTTATTAAGTACTTGCATAATTGTTAGTGGTCACATGTCAAATTGTGCATCGCATATAAAGGCATTTGACACAAATGGGACACAAATGGCAGCAAATTGACACAAATGGGAATCAATCACAATTTAGTAGAGTGGATCCACGCATATCTGTCCGGTCGAATTCAGTATGTGGAAATAAATGGCATAAAATCGAGCACCTTATCAGTTAGCTCAGGTGTACCGCAAGGGTCTGTTTTAGGCCCGGTCTTATTTTTGGCTTACATCAATGACATCAGTTCTGATATCAGTGAAAACGTCACCGTGCGTTTGTATGCAGATGACTGTTTAATATACCGTGAGATCAATGACGTGAGTGATCAAAAATCACTGAGCGATGCCCTGGCTGCGATTGAAGCGTGGTGTGAAAGGTGGAAAATGAAAAAAAAAAAACGAACAAAAAACAGTTGTCTTCAGGGTATCCAACAAATTAAAGAACAAACTGGACCATAAATACTTTGTGAACTCCCAAATGCTCGCTACAGTTGACAAGCTCAAATACTTAGGAATAACTATCGCCACGAACCTTAGTTGGAAAACTCATATCGCAAATATCACAAGCGCTGCCGAAAAGAAACTTTGGTTTCTGCGCAGAAAGTTGAAACTTGCACCCCAATCTGTCAAGCTAACCGCGTTTCTAACATATGTTAGGCCAACTCTGGAATACGCAAGCATCATATGGGATCCGTTTCAAGTAGGTCTAACAAACGAACTAGAAAAGGTACAAAGAAGGGCTGCACGGTTTATTTTGTCCAAATATTCATCCACTGACTCGGTATCAGCAATGTTGAATCAGCTTAAACTGCCACCGTTATCACAGCGGCGCCTAGTATCAAGATTGAAATTTCTATTTTTACTTTCCAAGCACCAATGTAACATAGATATTTTGCCCTACCTAATGCCACAGCTAAAGCGAAGCCTCAGGAAAAAGCATGATTTCATGTTCGTTGTGCCTCAACTACATATCGACGCATATGCTAATTCATTCATACCTCGAACTATAAAAGACTGGAACGCCCTGCCATCATCAGTTGTGCAGTGCACCTCAGCAGAAACCTTCGAGAATTGCGTAATAGCGGCATTACAAACCCGAGCGCTATTGCTGTCTTACTCTTCTGCATAGTATGCATGCTTTTTTCTTTTCTTTTTTTCCCTTCTTTTTTTGCCACGCAGCATGAATTAGCTGCATCACAAACAACCGATGTTTGCTGTTCAAGTACATATTTGTTATTTCTTTGACTGACGAACGGACTTGCCTTTGTAATACGTATTTGTAATATTTGGTTCATATTCTGATAACTACTGTTTAAATTATGTGCATGCCTGTATTTTCATGTATCATATGGCATTGGTGTGTTTTTGTATTGTAACACCCACTTTGTTGTTGTGAAGCCTTACAACCCAACCTGTAACGGCCGTATGGCCAACAGTACTGTGAATAAAAGGCATAATGTGCAGTTGTTTCCAGCTCACTACGCCTTCCGTAGTTATTATTCCCATTTTACAATGTTGTGGTGCAAAATGCATACAAGAGTGCAAACTGAGCATACGACAGCAACACTTTCAAAAGTGGCTTTAAAGAAACAACTCTTCTCACTTACCTTGGTTGGTGATTGAGTGTCCAAGACAATGCTTTTGTTTAGCTATTGGCTATTGGCTGTTGCAGTGAGCTAGAGGTGTTGTGATAATGTATTTAAAAGCTCTATTCTGCTTTGGTGACAATAAGAATTGAAAACCCCCTTTGAAAAAGCTGCTGGAGCCTGCTTAATTTATATTGGTATTTGAATTTTGCACTGGAACTCAAAAAAAAATTACTAAAAAAGATAATGGCTGACTCGGACATCTTACTGGCCTTTCTGCACCAGTCTCAATCACAAAGGCTGGCTAAGCACTTGGGCAATGCTCAAAAACATACCAAACTTGATATGTCCAATTGAGCAGACTTCCATGCCTTTTGTGGAAGTGGTCATGGTGAAAATTTTACTGTAAACTTGCATTAGATGGAATTATTGTTTCATTTCCTTGCACGTACTTCTGTTTATGCGCGCCTGATACTTGTCTTCGATTGTGGGCTGCGTGTAGTACTCGCATTCTACAATAGGATAAATAGAGCTGTGTGAATAGCAAAATTTAGTGCAAAGCAAATTCAAATAATAACGTTTCAGTGCAAATCAAATCGAATATAGTTCGAATAGTTTTTCAATATTTTAAAAATAATACCACGTTAAATTATAGAGGAATGTACTGCTAAGCATGGCCAAAAGAAAAAATATTGCATGACCAGTGTACTTTCGACGTCCATAGAAAAAGAACAACAGTCCAACAGACAAATTGGCATATGCATGAGCTAACTTCGTCGTAGTATGAAAGTGCTAGCTTTGCTGTTGTACGCAAGTCCTAGCTTAGGCACTGTACGTGAGTGTTAGCCTTGCAGCTGTATGCAAGTGCTAGCGTCACTGCAGTAAACGAGTGTTATCGCGAGTACACGAGTGTAATCGTACAACATGCCGGAAGGGGCCACTTGTCACGAGACATATTTTGCCCCTCAATTACAAACATTGAATAGTTCAAATTAAGGGTGGGTATATTCAGTATTTCTAATGATTTTCGAATAGCGTTTGCTATTCGGTTCGGTTCGCACTTAAATTTTACTATTCGAACTATACGAAGTTGGTAATTAAGGGCAAAAAATACGCTATGTCGTGTGTCAAGTGGCCCACATGTAGCCCACTTCGCCGCATAACACCCGTGTACTGCGGCGAAGTTTGCTCAGCTTTCTGTTGCGCAATTCTCTGTTGGGCTGTTCCTCAGGACTTTTGAATGATATTGTGGCAGTGCACTAGTCATGCGATAAATATTTTTGTCCATGTTGAGCGGAACATTTCTCCATAATTTGACGTGGTATTGTTTGAAAATTATTTGAAAAATATTCTATTTGATTCGCACTTGAACATAAATATTCGAATTCAATTCACACTCAAAATTTTGCTATTCGCACAGCTCTAGTTCAAATCAGCCCCGTAACAGTGGTCTAGTGGTTGTGCCACTCTGCTGCATTTCGATGGAGGCGAAATGTTGAGGCCCGGGTGCTGTGCGACGTCAGTGCACGTTAAAGAACGTCTGGTTGTCGGAATTTCCGGAGACCTCCACTACGGCATCTCTCATAATCGGAGCTGGTTTTGGGACGTTAAACCCCAGAAATCAATCTAGTTCAAATCATCATCATCATCATAAGGCTATCTTATGTCCACTGCAGGACGAAGGCCTCTCCCAGTCCTCTCCACCCTTGCCTGATTAGTAAATAATATATAATGGTTTAAGTAGTAGAGTTTGAGTACAAAGCAAAATTATTCAGAAATATGAATATTTGCACACCCCTAATTATCATGACTTTGGCTTGGATTGTGCAGGTGCAAGGGCACGTCAAGCGCACCAAGATGCAGTTTGAGAAGCTTAAACTGGACACACTACAGAAGGTCGACCTGCTTGCAGCCTCACGGTGCAACATGTTTTCTCATGTGCTGGCCACCTACCAGAATGCACTGCTCTCATTCTGGGAAAAGACCTCCTCTGCCATGACCAGCGTAGCCGATAGCTTCAAAGGGTACCAGCACTATGACTTCATTGTTGTCAAGGTGTGTGAAAATGAGATGTCCATTCATCTCTCTTGCAAGGGGAGGTGGACATTTTTTTCTCTATAATTAGGTAGTTGGGTGTGCTAATGCCTTTAGAAGGTCTAATATTTGCACTCATAAATGCATGATAAATGGCAGCTTAGCATGATCTTAGAAAATTTGAAACATATGTACAGTGCTTATGGAATGAAATGCAACATGTAAACATTGGATTATAACAAGTGCTGTGTGCAACTGCTCATAAAAACCACATCACGTCGCTACAAATCTCGCCTCTAAAGGAAGTGTAGACTCTGATGTAAGTGTAGGAGCCAACATTATGGCAATGTAACACAAACTGAAGACTATGGAAATGAAAGTATAGTTGTGTTACTTGGCCCTGAGTTGTTGTGTTTGATTTTGTGAGTACTGTGTGTTCTACCAGTGCTAATGGTTGCTGCCTGAAAAATTGGGAATAAGCCAGAGCTCCACAACATGAGTGGCAGTGGAAAATGGAAGGTGTAGTGTTAAGAGGCTAGGTGATATGGATTGGGTGTTGGCCAAGCCATCTGAAGTCGGGCTGATGTTATGTATTAATGGAGATCATTTAGTAACACATGTTGTTGGGTAGTTGGTTCATACTGTGCAAAAAGGTAAATATGCAATGCAAGCAGAAGAAACAAAAGGGGCAGGATAGACCACCAAGTTGCAACTAGATCTATTGGAAGAAAGATTCCCTTTTATGCAGAGCAAATAGGTGCAGTTACAATTTGCACAAAATAATCAGGTTAAATCACCAGCTTCAAGCAAACATGCCCTCAAAAAATTGTAATTCTGTTCTGTGGAGAGACGCTGATGTATTGCTGATACAGACATCACTTTTTACATTGATATAATAGTGTGTCTCCGTTAATTCATGTGCCACAGTGTTCCTTTCCTAGTGTACGGATGCAGGTAAATGTGCCTTAACCTTATTTTTGATAGGAAGCTCGTGTTCCCTTGCTCTGTCATTCTAGGGACTTTAAAGTGAAACAGTAAGCCAGTTTGTACTGATAGATTATCCTATGAGAACTCTATTGGCACTGATTTTGGGATCATGCGTTCAATATAAAAGGAGAAAATCAAGGTAAAAGTTTGATTTTTAAATTTACTGCCGTAACCTTCGGACGGTCATGAATTTCAAATGCGTTTTTAAACTAGAAGAGAAGCTCAGGGCAAGATGGACGTTTGAATCGATGAACAGATCGCAAAATACGATTTAGAACAGGGAATGTCGCAGGAGCCAACGGTTCGACAAGTGGACTTGTCTTCGTCAGGGCGGCGACTGCCTTCTCCAGCGTTCGTTTATGTATGCCATTGCACACTCTCCCCCGTCCTCAGAAAGAGAGGAGAAGAGCAGCACGTGCGAACAATAACAAAAAGAAAATGAAAAAAAAAGGGGGGGGGGGTAGGGTGTAGGGGAAGTTGGGTGACAGGTGTTAGCGTGACTAATCTAAATGGCAAGAGCGAAAGCTTCCAAAAAATCTGCTTGTTGTACATATCTTGGAAATACATTGTGTGCGCAGCGCTAGAAAGCAGGATGAAAAAAGGAAAACACGCTCGGAACAGGAGTTGCTCCTATGGCATGTGTCCCCCCCCTCCACCCCACACCACCTGCGCTGCACCAACGATGCATTTCACCGAAAGCTTGTGGCTAAAAATGTAACTACACTGCTTAACGCCGTTCTCGTCAAACTGGATGGGGGATCTGCACCTGAAAGTACTTTCAGGAAGAAACATTGTTAGCTTGTGCATACCTCAACCTTTTGTCGTCTTTTTTAACCCCCCACCATATCTAATGGACTCAAGGGCTCCCTTTGAAAGGCTTATGCCTTTAGGCTGGAGAGTATTGAACTTGTATATGAGATAAGATTCCCTGTATTATCTGTCCCTCGGCGAGTGGAAGTTTCGCTGAAGTTTGTAGAGTTTCAGTTCGTCGAAATTATGACGTCTAAATTAGAGCTCCTGCGACATTCCCTGTTCTAAATCATATTTTACGATCTGTTCATCAAAGATGTTTTTAGTATTTTGTCCACATTGGCTCAATGGAATTGCATAAAACTTGCTACGTGAACTCTCTGGCCATATACGCACTCCAGGCAATTTAAGTATATAGTGAAACCTCATTAACATGTAGCTACAGGGAACGCTGCAAAACTACACACTAAAGAATAGTGCGCCGTAACCACCAGGTGCATATTTGCGTTTTCTGACATGTACTGCCACTACCAACAATGAAGTATGTGCACTGGCATAGTAATATAGTAATATTGCCTGAAGTACCCATTACAAGGCTCACAAGCCTTTTTCTTCCTTTTTACCAAAGTGCGAGAAAAGTTCCAGCACTCTCGAACAACCAGCCAATAGAGCAGGGAGCATTTCGAAGTGACTCAGATTCCGGAATACGCAGCTGACGGAATGGACGGACACACGTATCAGCTTTCCCCGATGCGCACGTGTGCATGTGTACTTCTGTACCGCGATCTGCTACTGAGTGAAAAACACATCATACCCACGAAATGCAACACCTGCAGTCGCCTGGTTGGGCATGGTGCCGATCGTCGCTGGCTAGGCTAGTTGTGTGCAGCGCATCGTCTACTCGGCTCACGCCGTCATAGCTGGGGCATTTGCTGTACCGCACACACGCATTTGCTGCACGTATAGCTGTCTCCATACCAGCGCCATACCTGCCCACGCACAGTTGCGGTGAGTATTGCGTTGTGTCAACGCGGCGACGGCGAGCTTCCTGCAAGCGATGTGCACTCTGCTTCTTCGTGACATGAGGGCCGTTGTGCCTGGTTGTGCACAAAGACATGGCAGCAAACGTAAAGTGCAGCAGGTTGTCTCAGGTTGTTCCAGTTGTCTGAGATTAAAAGTGCACAGCGCGCTTTACGATTGTGGTACTGTACATGCAGGTTTCATTGCATCTCTCGGCGCACGCGCTGCTACTGACTGCGATTGAACCAGTTGCCTTTCTGAGCCATGCAAACCGGCAACAATGGAAACATAGGTTTGCTTTCACTTCTACAAAGTGGCGTGAACTTGAAAGCAGTCCTGCAGGAGAAGGCAGAAGTGATCCGTAGAGCAGCTAGCAGAAGATGCTTACCATGATGCAGTTGTTTGTGATAAGCCGTACAGGCAGCGGCCTCGATTCATTCGTCCTTTTCCGATGCTTATAGGCAAAGCCGAAAGGCATCGCCACAATCATTAGTTGACCGGTCTATGATCATGCCGAAAGGCACAATACATTTGGTAGTGGTGTCGGTGTCCCGCTAATTAGGGGGTGTAGTTCGACAAAAGGTGATTCAGGTATGCAATAACTGGTAAGCATAGAGCAAGCAATATGGCTTAAAGCAGGTAGCGGATACATGAAGCTCTATGGAGATTCGATCAGGGATTCATCACCATCATCATCATCATCAGCCTGTTTAGGTCCACTGTAGGACGAAGGCCTCTCCCAACGATTTCCAATCCACCCTATCCTGAGCGAGTTGGTTCCACTTTATGCCCGCTAACTTTTTAATTTCATCGCTCCATCTAACCTTTTGCCTGCCTCTGTTGCGTTTTCCCTCTCTTGGTATCCATTCCGTCGCTCTTACTGTCCATCTGTTATCTTTCCTCCTCATGACATGTCCTGCCCAGGTCTACTTCTTTCTTTTAATTGATATAATAATATCAGCTGCTCCTGTCTGTTCTCTGATCCATTCTGCTCGTTTTTTACTCTTAGCGTTACCCCTATCATTTTTCTTTCCATTGCATGTTGCGGGCTCCTTAGTTTCATCTGTAGTTTTTTTCGTTATCCTCCACGTTTCTGCACCGTACGTTAGTACTGGGAGGATGCAGTGATTGAATACTTTTCGCATTGTTAGTGCGTCTAAAGTGGGTACGGTTAAACAAGGTTTGACTGTACCAGGGAATAATTATGTGTGTCTGGCAGGATTCGTAGAAAAAACTCATTTTCCCCTGGAAACACGTCAGCCCATTTCAGAAAAAAAAAAAAGCAAAGAGATGTCCGTGTTCTGCACAGCATCTCAATGCAAGCGATAGATCGTAAAAGTATTCCACTAGTGAGATACTAATACATTTTGCAAATATATCTCGATACAGATAGTTATTAGCATTTACGAGCAATATCACGATATTCTTGTGCAAGATATTGCGCTGCCGAGTTTTCAAGGGTTGTTGCTGCTGGATATTTTTTTTTTAATGGAAGTAACTGTAACAATATTTCCAGTTACAGTTACTGTCGAAAAATTAACAGTTACAAATTCCCCTGAATTAAAGGTAACTAGTTACAGTTATAAGTTACTGAATATAGTAACTAGTTACCGGTAGCGCATTACTAGTAACTAGTTACTGCCCAAGACTGTCTCAGGGTGACGGGAGCCGGGGCAGAGAGAACTTAAATATGCAATTCTTTTACCTTTAAGGGAGACACTGATACTTCTAAGGCTTCCTTTCCACACAGAACATTAAAGGAGGTTTATTTTTCATATTTACAGCAAGAATGTCGAAGGAAAAAGCAATGCGCCGAGAGCGAGCTCAGCGGCTCGTCTTATACAATTTCGAGTCCCTTGTTAGGAAACGTGCCGTAGAGGGGTCCAGTCATAGCACAAGAGTCCATTAGAAGGGGTCGTCCCTCCAACACCCACAGTGACCGCTTCCGCACCTCCTCTCCACGTCCGCCTCGAGCAAGAGGGGGCAAAAGCACTGAACTTCTGCGTGCAAAGTTGCAGCGCTCGCACACGTACATACACACACAAACACCGCAGATGAGCAGCGTCATTTGGCGGCACCACCCTGTTGCGGATGCACCTGGTCCAGATAAGCCGGGTACGTCTCCCGGGACCCTTTGCTCACAGGCACCTGCAGTGTTGAGGCCCATCAGCGATGGACTGGCCGGTGACCGAATTAGACACTCTTGGGAGGGGACACTACAATGCAGGTAGAGCCACGTGTGCCATTCTCAGAAGAAAGCCCGTTCATAACAGAGCCCGTAGGATTCAATGCATTTCGTATCTCTCGATAACGAAACATTGCTAAACTGCTACCCCAGATAACGAAATTTTCCAGACCGTTAGACTACATGGTGAGTCCAACTAAGTTCAAGAAGTGTGCTTAAATGCACCTTCTGCCCGCTTAAATTCACAAAATAATGACACAGAACGCTTGCATGGGCGCTTGCATATTGAAAATGTGATTTACCATCTTTCATGTTCACTGGTCACATTGCCTCCATTGTTGATCGCCACATCGTCGTTTGATGCAGTAAGCGCATGGTGAAACAAAATTATTTGCGGGTTCACATTGCTTGCACATAATGCAAACCACTGGGGCATGCAGCTTAGTAGCGTGCATCAAAGTGTGGCCGGCCATGTCCTGCAGCAACGCATCGCGAAGTGCACTCTCTTACTGCTTTTATACCGTTCGTAGCGAATGGCAGCACGGTGCGTTTGGGTTATCACCGGCACGCGTTACGATGGTGCCAAACAGATTATCGCGAGTGAGTTGCCGCCGATAAGTTTTACCGGCACGGTTCATCGGTTCTCATCACGTACACTTCCATGTAGCTCATGGCTCGATATCTGGTATCGCTGCATTCTTGCCAAAATTGGGATCACTAGTTGATCCGCCTCTCTTTCTGTTGCATCTTATACGTGGCGCCAACCACGCTGCATGTTGTGGAGCGCAGTTGGTGTATTTACTCGAATCCACGGCTCGTACCTTTGTTCCAAAAAAAAAAAAATGAGTCGAAAGCTGCCTGCGCATTCGAGTTGAGTATGAAACTGAAACGATGTTCGCAGAGTTGGTAGGACCTTCCTGTCATACAGGTTACATGCAGTGTCATCGCCATCGCAAAATGGTGACCAAAGCCTGACTGAGGACGGTAGCGGAGAGTTTGGTGTGGTTTCATGTGTAACTGCAGCCTCTGAGCGTCGTATCTGTTCTCAATTAAGTTCACATGGTGACGCATTGCTTTTATTATCAAGCTCTCGTCAAGGAAAAGCCATTTGGAACTTTAAAGATAGCTGCATTGCAGCTTTGCGTGCCCGAAGCCTGTGACCATAATACGAAGAGTGATTGGGAAAGTTTCTGCCAGCCACGAATGGGAAAAAAAACTGGACCTCTCAGATATGCCTGTAATCTCCTAATGACATATTAGGGTGCATTTTTATTGTGAACTCTTTCATATTGGCTATGTGTTAGGTTCAGGAAAATGCGGTAACCCTTACTGTACAGTAAGCGATATGTGCCTCTCTGTGCATGAAGCCTAAATTGTGGACTCGACGTGATTGCCGTATTTATCCGAGTATAAGGCAGTCACGATTATAAGGCGAGGGGGGAGTTGAAAGACCCTCAAAAAAGAAGAAAAAATGTGCACACTAATATAAGGCGAATGACCATATTATTTGCCTTTTAAGGACCCTGGGCTAGGAAGAAGTGGTAAATGCGTTGGCTGCACGCATTTCCGCTTACGTGGAACGAAGTCCACGTGCATTTCTGGCAGTTTACGACGATACAAGGACAGCAAATGCATGAGTCAGATCCGCATGTCACAGCTCCGTAGCTCACGGCACATATTCCATGTCAGAGTCACTTGTTCACATTTTGAGAACTTGTGCAATTATTTCATAATCGTCCAGTTTAGCACACGATGACACCGCGCAACGATGTTGACAATGTCTTCATATGTAGTGGTGGCAGGAATCGTCATATAAGCCTCTAGGTAATCAACAATGTCTGCATTTCAGCTCGTGGTTGGCGGCAGTTCGGGCTCTTATGTTGTCAAGTCGGGATCATTTGCAATCAGCAAAAGTAAATCCATTGTGATGGAAGTAATTGCTGATTACGTCTGCTCGCACTGTTTTCAAGACGTCTGCAGGTATGCCACATTGTCAGCACCATGCACTTGCCTCGTTTTCGTTGGCATGCTCGTCGGCGCAGGCTGTGAGGCTATCGTTCGTACCTCTAGACATGATCTTTCGCTTAACGTCACAAGAAAGAGGTCTTCGAACGCGAAATAGACAAGCACTGAAGACAGAACGTGAAAGCACAATCAAGCGATCACGGACCCGACACGACCTGTACTCCTAATCATGCGGGGTGCTGGAACAGGATGCAGTGATTGTGCGACTTACCTCCAAAATTGGCGCATCGTGATTGAAACTAAGCCTCAGAAATCACAGTTTTGTAACTAATTTCTGAGGCCATATCCTGTGATCTCTGAGGATATAATGGCGGCACATTCAGTGTGCTCAACAGCCGCGAACGGAGTCTGAATGATCTAATTTAGAGCTGGAAACCGTCCGAAACAACGGTCGTCTTAACGCATTAAGTCTATGGGGACACTGGCGGTACTGTGGGGCTGTCCGAATTATCGGTTGGCGAATATACCTCGAATATTAGGTGAGGGTAGACATTGAGGCTGCGGCGTTCAGAAAAAAAACCTCTCGTTATATTCGAATAAATACTATACGATTTACTAAATTTGCTATTGGCAGTGAAGCTCTGAATAGTCGAGAACAAGGCTGACCAAAGCAGGCTAACAAAATATTTACAGCAATGCTTCACTTTTCAGTAATTTTCTTTTCTTCTTCTACTGTCTTATTCCACACAAACAAAATTCCCGCAACAGCAAATTTTTTGGTTTTCCCTGCAGATTTTATTATTTGTATCATGCACACCGCACAGGTTACATATGGCTCCCTTGTATGCTTTGTCTGCCATTGGGTCAGCTTTTGTGGCGCTGTAGTGCGTGAACGCAGGCTGGCAAGCCTCTGCAGAGCAGAAAAAACCATAGGTACTTTGTACCTGTTGGCCACCTTCTTTAGATTGTGAGCCACCTTGTTCATATACAGTACCATCTGCGGTCTGTTTTCCACCTGCAGCTTAGCTTTCTGCTTGTCCTTCAGTTTCTAAAGCAGCATTTCCACTATTGATATCATGACAGTGCATGGGTTTCCAGCTGGACGTAGCTACTTGATAGCTGCATTTGATGAATTCAGGGTCGCATCAGTGCAGCTTCAAGGCACATGATAGCTATTGCCCTCTTAAAGGGGCCCTCTAACACTTTTCTCGCACCTGTTTTCATGTGCTTACTGCGCAGACTGAAGGGTGGACAGACAAATGCTACAAGAATGACAGCAATAGGAGCAGGCAGCACGAAGTTATTAAGCAGACAAAGTTCAAAATAAAAGCAAAAAAAATTTGGACCCTTAAATCGAGTTTTGCGGGTCACGTGACCGCATTTCACTCTCCACGTGCGACATAGCGCTAAACCAATGGCATTGGCTTGAAGCGCCTACGTAGGGGAAGTTCGTACGCCATGGTTGCCTGCTTGCTTCAGTGTAGTGATGACGCCGTTGCCATATCAACAAGATGGAGTCTGAGCATGCCGCACTTTCAGTTAATAAGCTTTCCTGACTGCTCCGACTTGTCATTTGCTTGTTGCTTCTGCTTCAAACCGAGACTTTACGTGTCGTTCCGTGTAACGACACTCCAAGGCAAGTGCCGTCATCTCTGAACTTGCCGTGATGACCACTGAGAGGGGCCGGCGACAACACATGGCATACGACCATACTGTGCATTGTTCCTTCATGGGTTGTTCAGCTAAACGTGCAGACATGGAAGCGCAGAAGTGGGAATAGGGAATTTTAGCACGTCCGGTAAACCCCAGTGCGTAAAGCACTTTGTGTCGAGTGGAATACCGGGCGTAAACATCGCACATGCAAGTATGGCAGACCACCTGGAGCGTATTCTGTTTGTTTCAAATCTTTTGAGTAGTCATGCGCTCTGCAGCCCTCGAGTTGCTAACTGACGGTTGTATCTGCTTTAGCTATGTGTCATGAAGCTTCACCGGTAAAGCACCTGTGACAATTGGACACCGTTTCTCAGCGTGACACTCAAATTGTAGAGGCTGTAGGTTTAGCGAGTGGCTGCCGGATTCTCGGAGGACATAGGTCACGCGGTTTTCCTTGTTCTGTTTCTTTCTTTTTCTGTGCGTGTTTTTTTTTCTCTATCCTTTCCTTTTCTCTTGTCGTGTCTCCTTTCTATTGTCTTTCATTCCCCTCACCCCACTTCCCCTGCACAGGGTAGCCAGCCGGTCTCAGCACTGGCTAACCTCCCTGTCTTTCCTCCCTCCTTTCTCCTCCTCCTCCTCCTTGTTCTGTTTACCACCCACAGCTGACGCTACTTGACTGTGACAAACAACGCTATCCAGTATCCAGTACACCTTTGTGCATACCGGTTTAGCGAACGCATTCAAATTCCCTTATAGTGCTGTGTGAGATACAACTCACTTTGACAGAACGGCCAAGTCCACCCAATGGTTAAGCGCTTCAGCGAATCACGAACATAGACAAGAAAGATTAAGCAAAATGAGATTCCTTTCTTATGGAGATACAACTCGTGTAAGCAAAAGCAAGCGGCGAAACAGGAACCAGCGTCTCTATCGCATTTCATAATTGTGGTGCTCTTTCTGCTACGACTGTATCTATCTGGCATTTAGGGAAAACCTACACAAAAGAAAAATAAAACTGAATATTACTTTGCTTATCGATGTAGCGCCACGAGCACTTATAATGCTACTTTCATCCTGTCACAGGTTCGCTCGCTAAGTCGTCATGTCTGCCATAAATAGTTTTAACGAGCACCACCACGCATTGATGCGGTCGACAATGACATGATGATTTCATTGAACGATTAAAATATTAAATCAACTGATATGGGTGGCTTGACACCTGCCAAAAATATCCTCGGCCATCTGTCTACGCGACCCGCAAATAAAAAGCGGATGCGAGAAAAGTGTTAGAGGGCGTTAGAGGGCCCCTTAAACAAGCTTTGTATGTGCCGAATCTTAGGGCAACAGCTTTTTCTGTGAGTGAGGGCAGTAGGACCAGCAGACATGTCGTCCTAATAGCGATAGTTTTTATTTAGGGATCTAGGGACTTTAGGCTTGTCTGAGGCTGAGCTAGACTAGAGCTCACTGTTACCAGCTGTTACTTGAGCTGGCATGGTTTAAGTGAGCGGTGATTGGTGTGGTCAAATCTGTTGTTGCCTCATGTCAGCGTGGCAAAAGTACCTTTTAAACTCTTAATCTGGAAAAAGATTGCTGCTTATTTCATCCTGTGTAGCTGATGGTCCATTATAGTGCAGTCCTACCATTGTACTCTTTTTGATGGCATTGTGGAGGAGGAAGGTAGTGATTTTTAGCTGTTTTTGACACAAAATTTTAAATTATCTGCGGCATGTCATACAATACTATTCGGATCACATGTTCACAGGAGCCGTGTGTTTCCTGACAACTGTATTCACTCTACTCTTAACACGTGCCTATTTTTTGCGAATTCAAAATTAAAAAGCACCTGAATGTGATGTTACCGTACTTCTAAAAAAAATTAATATGGCATGCTCCTATGTTGTTGATTAGAAAAAGACATGCACAGTATGCTTTTTCATAGCATGGGAAGTTTGTCCTCGCAGTTCTTTCCGTTCTGTGGATCACTGCTTGTCTTTAAGCTCGCTCCTGAATGTGCCTCTATTCTCCATGCAAAATAAGCTGCAAAATAAGCTTGTCAAGGGCCGTTACGTTGACAAGCTCATTTTTCATGGAGTTACCTAAATGGTTGGTGAGCTTGCCCTCAATGTCTTGATACTTTCTCATTTTTGGCCGTTCTCCTTCCTTTGTTTATGTCACTCATGAACACAAATTTCGAGTACAAAAGAAAAAAAAAAGAAAAAAAAGAGAGAGAGAAAGAAAAGTGACAAAGCTATCTTTAGTGTGTTGAATGACTCCTTTGACATGAGCTTCGATGATGAAAGTGGCATGTCACCATGTGCACTTACTCAGAACAGATATGATGCACACAGGTGATGCACACAGGTAGCATGCACAAAATGAACCTACACGAACTCGTGAAAAGATGTGCCCCTTTTCCATTTTGTGATGACGACACTGCATCTGAGCCTCTGACCAAGTTTTTGCGA
Organism: Hyalomma asiaticum; assembly: GCA_013339685.2. NCBI lineage: Eukaryota > Metazoa > Arthropoda > Arachnida > Ixodida > Ixodidae > Hyalomma > Hyalomma asiaticum. The sequence continues at coordinate 341,243,801 of CM023481.1, read as the reverse complement.
ATGCTGCGATCATGGTTTTGGTTTTCTACTCAATTCTAACTATTGTCAGTATGCAGAACAACTTTCCTTTGAAATTGTATTTTATAGTGAAAGCAGTGCATCATCGTTTGCACTTCACTAGAACTAAATATGATCCACATGGGTCACATCCGAGCACAGTAGGCAGGCAAACCCACAACAAAGTCGAGTCCTGTGACGGTAGGCTGTCCTCAACAACACGAACATGGTTTCAGTTCTTAATGCATACTAATGGGAATGTAATTTTCATGAACATTTTAGTGAAGTAAAAGTGCACATTACATTCATGCAAATACAATAGGCTGCATAAAAATGCTGATGATGAATAGCTGTACAACGCTCGGCGATTAAAACAGTAACTGATCCACATGGTGACCAGCGTTTGTTGTGCTATGGCCAAATGCAGTCGGCACACATCATGAACCCTGTCACCATTATTGTATAGTAGGAAAATGCAGCAGCTCAGCTTCCCGAGTGCCTACTGGTGCCACAGGCACTGGCAGTCATGCACTTTATTATTGCACTTTAATTGCTGAGTGTTGAATATAGTTTGACCTGCTTATGACGATCCTGGATATAATGATCCCAGATATAACAGTCTATCGGTTATAACAACCATATTTTAATGCACTTACGATTTTCCAGGGTGTCTAGTGACCGGGAAAGCCGGAAAAACAGGGAAAAGTCAGGGAAATTCTAGCCACCGGGAAAAGTCAGGAAATTGTCAGGGAATTCGTCAATCAAGCGAGACAAGTCGGGGAAAACTGTCCACACTACTAATGACTTGCACAGCCGATCGCTTTGGGCGAAATGCTAGCATCAGAGGAATGAAATTTCCATAGAAGGACGATAGGAGGTGTCCAAATTCCACGCTCAGTCTGCTTTTTTTTTTTTATGTAGGGAATCTTGAAGGCAATGCATTTTGCTAGCAAATCTTGAAGGCGATGCATTTTGGTAGCAAATCTTGGAGGCGATGCATTTTGGTAGCGAATATTGGAAGCGATGGAATTGGGGTAGCGAAAATAGAAGGCAATGCTTTCTTACGACGTGAAGAGCCAGAATTACGTAATCGAAGTGGAACACGGCATGTTTTCGGCGTCACCTATTTTTGCACCGTTGTTTGCACGCACTGACCTCTACTAAAATTAGTTTGCGCGTTCTGGCTGCAGAGGCAGGGTAACGTAGCATATCGAGCCGAGCTGCGACAAGCCGCACGCAATAAATCCAGCATGGCTACGTCCCTTTGTTGTACAGTGCGACTAGGCTCTGCTACAACTGAAACTGTGTGAATTGACCATTTGCAAAAATCTGTAAGTTGGCTTTCCCGCAAGGATGCTTCCCAGCCAAAAACTCTCGTCTGCAGATTGCTTTCCTGCTCTAAGCGCATTCACGTCTGCACACTCCATCCGACATGCACCAGCACCACAAAAGCTTCTCCGAAATTTTGAGGGGAGTGAGCGGTCTCACAACGAGGTCGAGGTTTTACAGAGACATGGGCAGAAGCGAAAGAAAGGAAAGACGGGGACGGATGCTGAACGGGATGAATGGCGTGACGAATGTGGACATGTGCACGCACGTAGAACACGAAAGCAACCTGTGCACGAGAGTGCTTGGCTGGGAAAATCCAGGTGGCGCTCACTATTTTGCAAATGGTCAGTTGTGAGCTTTGCGTTTTCGTGGACGTTTTCCCAGAGTTCCTGCGTAGTGCGAATTGTGGTGTACGACGTTGTCCACGACTAGGTGCTTCTGTGATTCGAGGTGAACATATCCGTATATTTCTGTGACGACATATTCCGGAGAGAAGAAATCCGTCGGACCTGCAGCATTTCAGATGCGAGTATCAGTGTCGCGCGCTGCTTATCAGTGCTGCGTTTCAGTGTCGTTCGCCGCAAAATATTTTTCATCGAAGATGTCAGGAGGCAAGAAGTGTCCCTTTAACGCAAACTGGGCAAACCCAAGTGTCTCCGACTATGCAAGTTGGATTAGGCTTGTGAAAAATGATCCGCACGAAGCCATGTGTACAGTTTGCCGGAAAACGTTTTTGCTGAGCAACATGGGTAACAGAGCTGTTTCAAGTCATGCCTCTAGCAAGAAGCACATTGCTGCACTGAATTTTCTCAAAAGTGCTTCCCAGCCAAAGCTGTTATCATTTTTTAAGAGCCCCACAGACGCCTCGCCTAATGGTAGCGCTGGATCTGCGCCTGCTGTTACCGAAGTTGCAGTGACTACAGCTCCTGTGCAAGTGTCAGTGGGTGGTTTTTTTTGTTTAAGGACGTGACTATAGCAGAAATAATTTTATGTCTCAATACCATAATTTCGTTCTGCGGCACTTTTTCCACTGATGTTTCCCACTTCTGGGGTGACTGCAAAAGTTCAGCTGGGTAAAGACAAGGTAGGCTACACCATCTGCCATGGCATTGCGCCGTACTTTCGCAATATGTTGCTGTCGAGCCTTGTCAATGTGCCTTACCTGGTAGTCTGTTTCGACGAGGTGCTGAACAAGGTCACCCAGAAACAGCAAATGGATGTTCTCATTAGATACTGGGATGCTGCTGACGACAGCATGAAGACTCACTACCTAACGTCTTGTTTCTTGGGTCACACGTGCACTGAAGACTTGGCGTCAGCTTTTCGTAAAGCGGTGCAGGAAATCAAAGGATTCAAAATCCTGCAAGTGTCCATGGACGGGCCAAATGTCAATTTTAAGTTTTTGCGGTCTCTGAAGGAAGAGCTTCGAGAGTCAGATGAGAGCCATATTCTCGACATAGGAAGCTGTGGCCTCCATGTAATCACTGGTGCTTATAAAGCTGGCCACGTTGCATCTGGCTGGGATTTGGTATCATTTCTTCGAAGCGCCTACAACCTGTTCAAATGTGTTCCTGCACGTTGCGCTGACTGCGTTAGCCTATGGGGTGCTCGAAATTTCCCATGAAGTTCTGTGCAGTGAGGTGGCTGGAAAACAGTACTGTAATCTGTAGGGCACCGGAGATTCTGCCACACCTCATTGTATTTGTGCAGCAGTGTAAAGAAAAAGCGCACAAGAGGCCAACGTGCTCAAGCTACAAAGTGGTTGAAGAAGCTGTGTCTGATCAGGTCTTGTCAGCAAAGCTAGCTTTTGCTCTTTCAATTGCCGAGGAATTGGAACCCTTTCTGCGTGAATTTCAGACGGATAAACCGATGGTTCCATTCCTGTCAGCGGCACTAGAGAGCATTCTGTGTTCACTGCTGTCGAGAATTGTAAAACGGGAAGTTCTCGATGCTGCCGACACGATTACCAAGTTGATGAAGATATACGTAAGCATACCAGAAAATGCAGTAAATGTAGCCGCATTCGACCTTGGGTTTTCGGCAAAAAATGAGCTCCGCAAGAACAAGAAGTTGTCACAGCTTGCAATGATGAATTTTAAAAAATGCTGCGTATGACTTGTCAAGGCTTGTGCACAGAAAGTGGTGGAGAGGTTGCCGCTTAAGTACAAGTTGGCCGTGGATGCAGGCTGTTTGGACCCTGTCTGTGCATTGTCTTTGGAGGCTGGCCCCAGGCTGCTTACGCTGGCACTTGAAGTACTTTCCGAGCACCACTGGATGACCGGCTTGCAAGCAGAGCAAGCCCATCACTCCTGCGTGAAGGTGTGCTCAGAAAGCAGTACACAGACACAGCTGGCAAATTTTGACAGGAAGCAACAGAGGCTGGATACTCTGTGGACAAACATGTTCCCAGGATCATAAGGAGCTGCAGTTTTTAGGGGCGAAGCTCCTTAGGGTGTGGGTCGTTCCCTCCTCTGTAGTAGTAGCCGTCGTCGTATGTACGTAGTCACCTCGCGCCGCCGGCTCGCGCTGCCGGGTGGCTCGCGCTCGAGAGCTCGCGCGCCTCGAGGCTCGTGCTCGCGCTCGGCGTGTGCCTCCCGGCGCGCTACCTCTCTCACTCTTCCATCTGCTGTCTTGTGAGAGAGAGAGAGAGCGAAAGGCGCACGTTGACTATGGAAACGCTGTTTCTTCGATGAACGCGCTACCAGCTCGCAAAGAAGGCAAACGCGCCCTCACCCGCGAGAGACAAGCTTGATGCAGGCAGCGTCTTCTAGCGAGTTTCTTGATTGAAAAATACCGACTGCTCGCGCTGGAGAACCGTTCACCGGCCACCCATATATACATATGTGTATATATATATATATATATATATATATATATATATATATATATATATATATAGGCACTGCATCTTGACTTGCAATGAAGTGCCAGTGGGAGATTACACTTGTGCGTAGTTGAACCATAAGGATTCGTAGCGTGCACGTTAACTAAATTAATCCGGAACTCGGCACGATCTACGATGAACCTCCGGAGCTTCGCCCACTCATCATCATTCACTCCGTGGATATGCTGTGAATTTTTTGCTAAACTTGTCTTGTGCTTATCTCACGTCAACGCTGTGGTAGAGAGAGGCTTTTCTGTCAACAAGAAGTGCCTTGTTGAGAATTTGAAACAAGATTGTCTTGTGGCACAGAGAGTAGTGCATGATGCGGTCTTGGCAGCAGGTGGCGTCGCTCAAGTAGACATTACCGACAGGATGGTGAAGACAGTTCTCAGTGCCTACAGCGTCTACAGGGAGCAACTACAAACAAAGAAGAGCGAGCGAGATGAAACAGCTGAATTGGAGAAGAAGAAAAAGAGAGCAGCAGCTTTCATTAAAGAGCTACAAGAAAAAAAGTGAAGGCTGCTCAGTGAAGCGCAACTTGAAGCTTCTATTCTTCCAGACGAAATAAACTCTCTCAAACCCTAATTGAAGTGCATTTCGAGAATGAGGGCAGTTGCAATAAATGTTTTCTTCTACAATGAAATGTGTTTTCTCTACCCTTTTTATATGCTTCATGGACCATTTCCCCAAAATGGTGTCTGTTGTATAGGTCAGGGAATTTTAGCTAAAATGGTCAGGGAAAACCTGGAAAAGTCAGGGAAATTGAATTCTGCAATTTTCTAGACACCCTGTTTTCCTATGCCGCTCATTGAAGCTGCGTCCAGATAGAGCAGACACACTTCTAAGGGTTGTACTTTTACAGCGAACATTTCAGACGCGATCGTGGTAAAAATATGGTGTGTATGAACTGGGAAAGAAAAATCTAAACTGGCCTTCAAAGCACAAGAGTGACATGCTGTCGTGTATGGCTCGCCTTGATCGCGCCCCAATTAAGGGCTGTTACCTTGAAAATTTTGGTAATGCATTGTTGATTAAGCCAGCAAGCTTGTCTAAGAGGTCTGGTTATTTTCCTGTTTTTTCTTGTGAAAACTTATCTCAGTCAACACCCAGCTTTATTTAGACTGTCCGCGTTACTCACGTCACAGGCTTCGAGTGCACAAAGACAAACACATGACAAAGCTATGCTTAACACACAAGTAACTTTTATTCGTACATTAGCTTTATAATAACAGTGGCACATCACCATCTGCACTTAGTTTGGAGCATATAAGGTGCACACGAGCTGCAGGCGAGCACAAAACGGACCAACGCGAAATCCCTTCGAAGGTGATCCGCCGCCATTTTGTGATGGCGATGTTCCGATAGTTCTGCTATTAGCCCCGAGAAGTTGGGGTGGTGCCGCCTGGCGGGAGAGCGCGGATGCCGTCACGGCAAGGACTCGTGCATTGGCTCTCTCCTCCCGCTGCGGCACACCTAGGAGACCCGCTTGCGTTACTCGCATAATTGTATTTGCATGGCACGGTGTTTATATTCGTTTTTCGTTTCTTGCCTCAAGCTCCTACGAATAGCGAAAACAGCATGTGTAAATGGTCCATATTAAGAGTAATGATATATTTATGCATACAATTGTCACCCATGCATGCGTTATGTCATGCATATTTTGAAACAGTTGTCACATTGTGTTATTGTACCGCGCTGCTATGCCTGAGAATGCAGGTATTGGTTGCGGCGCATTTATATAGGGGTGAAATGTAAGCACCACTTTGTTTGAACGTGGCGTAAGGAACTCGAGGCGGCAAAATTTATGCATGATCCCCCACCACGGTGTGCCTCATGATTGTGTCACGGTTTTGACACGTAAAACACCATATAATTACTGCGTTCTTCTCGGCCGAGCCCTTTAGAGGGTTCACCACCTGAAGTTTTATTTGCATTGGACGCATCCACGTATGGGGTGCAGACAATTTTTCTGCCAAGCCCACTGTCTGCACCCAGACGCAGAAGCGTCATGCAGTCTAGTCTCGCAGAATATCTCTAAAATGGCTGCCCTACACTATCGTACCAGCTGTTGTGTTGGTATTCCCTATTTACCCGTTCGCTCGCCGCATTGCTTACTTTCACGTTCCTTTCACTGTTTCTTGCAATATAACTTTGGTGGTTCTCTTTGTTATTAAACAAGATTGGTGTTAATTGCTGAACTTGCTTGCCTCTTTGTGCAGCATCGTAACTGAAGTGCTCTCATGCTGACATGTGCCAGTTTAGATAAACTGACAAGTATATTACACTTGCTTGCAGTTGCATTACCCCTGCGCTGTATCAACAGCTATGTGGTCAAGGCGCGAGATGAGTGGGTTCACCACTGCTGCGGAGAATGTTTATTACGCGGGCCACGTCATTGATTGCGCCTTAGATATAGTTCATGATATTTCACCAAAAGACGACAACGAAGTGCGTGCGTGAGTGGCCTGGTACGTGGGCACGAGCACGTCTCACGTGTCATACGCAAGCTAGTGCTTGCTCCAATGCCTGAACGACTGCCTTCTGTGATGTTCCTTTTCCCTTGAGTCTGATTAAACCATCGGCAGCCACTCACATCTGTGCAACTGTAACAGTTCAGAACGCACATTTCAACTTTATGGTGTTCTGTCTCTTTCTTTTTTTTTGTAAATGGCTCCTATCAGCAGCATTCGTTCCACGTGAAGTGGGAGATTACTGTTTGCGATGCGGCAGTAGACCAGACCAGGTTTTCATGCAAGCGTGGTATGAGTACATAACCGGTGGCAACTGTCGTGAAGAAACCTACACATACTCAAATGCCAGCATTTTAGTATTTCAGAAAACACTACTAACTTGTGTAATTATTTTGTATAGTCTAAGGGATTGTTTATGACACACATATTCAGTTGAATTCTCCAGCGGCACCTAGTGCAATTCTGTCAGATCTCTTAGATTATACTTGTGGGCAACATGCAAATCACACAAAAAGTCCTGCAGTTTACCTACTTAGTACCAAAAATTCACTAATTCTATTATGCGTCGGGGCACAAATTCCAAGCGTGTTTTGTGTTCAGAAGAGTAAAAAATTTAACAAATATTTTTGTAGCACCGATTTATTGGAATACATGTTGAGAACCCAACATTTCAACGTGTGATGAAATGAAGAGTTGAAAATTTAACAAATATTTTTGTAGCACCGATTTATTGGAATACATGTTGAGAACCCAGCATTTCAACGTGTGATGAAATGTCTTGTCGTCTGATAAAGTAACACCTTTTTGAAGCCACAGCTTTTGTTTAGGCAACAGTTTTCCCTTCCCAAATTTTATGATCCAACCCTTCGTCATGTTAGTTGGTTTAGGGCAGTCTTGTGAACCTGCATGTTCTACCATGCGAGATCTTTTCTTCAGAACTCATTTCTATAATAACCATCGCATCGCAAAGGAACCGGGTAGAAATGTTGTAAATAACAAATGCAAGTTGTAGTTCAAGTTTAGTGGTTCAAGCAGTCAAATAGACATAGTGGCTTAGAAAAATATGTTAAGAGCTTTTTTTCTGCCACCATGGGCGAATGGCTCTGCGCCCGACAGGCATTGCCGCTCATGCGGCCTCGCAGGAGGAGGCAATTTCAGACAGTGGAAAAGGCGAGCGCGGGGAGTCCTTACCCTGACGTCACACCGCCGTGATCGCAGCAGTGCCTGTGTTCGTTCTCAGGGCTAATAATTCTGCGTTTAACGGACCAGATGAGAGCAAGGACGGGAGACTGTTGAAATGTCGCGAATGTGGTTTTGGTTTCGCACTTGATGCTTACACGCAGTCAATTTGTGGGCTTGTTTCGTTGGAAAAAGAAAAGTGCACTTTAGATGCGAGTAAACACATAATTCTACCGGGACTAGTGGCCTGCGTGCTTAAGCGCGTGCAAGAAGCCATGGATGTTCAGGACGCCACTTTGTTCCCACTGCCACTCAAACGTTGTTATTCCTATCTTTACACCATCCAAGTCGGCAAGAGCGCGCTGCCCAAAGGGTCGGTGGTTATAAGCTGCTATCGAGAGATTGCGCCTCATCAACACTTCCTTTGAGTGGTTGCTGATATAGAATCGTGATGACATTCAAACTTTCAAACACCATGCTCTCGAGTCAAAGCGAAACAGTTCCCGATGTGCTCAGCTTGGTGTGGCTGATGCATAGCAAATAAAAGCAAAAAGCTACTATGGCGGGTGGTGCTTTCAAAACTATTTTTTTTTCTTTTTTTTTGAGGGGGGGGCATCTATGCACTCTCCCAGAAGCAGCAGATACCATTCGTTACAAATGCAGTTTAGTCCACTTGTAAGCACGCAGTGAGCGTCGCTTTACGAAGTGAAAAGGCTCAGCTTTTCACCCAAGGTGTTGTTAGCGCTTTGTAATAAAACTGGGCAAAGGAAAACGACTTGGCTGGTAATTTACATACATTTTAGGGGCAAGCCCATATACAATGAACTACAGGTATAATGACCACTTTTCGTGTCACTTTCAAGTTTCTTATAGATGGGTTTGACTGTATAATGGCATATTGTCTGGGTTAGTGTGTGTACCTGGCAGAGAACTGCTTATGGAGGCAATGTCATGTATATTTAAGCTTATCTGTTAAATAGATGTTTGTGTATGTGAGCTCCTGTATTACTTTTTCCCCAGTAATTCTGGCCCAGTATGTCATGATGTGGACAATAAGGGCTTTTGTATAGTGCATAAAGATGTGACAGTGATGGTGATATCTTACACCACAGGAACTCCAAGAGCCAAGTAGAAAATTAGCTGAAGAAATGGGCAATGGTGAAGAAAAGGCCAGCAAAGAAGATGGCGACAAAGACAGGTGGGGTAACGAATAATTTTGTTTTTCATAGTGTGCATGTCATTCAGATTACCTTGGCTAGGCTATAACAATTTGAAGGAATGCTTGCAGTGGGGTGCCCATGGAACAAACCTAATATGAAAAGAAATTATACATAATATCATAAATTGCTGTGTGAAGTTGCTTTGAAGTTTCCTTCTGAATTGGTCAAGTTTTCTGTTTATGATTATTATTTTAAGCTAATGAGTAAAATAGGCAGTCTACTGGTGGTGTGCGACTATCAAAAAAATGACCCTGTAAGTCGATAGAACGATTTAAAGGTTCCTCAAGTAGAAAAATTAGTTCACCTGTATTACTAAATTACCTTTCCTACACGTACACACACACACATGCACATACACGCATGTGCACATACACAAATGCTTTTGCCATAAGAAGGTTCTTGGCAAGAAGGAAAAAAGAAGACCATTGGTGACATCATCATTGAAATTCCCACACTAGTTCACTGTGGCATTACAAATGCTTAATTTATTGTTTTATTTAAAGGAGTGTAGACACCAAAATCGGGTGATCAGCTGACTACAGCATAAGTTTCTCATGCTTACAAAATAGAATAGACAGTTTAAAGGTAACTTATGTGAATTCAGATGTCTAAAAACAAAGTCTGGGTCCCTTTTCCAGATTTGCTAAGGTAGCCATCAACAAAATTTTGATCCAAAACCAAACAGCGCAACATTGGAAATGTTTGCGGTATGGTTCTGCGTTCTTTTGTACTCCTCCTGGGTCTTCTGCTGAACAGAAGCTGGTGGAGAGACGACAAAAGAATGCGAGAAAGCAGGGCCCCTAGCGCTTGGGGTTACCACCAATAGATGCACATGTGACGTGGACCAGACACACATGCGACATGGACAGATCAGGGTGCTGCTGTATTGAGTAACGTTAGCATCTACAAGATGCTAACGTCACTCAATACACGTCTTTCGTTGCTCCTGAGTTTCCCACTATTTTGGTAGGAGCTTTCGAATTGTGAACAGTGCCATATAAAATCTGTAATATTATTGGTGGCATAGTCACGCACGTGCTGTCCATTACCATTGTCCCTAATAACTGTTTTTTTTTTTTAAGAAAGATAATAAAATTATTGTAGAAGATTTTGGTGTTTATGCTCCTTTAACAGTACTGTCAGGTTTTTTTTTTTTGGAAGCTCAGGCAGGATTGGTACATAAGGTGACCTGAATGCATAGACTGTCATCAAAGGAATAAGAAATGAAAGCGTAATGTACAAGGCGAGCCTAATCAGTATGTAAGACATTAAAGAAGTACATTGATGGAATCTGCTTAGAAGTGCATGGTTCTTTATTGGTAATATTGCATAGTGTTCCAAGAGAACCAAAAGCTTAATATGGTATGTTTTGGTAACTTTTATTGAGCCAGTATGGTTAAAATATTTAAAAAAATATTTTATTGAAACCCATGAAGTCTTACCTGCCTACTGTTGTTGAGGTTTTGGTGCAATTGGTTGGTTTGGAATAACTTTATTGATTGTCCAGCAGGGTTTAGTGTGACCGGGCCTAGGCCTCTCAATACCTTCGCGACTTCTTTGTTTTGGTGCTTCTTGGTGGTCACCAAATGGATTAGCTTTAGGATTGTATGGAGGTGTGATGGCTGCCTCTCACAAATGCCAAGTACTGACAATCCTAGCAGGATAAGTATCTTCAACTATGTGCTCGGCAGTGTGTGTGGTGTAACTTTCCGCATACATTTAATAGGTGGTAATAACCCAAGTGCAGTGTTGTGCCACTGTCAACTGCCACCTCCTTATGCTTTAAGGGTGCATGACCTTAAGAAATGAAAGCAGCATCGTTTTCATTGTAGTGGGCCAGCATTATCCCAACCAGAAACATGCTGCACGCATTCACTGTCAGTAGTGATGGGGGCACCAGATCTTGCTGCACAGTCACTTTCATGGCAAATGCTTGTGTTCGTATGGTACAGCAAGTTTCCTGGCACGGCATGAGCCTAGCAAGGGTGACAAGTTGCATGCAAATCTCTCGGGACAATCAGTGCCATGTTGCAGAAGGTACTGTGTTTGCTTCGTTGAAACACAGTACCTGCTAAAAGCTGGAAAGCTGCCCCCCCCCCCCCCCCTCAAGTTGAAATTCTGGATAAACCCCTGATAGTTTAGCTGTGTACGGACAGTATCATGCAAATGGAAGGTAATTTTTAGAGTTGTGCAAATTGAAAAATTTTGGGTGTGAAGCGGATTTGAATACTAATGTTTGAGTGCAGTTCGAATGGAAACATTTTTTAATAATTGTCAAATATTTTTTAATTTCATTTTAAATTATCATTTTTATGCAGAAAATGTACTGTAAAACATGGGCAAAAAAGCAAATTGACTGTAAAACTGGTGTACTCCTACAATGTTTCTAAAAAAAAGAAGAAATGCGTCCTTAAGAACAGTCCAGCAGAGAACATATGCAGATGCACGAGATATACCTGTGTCACATGGGTGCGCAGAAAGTCTTTTACGTAAGCGGTCTTTTACGAAGTTGAAAGACTTTTGACGAAGAGGCATTGCGGCGCAGACACACGGCTCCAACGATCTCCTTTTAGTGTTTTCTTTCGAAGATGCTACCGAAAGCGTGGCGCTAGCAGTTAAAAGACAAGCAGTGAAAATAAAATGATGTACCTCAGTATACAAATTAAAGACTTATTGCATTGTTCGTTTATTCACATAAATTTAAGAATAACAGATGAAGAAACACTAATGTGAAGGTTTCTTGTACTAGTTAAAGAAGCGTCCGCATAACTAGCGACGTGTACAAGTCCGTCTGGCACTGAGCTTTTATTTACCATATTGATGTTTAGATGTTCTTGACACGTTAAGGGCGACCGCACCAAAGAAAAAGTGAGAATCGCAAGCCTTACAGCCTGCAATGAGTGGAGGTTATCCTCCCAAAGTCTGATTAAACTCCAGGTGTGCGCCTCCGACCACTGCAGGCCCTGCTTTTTCCGTGCGCCGACGGCTGCTTGGTCCCCGGGGTTGGCCATAGATACTCCCACTACTGGAATGCCGAGTACACACACGACTGCTGAGCACGCTTTTCCTGCTTGTGCAAAATGGCGCGGCATGAGTCGGAGCGTCACCACATGGTTCCCAATGCGTTCTAGCTGCTCACGAGATTAGAAAAGGAAATAACCATTAAAAGGATTCATTACACCTTTTGTGGGATATGAAATTTGGTTTTACGAAGAGCCTTAGTGACAGAAAAATAAGCATTCGCTCTTTTTCTTCCACCAGTCGAAAATTGCTGACGCCCACTGGTTTCGAGGCTACTCATTCGGAGCTGTAAAAGAGATCGACGAACTCGGTTTACCTTCTGAAAAGGAGTTCACTCTCTGCCGTGTGTCTGCTGTGAGGAACTCCTTTTCAGAAGTCTGTTTGCTTAAAAGACTTTTAAGTGCCCGTGTAACAGGGGTATAAAGTTCACCGCATTACAAAGGTGTTATGCGGCAAAGTGTGCTACATGCAGGAATGGGCCACTTGTCTTGAGACACAGCATATTTTGCCCCACAATTGCAAACTTGCAGTAGTTCAAATTGTAAAAGTTAGGTGTGAATCAAATTGAATAGCAAAAGCTATTTGAAAACTGTTTGAAAATTCAAATATTTGCCCACCCCTAGCAGTTTTACTTCTTTTTCTTTTTTGGTCATCTTTTGAATTCTCAGTTTCTTACTTCGCTGTCACTTCCCTGTAGTTCAATGCTTGGCCATGTGCGTGCTCTGGTCACATTTCTTGCTTTTCTTCCCCTGCACTCAACTTCTTTTGTTGCTGACTTCTTGAATTCCTGATCGCCAGTGACCTCAAATTTTGTTGCTGACTCCTTCACTTTTACCCTCATGTTCTGCTAGTCTGCTCAGGCACATATCAAACAGTGTATATTCAGTGACCCAAATTATCTTTTCGTGTGCATACCCTCTGATGCACGTCTTCTTGTCAAGACAGCTCTAGCAAAGTGGAGAAAGACAGCAAAGCTTCAGGTTAAACAGTATACGCTATGTTGTCAACCTTTTCTTTTTAATGGGGATTTTCGAATATCAAAATTTTAGAATGCAAATGGAATACGAATATTCAGCTTCCATTATCAAATATCAAAGCACATATATGCTTACACTAATGACAGATTGTTTCACACATAAATACACTCTGCGTTTGTTACAACAAATCAGCATACAACAGACTTGTGGACATAACAGACCATATTTCAACCTAAGTTTGTTTGGTTCATGTATCTTATCAATGGAACAAAGTTCGCTTTTAATGGACCGCACTGCAATAGATTTATGGTTACAGTGGACGAAATCGGCAACAATTTTTTCCAAACTGGACATATAAAATGTACCTTTGCCGTGTCAGCATGGTCTGACAACAGACTTCATTATGGCAGTGTCTGTGTGTTAAGCCAAAACAAGTTTGAATTGGCTAGAGGCTGGCCAAGCTGAGTCCTTAGCCAAGCTAACCTGAAGACAGGCACGGTAATGCTGTTTTGTTGTGTTCCCTTGCTAGTCATCTGTGCCAGATTGTGACAATAGGTTAAAAAAAAAGCATATTTTATTGAGTAATAAGATAACGATTGTGAATGCAGTTGCAGCGGTGAAAAGTAGGTGGACATTGTAAAAACAACGGGCTAGCCAATACAGACCGTGAGTTCAGTTGTGAACAACAAAGCTATTGTCAGCAAGTAGGTGTAGGGGAAACTAATCCTAAGCTCTTGAGCTAAACATGAATAAAAGCATCTGTTTGCTCACTTTTTTACTTTCGACGTTCGTCACTTAATCTGCGAATTTGCACAGTATTGTTAGGCATCGTGACGAGTGTTTCAGAAGTGAGGTGTCCTGATGCGTCAAGCCCATGTCCCGGTGAGTTTCACTGGCAAATTAGGGCAAGTTACTGCAAGAGGTGTGGTGGTATGAATACATCAGCGCTAATTCAGAGTAGCAGTGGCCTTGGGGCACCCACCATAATGGCACTTACTCTTGAAGTAGGACATCTGCTGCAGTTGTAAATTACCACTGTTGGTGAATGACATCATTTGTAAGCATGCCGTGGATCTCCACATCTGCCAGATAGTTACCGGACTAGCCTGTGTCACGTTGCCGAACTGATGTTTGTAACACTGTTTACACGGCTATGCAGACCCTTCCCTCTTGAATCGAAGCCCGAAGAATGAGTATTACAGACTTTGGACGAAACGGATGCTTTTTTTCATATTATAATGGTCCATTGTAATGAATGTCGACTGTAGTGTATTCCCACCAGTAAGATGAAATTGTCAACTATGCATACCTTATTCAGTAATAAACTGTCAAAACAAAATACATTACTGCTAGGAACACACTATTGACTGGCTTGTCAGATCATAACATTATTGATAAAATATCACAACATAAAGCAACTGATAGCAAATACCAAAAGCTATCAATATCATGAAGCAATGCTAATATTTCCGCACAGCCATGTCACTGTAATGCCTGCCGAAGAGGCCCTGCACAGTGAGGCGGCTGATAATAGCACAGCAGGACTAATTGGCTGCCTGTTAAAGGCATGCAGTACATCAGAGTGGTTGTGTCAGTGCAAACAGCACTGCCGAGCATGTAGTTAAAGGTATGCTTATCATGACAATGCATGTTGGCAGCGACAAATTGCATGTGCTGAAGCGCTCCTTGCTGGCCGCCGTTACGCCTCCATGCTCTACCAGTGCTCACTTGTATAGGTATTGCCAGCCTCGGCACCTAGCGTAGAGATTGGTCATTTTCGGCAAGATGGCTGGATCATATATACAATCTTTCCGATTATTTAAATCACCTTGAATATTTAAGAATTTTGAATACCTCATTTTTTAATTGAATATTAATAACAAAAATGTGACATTTATTGAATATTCAAAACATTCCAATATTTACACACCCCTACCTTTTAGGTGTTGTGTTATTGAATGAGAATGGTGTGCATTATTTGTTTAAATGTTCAAATTTGGCATAAGATTGGGCGAAGCTTGAAGTTAAAGCATAGCTGTGCATTTCACTGATAAGTGTTTTGAAAAACATGCATCTTGCTTACTTTTTTGTTATTAGATGAAAAGACAATAGGCGATATTCAGACAAAGATAGCTTACTATTTTCACGAAAAAGGAAATTTAGGAGTGGTTTGTAAAAATTCCATAAAAATTCACCAATTTTTCGCAGCAAACAGCTGCACTAGCTGTTGTAGTGCTCGATTCCTTTTAAAATGGTGTCAGGTCTTCTAACGCCGAGTTATTTATGGCTTAAGGGTTAATTTCATTATATGTTGTTGCTTAGAATAAATGTTGATGCAACAGGGTAAACATGGTGCCATAATGCATGACAAATAAATCTTGGCAAATGAGTTCTGCGAGTTCCCTTTCACAAATGAATCTCCCATGGCAAGTACTGCACAGTCCGCCTTTGATGTGCTGGCAGAGTGAACTTAAGTTTTTATCACTGTTACTAATTTTAAGGCCCTATGTTTTGTGCTTTGATCTGTTATTACCTTATATTTATTTATTTTGTCGTCTTTTGTTTCACTTTACTTATGTCACAAATGTGTTTCAATAAAATCTTATTCAGAGTAGGCACTTGCCGTGTTCCTTCTTTTTTCTTTTCAAGGTTCTGTACTATTCCCGCCAACAAAAACACTTATCGACCTTACTTCTAGCATTATAAACCAATGATATTCTATACTAGGTTGTGCAAGTCCCATTTTTTAGGTCAGAAATTTCCGATTTTAGTCATTTCTTCTTTTTGCTAAATTTTCTGAAAAGCCTTGCAAAGTTCCCTGCAAGAAAACACACAAAGAATGTGGATATTTAAACAGCTTTCCACAAGAGTGCATTCAAAATTATGTTCTCTAGACAAACATCAGAAACAAAAAGTATGCCCTGTTATAAAGCAGCTTCACATGTCCACTTATTCGCTCTGCAGGAAGGAGCTTGTCTTCTGCACGTTTTCGAGCAGCTTCTTTTAAAGCAACCCTGCCTGAATAAAAGCCAGACCTTAGATGCCGTTCTGCTTGTTACATGCGGTGGCTCTCTCGTGGCCCATTCACAGCAGAGATTTCCCTACGCGCCCTTTAGAAGGATGAGGTAATGGGACAGGGGCGCGAGAGGGGATGCATTGGCTCAATTTCTTCAGCGCATTGCATACCTGTGATGCAAGAGGCATTGGCAGTGCTGTGCTCCGAGTATTGATATTTATTTACTGAGTATTGTGCATGACTAGACCTCCAACTTGTGGATGAAAATGAGGCAAATCTTTCCCAAGTTTCCTTGCAACTTTTGAGGCGCATATTATGTCATTGAGTGCACTGGTATTCTTCCCTTCCACAAAATTGGTGGACCAAAGCGACTGAATATGTTTTGCAAATCCTTGTCTGCATATATGCAGTGTTGTTTTTTTGTGTGTGAACTTACTAGGCAGTTTTGGATGGTGTAATATTTGTTTACTCATTTCTCTACAAGAAAAATCTTGTAGAAGTGAATTTGGCACGTATGGTACACAGAAAACTTTATAGCATCTGTTCGTTCGAGTACTGTTGACTGAAATTCCTGATAATTTAGCTGCATTTAAACATGTAGACTGTATGTCCATTCTCCAAGTTCATCTGTGTACTGCTTTAATTCAGAAGGCTCATCAATGGAATAAGCAGGTATCAGGTGAGTACCGGCTACTGCCAACATACAGTAGTCACTTTATGAGTCTACTGAAGAATACCAACTTGAAGAATGTTCAGATAGATGAACCATTGCGTTGGCTGTAAAGTGTAAAAAAAATGTATGTTTTGGAGCAAATTACTGGACTGACGTGAGCTACTTGCCTAGAATTTATAAAAAATGCAAAATCCTCCTGTGGAATTTTGTTAATCCATTTTCTTTGCTGGCTTTCTATTTTTTTTTTTAACACTGTCACTATTTTCTTTTCAGTGTAATATTTGCGACGTCCCAGCTTACAGCAGATATTGGATGTGAACTTGACATTCGTAGCATCCAATGACACGATCAGTCTGTTTGATAATGCAAAACAAGCATAACTAGGAGAAAGGGAAGAATTTTAAAAAATATGGCTTTTGTTTGTTTCCTCAATGCAAGACCACCAGATGGAGTTATCTAGTCCGCACACATGCTCTGCTGATGCACAGTAGTGTGATGTTGCATTTAAAGCACAGCAGATAGTTTCCTATCTGAAACATGGACCAACAAATCATGTAAATTAATTCACTTTCCAAACACCTCATTATATACTAAAAACAGCATCAGTAGCATGACTGAGCTGCTGAATCCAGCTGCATTATATGACTCACGTGACAACCAGGAGATCACAGGCTTTGTCTTGTATAGGCAATGTTTATGATAAGGTTTGCATATTCCCCTTCAGATTTCTAGGTGAAAACGTGTGGAATACAGTTCATTCTTCATATGTTGAACTTGTAAATAAATGGGGTAATTACTTCACTATATGACTTAGCGAGTATTCCTTTCCTTGCAAAAGCAAGAAAAGAAACAGGCAACCTTCTATTTAATTTACGGTATTTACTCGCATAATCATCGCACTTGCATAATGATCGCACCCCTAAATTTTGTCGTCAAAATTCGATTTTTTTTTTCCTCCCGCGTAATGATCGCACCCCGAACTTGCCGTAGCGATATGCCGTGTGCCAAGTCTAGCTGACGATCGTCATGTTTACCATCTGTCGAACGTTACGTAAATAACTCTTCAAGACTCACCAAGTGAACTGCGCGTACCAAGCAGATGCCTAATTTTTACCCACCCTTGGCGGAAACGTGCCGTATTAGGATAGCAGTAAAGACAAATGCCGTAGTTTTCACCACGCCAACAGCTTCACAAAGACAGGCATATCTAACGTGCTCAACGGAATGGAAGATAACCTTCTGTGGGATTGCGCTGACACTGCCGGTTCCAACAGGGAATCGAGTGGCGACGACACTGACGCCAGTGACACTTCAGACTGAATGAAAGTTAGGGGGTCAGTGAATGAAAAAAAAGGGCAATATGCAATGCATGTAGTTCCTGCATAATGTGTGCGCTTATTACAAAGGCAAGCCTTACTCTACTTTTATCTTTGGTTATGTTCATGATAGATATTGTAAGAATTCTGATACGGGGGGGGGGGGGGCGACTTGTTTGCGTTCTCGGTGCTCAGAATATTATTTCGTGGAAAATTTACCCCGCGTAATGATCGCACCCTGAAATTTGCGTCAATTTTTTTTTTAAAGAGAAGTGCGATCATTATGCAAGTAAATACTTTATTAGGATGTAATTAACATCCTACAGAGTTCTGATTATTGGCCATTAATGTTTTCATATGCCAGCCATAACACTAACATTTGTAATTATTCTGTGTATGTGTAATCAGTCACCCACACGCAGGGCAAAATGTGCCATGTACGTGCAGTGAAAGCTAGTGGCTCCTTCCCATTCATAGAATGCTTCACCTCATAATACTTTCGTATGGGGGTGAAGATAATAAAAAAAAAAAGAAAAGAAAACTAGTCATTTCGCATTTCATTTATATGGGCAACACTTTGTTTTCATAATGACACCGATATAGGCTCGAAATTTGGAGTCTAAAACGGCAGCCGTATGGTAGACATGCACTGGAGGTTCTTTTTCATGGCGGCAACAGGAGCAGAGAATGCTGAACACTGCGCACAAAGACAAACCGAACAAGTGACAGATGACAGTGCATGACGGACACAAAAACAAAAAATCATTGGGAGAAGCCACATGATGGCAAGCTGTAGTTTTGTACTCGCTTTGGGTGACACCCACATAATCACACCACTCATTCCCTGAAACAAATGCAGGAAAGCCCCCTTCCACAAGTCAAAGCTGGCCTTGTGTCCAAGCAAACCAACTTCTTGGGGCATTTCGCGTTGCCCTATGTCCAATATATAACGTGCTCTGGCTATTTTTGTTTAATGTAGCTGTAGATTTTTTCATACATTGACTTTAATTTAATGTTGTCGTGTTTGAAAAATGGCTCACTGTAAAGGATAATTTGATTTACTTCGCTTTGATAAAGCCGGGTTTGCTGTAGTGCATGGCCATGCGGAACAATCTGTGAAAGGCTGTATAAAGCTCTGCAGTGTAAGGGCAAAGCTTTGAGTAGCTTTCACAGATTTCTTTCTCTTTAAATAAAGGAGTGATTCTTTGTAGCTAACTTCATTATCCTTGCTTTCTAAATGTTTTTTCATGGTCAGTTCATGCATGAGGACATGCCTGTGTATGTGCTGACTGCTTCTTTTGAAATCATTATGTCGACCTTATTGTTTTTAAGCCTCAGCTGTAAATCTTCAGAGTATGTGAAAATTTGAATGTTAAAGGGACACTAAAGTGAAACAGTAAATCAATTTATACCGACAAATCACTCTTTAGATTTTCTACTGCCATTTATTTCACCATCATGGGTGCAATATTAGAAGAGAAAATCAAGTTAGTTTTTGAATTTCGTGCCAAAACCTCTGCTCCTCAACGCAAGCATGATAACACGAATTTTAAGCTCATCTTTTGTACTTTGGCCACATACGCTCAATGGAATTTCATGAAATTCACTGCGTTATACTCGGGTACCGGTTTGCTACGTTATACTCGAGTCAGCCGCGCTCGAGAGAAATCAAAGTGCGGCACGGAGGCGCTCATTCGCGAGGTCACATTGACAGAGGGGCACCATTGACCGGAGGGGGTCCTTTGATGGGGCGACACCCCTTTTTTCTTGACCTGTACCCGAGTATAGTTTCCTGGCCACCTAGGAACATAGTGCAAATCATGTTTACCGGTTCATAATTATGCAAGTCTTAAGCAAGCGCCTTCAAAATCTATGACGTCACATTGAATAGGTGTGGGAACTTCAAAGCAGCGTGGCCACCTGTACTATCTTTTTGAGCACTTTCTCCCTTGCGCAGCGCTTTCTCGGGGCAGGAGCAATGTTTTTGGCATTGTAAAGCAGTGATTTACTCATGTGAGAAAAATTGTTTTGCTCTTTAGTGCCCCTTTAAGTGCTAACTTTATGATATGCTGTTTGCGCAACATGTTCAAAAATGTTTTAAAGACAGCTTCAAAGAGCATTTTTTTTTTAGTTAGTATTGGTATTACTGTTTACTTTGTGTTTGAGTCCCTTATTTTATAATTGCAGACATTCTAAATCTTCAGCATCAGGCACAGAAGACCATAAGTAAGCACCCATCCCACTGTGACTATATTGTAGAGCATACCGCGACCGTATTGTAAAGCTAACGATCTAACAAAACTGTGGGCACTAGGTAAGAGTATGGCATTCCTTGTAGCATGATATGCCATCCCTTGTATCATCGGTTCTGTAAATAGGAGAACTCGGCCTGGTGAGGGCAGCGTACCACCTCAAGGGTCAGATGCACATTCACTCACTTGTAAACCTGAACACCTTGCCTAAGTCTTCGCAGTTGCACATCATAATGCAGATTTCGTTGAGCCAACCACTTTTCGTCTTTATCGCGTTAAGTGCCAGCATTACTTCTCGTAGGCCAACTCGCCTGTTTACCTGCTCATGTGTATATGTAATAACTCAAAGGCAGCATTCACACTGGTGACTTACTTAAGGCCACAAATGGCTCTGCAACTGGAGTTGCAGAGCCATTTGGTCAAACCAATGAGTGGTCAGGACGCTGAGATATACTGAAAGTTATTTATTATTGCCATGGCTGCATGAGCAATGACAAACACAAGAAATGGATGTGAACAACACCAAACACAAGGCACTTTGGTGTAGCAGTGGCTAGGTAATGCTTTCCTGTGTGAGCATGTGTCTCTGGGGTTAGTTCCATAGTCAATTAGTCATAAAGCCTTGTCATTCGCCAGTGTGAATGTGGGCATAGACATAGAAAGCGTGATTTCACTGCTGTAAGGCTCAATCAGTTATAAAGGTTGAAGGTGGCCAATGTTGAAGCCCAATATCAAGCGGACTGAGTTTATAAATAGCATTTATAAAGCTTCATATATAATAAAAGGCACTTTCACCTATGTTTTCGCAACTTATGATTTTTAGCTGACTGTTGTATAAATTCTTTCAGGTAAAATAAAGGATTAAGAAATTTGTTGAACCTGTGAAGTGTTTCAATGTCATTTCCATTGGTGATGAGCTGTGCAGGAGGCTATGCCTGTATGCCCTTTAAGAAGTTTAGATAGTTAGCCAAGATACCGTTACGAGAAAGGAGAATCTCTTTTTTTTAGTGCTGCTTTGTGTAAATGCTTCTTCATTAGATGTCCCCTAGCTCAAGGGAGTTTTGGCAGAAAGCCTTTACTTTCTTCGCATGAAGAGGGCTGAATACTAACGCTCTGTGCTCTTTCGTCACTGTCGATAAAACTTGTATTTGATCATTGCTAAATTGAATGACAACTGCAGACAAGTACATCTGGTGACTTGCTTTGCAAAGTTGGTTTTAACATTCTTTTCTTAGTGATCACTTCCGGTTTCATAGCATAAATAGCAAGTTCTTTGTTTCATAATGTTGTTTCAATCCTAGATTGTTAATGGACACCATTGTTTAAAACCTGTCAGCAGTGTTGTGTTGTCCACATTACCTTGAGGAAACTACATAAGTTCATGCTTGGCTATCAGTTAGTAGGTATAAAAAATTTTGTGGGCTTCACTGTGTTGTATTAATTCAGCATGACTACCCAACTACACGAGCTCTTTTCATGGATTTCCTGCTAATACACTGTAATTCCCTTTCATTTAATGCCTTCATTAAGGTGTAACATGTGCAATACGGCACCATACAGTGATGAAGCAAGTCTGTTATTTTTTTGCATGTATTGTATGGCCTACAGTTAAATGAATTTGCTTTTGAAAGAAGTAACCTATATGTGTTTAGTAGCATCGTGTTTTATGTTGAACATGAAAACACATTCACGTTTATTGTAGTTTCATATATGAGAACTACAAGTACCGTAACCTATGCTTTCCTTGGCTTCATTATCTGTTGGCTTC
Source organism: Hyalomma asiaticum (assembly GCA_013339685.2). Lineage (NCBI taxonomy): Eukaryota > Metazoa > Arthropoda > Arachnida > Ixodida > Ixodidae > Hyalomma > Hyalomma asiaticum. The sequence continues at coordinate 341,221,698 of CM023481.1, read as the reverse complement.
TTATAGTTCTGCATATCTTGAGAATGCTTTGGGAACAGCTCTGTATTGAACTCCCTCCAAAAGCTTGCAACTGTTGTTATCCTTCTGTAGGTGTGGCAGATGAGTTCTTGAAAAGAACTCACAGTATTGTTATGATATGTGATGCTGCTCTGGGCGTGGGAGCCTGTAGTGCTGCTCAAAACGAGCAAAAAGTTGAAGTTAGCGCATTGTAGCGTCGTCCTCCTCGTGTCCTTGTCTCTTAGCGCTCAACATGTTCTCAGAAAAAAAGAAGGAAGGGGTAATCAAGAGGGCAGGACAACAGCTCTCACGTTGTTGTCCTACCCTCTTGATTACCCCTTCCTTCTTTTTTTGCTTGTTTTTAGCAATGCTTCATGCTCACAAGTCATGACTTACCAACTGGCCCAAACTGCTACGCTTTTAAGCTTCTTTTCTGGGCTGTTTGAACCTTGGAGGCAGGTGCTTAGTGGCTATTTGTTGTTCTTTAAGAATGCACCTTTGGTGCTCAGACACCTCACCTCTGGTCGGTGATGACATCGTAAAACTGTAAAGGGGATAGATAATGACCTTTAACACTTTCAGATCGAGTACCCACATTTGTGGAAGCAATTTCTTTTTGCTAGCTAACATTTTAAGCACCATACCATCAGTGATCAAAATGGTGAAAGTGAAGTTGACATTGGACACAGGTCTTCTAAGTTATCAGGGAGGAAAATACAGACACATTTACAATGAGTAAGCATGTTTTTTTCTTTTCTTTCTTTTTTTTTTTTTTGCATGTTTCTAAAGAGGAGTATGACCGACCATCTGTCCATATTTTCATTGTTCACTTTGTTCATTGGGAAAATTATTTTTTCAAGCAAGAGGACATAAAAGATAATTGGTAATGACAGTTGATAATGATACATTACGATTGCTACGTCTTCCATTGTGATAATTGGGTACTATGGGAGTAGAAAAACTATAAAGTGTAGTGTATTAATTAAACTAAAAATAAGATGCAATGAATCTGCATGTTCATTGTGTCTTCATTTTGCTTCACTGTTTTGCTTGACTATTCCGCACATGATCACTTAGCTGAAGGCATTACCATATTTAATGAGTCATTCAACATGGTATGTTTTAGGAGAAATGTCGAAAGTAATTTTTATTGACTTGTAATGGATGTTTACTTGCAGTTTGCACACATACTTCAAGTCTGGAGCTTTACTGGTATCAAATTGAATCAGTCATTTAATTACACTCTAATTAAAATAAATTACAGAATAATGACATATCGCAGCTTTTTCTTGTAATACAATGTCAAGTGCCAAGACAGTAAGGTGTAAAAATTTGACACATATTAGGCAGTTCACCTGGAAGCGTTAATGAGCGCATTATTGGCTGCTAAGTACAGAATCATCATGAGAGTATTTGGCATCTGATCAAATGCTGAAAGTAATCTAATCTAGCATCTGTTGCAAATTTTTTGTTATGAGTGTCCTGAATCACACACCTTCGTAAACATTGAGTACTGTTTCCCTCTGCTTTCTGGACGAACATTCATTGTATATACTACAGGATGTTGTTCTTTGAGTCGGAGTACCACGACGACGAAAGCAAGCGGGATGCACGAGCCAAGGACAAAAAGCGTAAGAAGAAGGAGAAACCTCGGCGTGCTGGTGATGGCGTGCCAGGTCCTGGTGGTGCAGCCAGCAAGGAGGGTCCACGGTTGGATTCTGATAGCAAGTCACAGAGCAGCCTGGATGATGTGCCCCTGCTCAGCCTGGATGAGTCTATATCCGAGGACCGGCCCCCCTTCGCCTCGGCTGCGCTGCGCGACGCTGGCAAGTTGCCTCTCTGTGAGCACTTGGGCTGCACTGCTTGCTGGCCTCCTTTTCTTTCCTTTGTTCTTCCTTTTCTGCTGTCTGCATGGCACCTGACTGCCTGCCAGTTGCACAGTTCGTTCATAAAAACAAAATCATTTTGTTAGAAGGCCAAGATCAAACAGGCAATATATTACTGTTATGGCATGTCTGAATTTTTACTGAAAGTTAGCCAAGCTTCTTTTCTCAAAGTCATAAAGCGATTCTACAGATAAAATTATTTGTGCGTTGGTTAGTAAATTGGACTCCCACAATGCCAAAAAAAAAAAAAACTTGAGAAGAGGCTTGGTGAGCTAGAAAGGTCACAAAAACAAGACTAGTCGCAACGCTGCCTTCAGTTCACATGCCAATTCACCGTGGTGTTATTATGATGCTGGATTAGCTAAGATCAAAGGCGTGCACATAGGTAGGCCAGGGGGGTCATGCTCCCCTCTTCCCTCCTGACTGTTAGGGAAGGGCACAAAATACCTGATGACAGTTAAAAAAAAAAATAGCTTTAGCTGTGTGGCTTGCAGCAGCCCCCTGGGATGGGGCACATTCAATCCGATTTTAGCCTGCCTCTCTCAGAAACCAACTCTAAACAACTGGTCAGTGTGTCACCTCGGATGTGTTTAAGCTTTCCACTTTGCGTAAATTATTAGGCACCTTTCGTAAGCCCCGTTCTTAAAGGAAAACATAACAGTGTTGCTATAATTATAACTTCTTAAATTTAATGATGCTAAGGGTCATCATCATTAGCATTGCATGTCTGGAGGTAATTTTCTAAAGTGCTGGATAGGGGCAGGGAGGGGGATACTGATGAGAGTTGACCCTCCTTCATGCGGTACTCTGTGCACACCTATGATAAAGATGGACTACTTTGTAATCTAAAAGAGCAAAAGACTGAACTTAAGTTTCAAGAACATCTTATAGGCCACACTGCCAGGACAACACAAAAATACTTCTAAATGTGTGGTGTACCGGCATCAAGTTGATGAACGTTGACCTCCATTTCCTCTTTTACTAATAAACTAGTCGGCACAATTACTTGTACTCTAACTTTAACGGGACCATCGATTATAAGTTGGCAGCATATTCTCATGATTCTCAGAAAGTTCCAGGCCCCTATTAATGAACATCTATTCCAAGTCTTCAGGGACGTAGTAAAGTTGTGACCGTGGTGTCGAAGGTCCTCCGAGATTCCAGCTCCCCGCTCGGCGTCCTAAACGCACCGTCCGAGACGGCATGGGCGAGTCGGGAAGGAGCTGGCTGCCGCTGGTATGGCGGCGATAGGCTCGCGGGCAAACGTGAAGCGAATGAAGAACGGGCTCAGAGACTTCAGTTTAAAGAAATGGAAATGAAAACTTGTATTTACAGTATAGTATACAAAAAGGGAATACAGGGAGTTGACTGGTACATAAAAAATAAAGTTGAAGCTGAACAACACGTAGGGCGACCCTACTCCGGCGTAGCCGGCAGTGCGTAGCACTTTTTCCACCCGTTCAGCCTCCCCCGTCACATGGCGGAGCCATCTTTATTACCACAACCGCTCCGCCTTAACGTCTCAGCCAGCGAATCATATTCACTTCGCTCTGGCATTGGGCAGCGATTCCACCTTTTGTCCCGCCTCCTCAATTGGGGCGGTCCAATTGGTGAAATCACCACCCAGTCTGTTGACGGTGAGAGGGGTATGTTTGTACAATAATAAAAAAAAAGCATATTCACCTGCACTAAACAAGACACACACATAAAAAGCAGACCATGCCACCCAAGGTCGAAGGGCGATGGTAAAGATATGGCGCACGTGAAACGCGTTACTTGCGCACGTGTCGCGTCTGCTCGGGCGCTGTTACCGGAAACAAGCAGGCGCCCAAAAGATTCGCCCGAAAGAGTTATTATTTGAAGAAAACCTTCCCATGGGGAAGTTGGACCGTCCGCGCGCCTGCTTCTGGTTATCCCAACAAGCCGAGCCGTACTGGCTCTTACTCAGACCCGTTTAATCGGCACCCCGCTGTGCTTAGACGCATGCTACCCCACGGCGTGCGAGGAAGGAACGCTTGAACCAAAGCCATCCCGCGGCACGCGCGGGCCACAGCCCAGTGACCAAAAACAGGCGTTTCCGGCAGCGAACAACAAACGGCTCGCGCGTCTCCGTGGCTGTCACCACCGGCATGTTGCATGCCGACGCCACATTCAGCGTAGCCGCCCCAGGTCGTCGTAATGACGCCCGAGGTGCGGTTAGCAGAACGACCGAAGTGCCGCTATCGCTGCGTGCTCACGCACAAAAGGGGCCCCCCCGGGCCTCCGTTCAGGCAAGAGGGGTGGAAGCTTTGTCTCTCCGCGGTGCGGAGCATTGGGTGTGGGCTACCATATCAGCTCGTCCGTCAATTTCGGAAGATCTGCCTTCCGAACCACCGCCCGCTTCCTCCATGCGCGCGCGGGCGCTCACAAGGTCGTGTATACACGTACACCTGGAGCGCCGCGGGGCATCCTAAAGGTCCAGGCCATCTGGGGTCCGCCCGCGTCCCTGCCGCGATCACCGTCCAAGCATCCCCCCTCACAGCCCCGCAGCGGGGTGCCCGAGTCCCCAGAAGACGCGGAGGACACATATGAAGAAAGTAAAGAAAATGAATAACAGATACGGCCGGGGAACGACAAACGAAAAGCCAACGCCGCGAAACGCGCCCCATTGACCGACGCCGCCCGTCGCCGAGTGTTATAAAAAAAAGTAATAATAAACGCGCCTTGCTAGCGGCAGGCTTACAGACGTGCTTTCCTACTTACTCAGTCTTTAAGTTCATTACAATAAATTCTTACGTTGACACCTTGAGTTGTTTGTGCTTTATATTTTAAGAATAAGCAATTAAATTTATTAGTAACTAATATTGAGTAACTTCAGAGAGAGTAGTTTAAGTGCTGGTGGTAATGCAGGAAAGGTGTCATTTTTAAAGTTAAGAAGTATTAGAAAGCTTTGTAATGCCATTAACTGTAGAAAAAAATTTGCTGAAAAGGCAGTCTTTGCCAAAGCTTTGAATTCACTGTATGTATGGTCATATTATGAATTCACTGTATGTATGGTCATATTAGTCATTGGTTTACTGCACTGGGTTCCCCGCAGAAGTGAACAGTCCTAAAGCCACCTTGATTGAGATGAGGTGTTGTTTACTCCACCCTTAGCTTTGCAGGAGTCGAGCAGCTGGTCCATGAAAAGCGTGTTTTGTTATTGGAATGGTGTCGCATATCTTGAGAAAGGCTGTGCATGACAATGCAAGTCCATTGTAAACCAGAAAAACGGTTACAGTGAAAAGATGAACTAATTATTTAATCGAGGAGTCAAATGTATAGCTATTGCTTCACTATTTAGCATGTTGCTGGCATACACACATGCACACATGGCTATGCACTTGATGTTGACTTGTGTTGTGTGCCCTTTTCCTTTCTTTTCTCTTGGTGCACGAATGTGTCTTCTTGAAATGCCAACTTAGTGACTCATGGGCACTATCAGACTATGGTTATTGTTTTGATGCACTTTCTTGATCTCATTTGCTCAGCTCTGCATGCTTTTTTCTCCACATTTTACGTATCTCATGATTTTGACCATTGTTTTTCCATCACATAGCAGAAACTTTGCAAGAGCATGGATGCTTAGGTTAGCCTTTGTACTTTGAAGTTTGTGCAGTTTTTGAAAAGGTAACTGGTAAAGTGGTGTCCTCTGTGAAAGTGCAGTAACAAATTATTACAGTAAAACCTCGTTATAACGGAGTTGAAGGGGGAGTGGTAATTACTTTGTTATAACCATTAGTTCGTTATAATCAATATTTCATCTATAAGAATTTCAAGGGGAATTGCGATTACTTTGTTATATCCAATAGTTCGTTATATCTGGGTTTATTATAATGAGGTTCTACTGTAATTGGTACATTATTGTTTTTCTATATAAGATACATATTGTGTCTTCTTCATATGTATATGAAGGTTTAAGTCAGATAATCTTAATTGGGGCACTTAAAGAAGATTGTAAAGAACATTATTTATTGTAATAGCCTTTCTTATATTAAACAATTGTTTTAATATCTTTTCTGATTTCTGTTCCACTCTGCTGATAACACACTCAAATGCATGCACACAGGAGCAGAATAGGCTATTTTTCAGCTGGGCTAAAAAATGCAACTAGACCATGAGCTGGTCCAGTTGGTTAAGACGCATGTTAGATCTTGAAGTAACACATGTTACATATTGAAGTGTGCCAGCACACAGGTATAGAAAGAGGTACATACCCTTCTGTCTGCCTTTCTTAACCTATGTGTTCTCTTGTGCTTCAAGACCAGTGCAATATGGACTATGACTCTTTGAGAAATGCGTGCTGAGCTTATTATCCATGTTTCTCCATTTTGTCACAAGGTCAAAGTGAGTTGCCGGAGATATTTATTTGCTTTTGGGCTTTCTTTAATTGTCTTTAGGGGCTGAAGGCAGGGAGTGGGTGTGTGCATAAATTATAAGCATTACAAAAAAGAACATCTGTGGTTACTAAGAGTAGAAATGTTTTCACACAGCAGATTTGAAACAAGAAACATCAGTTTTGGTGGCAGTGGTAGTGGGTGGGTGGTTACGATGCTTTTTGAAATTGGAAATAAAGAAAAGGACACAACAATATGCTTACTTTGCCTTAGTTATGATAGCATCCTGATGTTTGAAAAATTCTTTGTGTTTTTATAAATTTTATAATTTTCAAAGTGTTTTAGCTTATTAGCAGTCTGGCATGATACAGAAGTGTCATTCACGTAATATAAGAACTAGATTTTTATAGAACTATGATGCATAACTAGGTTGCCCCCTGATTTCATTTATAAATTCGTTGTGAACAAGCAGAAAGTTCGCTTCATTTATTGTTTGTTTGGTTGTTTGTTTGTTTGTTTGTTTGTTTGTATATACTGCAGTCTCATGAGGCACTTGCAGAAGTGGGATGAAAAATATGAACATCCATGTACAGGATTGCAAAAATCCTTTCTATGACAGAGAACTGATGCTTCCTGATAACAAATTCCAGGCCTTGACTGTTGACAGAAAGAAAGCTATACTTGAAGAGTTCATACAATTGTTTTTAATTTCTGTGTCATATCGTTGTAGTGTAAATACCCACCCTACAATACACAACACACTTGTTAGCTGTAGCCTTCATGTCCTTACTTGGTAGAACTTTCAGCAAAATATAGAAACAATTAGGCAAGAATGTGGCCTTTAGGTATGATGTTTGAAGTGCATTACTAATCAAAATAATTCAGTTATAGTAATGTCTAATTGGGTTTACCTATAGGATTAATTATTCCTAGATTCTGTTTTTTGTGATTTCTGAAAGTAGTCTCACCTGCAAACATTCCGACAGAAAAACTCATAGCCTATACAGATATACAGATATTGAGAGGAAAAAATGGGGTGGGGGGTGGGGGGTAATACAGAGTTATAGGTTAGCTGGAAAACCTTTAGGGGGTTGTGAATGTCCATCGGGGGAATTATGGGGGTGTATAAATTCCTTTGAATTGGTGTGTTAAACCAATCGCAATGCCTAGCCATGGTCGTCACTGCAACGTAATCAAGTGTCACTTCCTGTAACAAAATGGCCGTTGTGTGCTCCCACGGTTTAAGAAAAACTCTGCAGAAGGTGGCTTCTTCGTTGAAATAAAATTATAACCACTTCTGGCGCTTCCACTCTCGCTGTGACATCCCCACATGCCACAGTTCTAGAATAAGCAGCAAAAACGGCATGTTCAATTGGTGTCGCAGGGCCCCTTTAAATGGCTTATCTCTCACTTCATGAGAACGATTTCTGTGTGCAGTCTCACATGTGCATGATGCTTACGAGACACCCAGCTGTCATGCACCAAATAAAAAAGATCATATCAGTCTGAATGAATAAGACGAAGTGCATTTTGTTTGGTCAAGTTGTAGAAGCTGCTGACAGGTTCTGACATCTCATTATTTATTTAAGAGTAATTATGTGGCTTTTAAATTTTTTTTGGAATGATATCAGCTAGGCAGTTACAAGGAATTGCATTACATGCTAAAATGAGGTGCTAAAATGAAGTAGAGGTTATGTGTTTGCTTCTTCTGGCAAATAGGGACAGCTCATGGAATATGAGAAATACCATGGCACTCTACATCCATATGCACAAAATCGTTTCTCAATCAAATAGTGTTATTGGGAAGTGGGAAACAGAAGGCTCACCTCAAGCTTGCTGTTAGAGCACGTAATTTACATGATCCTAATATACAATAATCACTGGGAGCTAGTAGGTGCACATATTTCATGGAAAGAACCAATGCCTCCTAAAGAACACTGTTGCTTCTACCACTGCTCATCCATGTAACTGATGAACACCTTGCTTTCCCACTGATGGCATAGAAATTCTGCACACACGGGTGCACACTGGCATTATATTTGTGATACTTCATGAGCCTTCTCTTAGCCAGGAAATGTAAATAGTGTGTGGTAATGCATATTTTGCTGGAAACGTCTCATTTTGCCAGGCCTTACGATTTCATACGACCGTTTTATCAAGCTATTCATGGTTAGAACAATAGTAAAGAGCTACATAATTGCATTTAATGAAATGATTATACATTAGAGACGAGAAAATTGCAGGTAGTTTCTGAATATGACCTTAACCAGCGTGAACTTGATCTTATTATTTTTTCTTATGATTTTCCATTAGACTGAAAGAAACTAATAAATATAATTTTTGCTAGGGGCTGTGAGAAATTGACATAAAAAGTCATGCATAGCCACTGTAGTGCCTATCTAGCTGTTCCATTTTGTCCAAACAAGGCTCAAAGGGAGAGAGTGGCTTGAAGTGAAGTGCAGCCATCAACAAGTGTTGTTGATGGCTGCACACTACATCTAAGGTGAAAAGAGATGTGTATCTGGAACACTGCAAGAAAGAGAAAGCAGTTTGTTGTGCAACAGTACAGCTTTGCTGCATGCAGCATAGTAATGTTCGTCTTTCATGTTCCCGAGCAGCATTCTCTGCAAATTGCAAAACTCCCCCTAATGGTCAAACAGTGCACGCACGACTTCGATAGGGCTGACCTTAAACAGGACACGGCTATTCCGTTTTTTAATTTAGCCATTAGCTTTAATGCGCAGGTCGAGCGCCTCTTAGATGCAGGTTACCCTAGACTAGCCATAGCCACAGTAGCTGAGCGTCTGAAGAAGTCGATTTCGACAGGAACGAAAGCTGTAGAAGAGAGTAACATTAACAAGAAAAGAGTCGTGAGTATTCCGTATATCCACGCAGTTTTGCACAGGCTTAAGAAAGTGGGAAGTAGATATGGGGTTAATGTTGTGTTTAAGGCTCCCAGTAAGTTAGATAGGGTTTGTGCTGCCGTGCATAGAAGAAATGAGTTGATGGAAAGAAAGAAGCGAACGGATATCTGTAAGGTTAAGCATATAGCCAAGAACAATTTTACCGACTGTCGCATGGGTGTGGTTTATAAGATTCCTTTTAGCTGCGGACGTTTTTATATAGGGCAAACTGCGCGTTGTATTAATCAAAGATTAATTGAACATAGAAGGTCGCTATCAGGTGGAACGCCGTCTAATCTATCCTTGCACTGCCAGGTCTGTAGCTGCACGCCCGAGTTAGACGAATCCGAGATCCTGTACAGACATAAGAATGAAGAGACGCGTTTATTGGTCGAGGCCTGGCATATCAGTAATAGTGGAAGTGCGTGCGTGAGTCAGCCGTCTATTAGCTTGAACAGAGGGGAGATAGAATGCCTTAGCAGTTGTCTATCGCGTAGACCGGCACGTGTAATCGTTTGACAGGTGGCGCTACCATTCCGAGCATGCGCAGTTAAGCTGTTTGTCTTCTTTCTTTTTTCACCTCTGTGCTCCGCTTCAGTTGTTAGGCGGCGTTCGTGTTGTTCACTTCTCCCCTTGTGTCCGTGTCTTGCACGGCTCTTCTTTTGACTATGGATGCTTACCAACTCGCTCAACTTTCTGTCCTTTTAAGAAATAAGTTGTTTCCACTGGCTTCCGCTAGCTCCCAGTAGTCGCTGTGATTGCCACTGGCCATGCAGCTCTCTAAAATGTGTACAGTGTCCATTTTACTGTCAATACAATAGTTCAACCTGTCTTTCTGACTTCATTTGATAATGAATGATGTTGGCAGTGGACTGCTGCACGCACCATGTTAGCACTCGCTACTACATAGGATAGCAATGTGTCCTTTATCACATGAAGGAAATGCTGGTGCCATAGAGTACAGTAAAACCTCGTTATAACGAAGTTGCAGGGGGAGTGGTAATTACTTTGTTATAACCATAGTTCGTTATAACCAATATCAATTTCATCTATAGGAATCCGATAGTTCGTTATATCCGGGTTCATTATAACGAGGTTCTACTGTACAATCATTTCATTGCATCGATGTTGCCGAAGATGTGCCACTACAGTGAATCACTTGTGTGTGGAGGTATCCAGATTCAGTAGTGGTGTGAAATGTAATAGTAAAGTGTGCACACACAGGGCAAGAAGACCTGTTGACGCACAACCCTGAGATCAGTGACTTGGAGAAGGATGACATGACCTTGCTGTCGGAGATCCTGGGCTCATCTGAGTCTGCCTACCCTAGTGCTTTTGAAGCAGGAGCGCTCGAGGGTAGCTTTGCCAAGCAGTGGCAGACAGCCTTTGGCCATCAAAGTCCTAGTCCACAGAAGAGCCTCTCTTTCGGTGGCTCACTACTCGCCAAGACTGAGCCCCTTACCAGCCCTCCAGCTGCAGCAGCTGCCACGGTCCACCCAGCCCCAGCTGGTGATGTCCCATCGCAGTTTCTTCCATCTCAGCTGCTTGACCTTGAAGATGGCATTGGAGCACTTGAAAGCAAGGGTAAAGACTTTGGCATATTTCATGCTTACGAGGGAGAAGACAGTGTTAAGTAAACCTCTCTTTGATGTTTGTGCAGATGTTATACAGACGCAATGCTAATGACTCTACCCTGTCCAGACGGAATGAAATTCTTTGCACTTTGCCAACTTCCTCAGTTTTTTGTAACCACCTTCTTTTTCACTTCCCTCTAGCTCACTCCATACTCTGGTTGCATTTTGTTTCTTTGCCTTTAGTGCGAAAGCACGTTTACCCTTATTCTCAATATTTCGTGGATGTCGGGAAACAACACAAGTTGTTGCTTGACTTTAGAAATGCCACGCTGTTTTCAGCACTTTAGGAGGATCTCAAGAACCTCCGGAAGCTTCTATTTTTTAGGCTTCGGTGTCATAGTCAGTGCATGGATACCTTGGGAAAGTAAGAACACGAAGCTTTAGCTGAATTAGTGTGGGACTGCCAGTGTTTACAGATTTTATTTGTGTCCAAATGCAGCTCAATGCACTCTTTTGTATAAGTTTGATGGCACTACTTTTTTGCACTGTTTGGAAAGCTCCATTATTCTGTGTTCTAAAAAGCGCAGAATTTGCACCTAAATGTTGAGACAATTATTGAGCCATATATATGTATAACAAATCATTTATTGAAAGGAGCAGGTTCAAGATTATCTGGAAAAATATGAATGGAAAACAGGAGAGCCAAAAGTGTGACATGCATTTCTACAGAGTTGACACATTTGTTTACAAGATGATGCAGCAAAACTTGAGGTTGTTGAGGTGTTGGCCTAGGGTAACCCGCCGCTGTAGTCTCCTGGCTATTGCACTTGACTTTGACCCAAAGGCTGCGGAATCAAATCCTGGCCACGGTGGCCACATTTTGGTGGAGGTGAAATGCTAGAGGCCCGATGCTGCTATGTCAGTGCATGAGATCCCCAGGTGGTTGAAATTTCCGGAGCCCTAGGCTATAGTGTCTCTCATAATCAAATTGTGGTTTCAGGAGGTAAAACCCAAAAATTGTGTTGGCCTAAGGTGATCCAGTTATCATCACACGTCATTGTAGATGCCACGACTTGCTGCTGTACTGTCTTTTTTTTAGCATACATAACCCTGTCTTTTGACATCAGATTTCACGCATTTCGCTTCTCTGTATGAGCAGAAATGATGACTGCCTTCCGGTGCTATCCCCTACAGACGTGTTTCTTCATAAGATTCACACATAACATTAATAGATGAAAATCAATGAAAATTTTTTACTAGTGTTTGCAGGAGCTTCTTGTTGTCTATATGGTTATTCAGCAAGGATGGAGATGATGTCCATCTAGTGTGAATAGATTTGTAAAAAGGTTGATACATGGTTTGGGAATCTGGGGGGAGACTGAGCCCTGATTCTTCTGAAATATGTTTGGGATGTAAGAATTGGGTAAAATTTGGTTTTACCCCAAAATGAACAATCCTATTTTCATGTTTACTTTGCTAATAGCTTCTTGGTTATTAAAAATTATATACACACATACGAACACACACACATGCACGTGTACACACACACACACCATGTGTTTCGCATAAGTAAAACCAAACCTTTAATGTAGATCTGTATGCCCTATGTTTAAGTGACCCATGGTTTATTATGCACAGTCTATTTTTACTCTGGCTATATTTTACAAGTGAAGTTAGGTTAGTTTAAATATCAAAATGTCTAAATATTCATTGTAAGGTACAAGTCGCACTTGAAAAGTTAAAAGTTAAAGTGTGCTCAGACACCCCCAGTGAAGTTGCTATCTCATAGATATTTCTTTATGTTGTCCTTATTTTACAGAGTTTTAATAATGGTCCAAGGTATTGAAAAGGGGGCTTTCACACACCTTGTTAACAACACGACCAATTGTGCTTCAAAACGTTGAAGCCAACATGTATGTTGTAAAGGAAGCCATCTAGTGCATTTACATGCATGTCCAGTACTGGCCTGCCGCTGTTAATTTACTTGTGTAACAGGCGTATTTGAGTCTTGACTATGAAAGTGGTGGTGTACACAGTGGCTGATGGCATTTTTAATTTTTAGTGTGCATGCAGGCTTTGTGGTTTTGAAACACAGCTGAGCGCATTGCTGTCTAAATGCACTTAGAGTTACATTGCTCTTCTATACCACATGAGTTTGTTTTTTTTTATCAGAGCCTGGAAAGAGGAATAAAATAAAATATCACATCTAAGAAACAACTTCATTGGACATTCCTGAGCACACCAGGCAAATTTTAAGGTGGCACTTACCTAAGAAAATGAATATTTATAATTCTATATAAATACCAAAGTGATGAGCTCACTAATTACAGTTTAACTAGTTGTCTCTGTAACTCAGGTCAACTGGGAACGATATACCATTTTTTCATATTTGTTTAAGGTGTGCCACTCTATTTCAAAGGTTTGACCTCCTTTGACGAACTTTATACCATCGCGCAGCCTTCGAGTAAAAGCAGGATACTTACTTGCTGACATGTCAACATTTCCTGGGCACGTGTTTGAATGGTTTTGTAACCATAGTAACAACAAAAAATATTTCTACCACTTTTGTTTGCAAGTTGTCTTTGCATCTTTATCAACTGCACAGTGGCAGGGAAAGGCGTTATTTTTGGTGCGATTATTTCCGCACTGTTCTGGCAAATGTGGCCCATTTATAAGTTTCTAGATCATGATTGCGAGCATTTAATGCTGAAACATGCAGGCATGCCAGCTGAAGCTCTAGTCCAGAGCCTGGAGCCCATGAAACCTGTATGTCAGGGACCTGCTGCGGCAACTGCACAGAAAGCCCAGCCGACGCCAGGACCCATGAGTAGACCGAGTCTCAAGAAGGTGCGTTCTGCAGGTGTCATTCCAACCTTCCCTCTGCTAACCAGCCTTTTTCATGAAAAAAGGATTAATACATAGTTGGGTTAGCTGGTCTTATATTACGGAAGAGATAAATTAGTGCAGGAAGTCAAGAGTCGCGCCTTTCCCAAGTCCTTGTCTTCTTTCTTGTGTTGACTTGATTTCTCGCACTAGTTTTTTATGAAATTTTATGTCCCTGCCTTTTAGATAGGAAACAATGTTGCATGAACTTGCCATAGCAGGAGTGCACAAACACATGTGCTTTGCAAAGCTCAAAGCATCCCATAAAGTGCGCTCATTGTTTGTCACATTGCTGTGAACAATGGCGCGGATGAATACCTGAAGATAAGGGGGTAATGTACTGTGCTAGTTCAGTCAAGTATGTTTGTTTTCTGCCAGTTAAAGTAGATGAACTGCTTTACCGGGTTCATTCTCGAGAGAAGTTAGCATGGGCTTCCCACGGCGAGCTTTGTAGAAGCCCTTTCTGCAGCTAGAAAACAGCATGCCACTTACGAAGTGTTCTCCATGATATGTAGCTAAGCTGGAGTTCTGTACATTACTCACGGATTGTAATAGGAAAAGTTAGAGCTAAGTAATTCACATACCTTTGTTTCTACAATCTTCAGTTCGTGTACTATCGGTGCAATATTGGTTTGTATACTTGCACGAGAAAAAACACCACCTTTAGAGGCCAGATTCACAGCTACATGACGCGGTTGCAGCGAGCAGTGGCACATTTTAGTTGGCTTAAAGGGACCGTCTACTGTCCTTCATCGCTCTCCCGTTTTTTGGCTCACTAGAAAGCGTACCTTTCGAAGTGTCCCTGCGTGCAGTGGTTTCTCCAGAAACTGAATAGAAATTATTAAAACACAATTTTTTTATCTACGAAGTTTTTCCTTTCCTAGTGTAGGCATGTGTGATGATTTGAGCAGGTTCTTGAACAGATTTGTTGGACGACTCTCTCAGGTAAAACCTCCGAGAGTCTAATCGAGGACAAAGCCGTTCATCTCACTAGATAACGAAACACAAAGCTTTTAATGTGAACAAAGTAAATGGAAAGTTTAAGAAAAGGAAAAAGAGAGAAAGAAAGTTATACACAATGGAAAATTCAAGAAATATTCTAGAAGCAGCATGCAAGCACGAGAAGTTCGAACGCGAATTGTTCAGTGGCGAGGGGCGGAGCGACAAAGAAGATTCTCGTGGTCTCACCAAATCTCGTTGCGCTTGCGTGAAGACCAGACGACTGGAGCGTATGAGGCTAGCCAAGATGATGACGCCGGGTTCTGGTCGCGACGGGTGACAACGGATGAGCCGCTGAGAGGCTCGTTCGGATGTTAGAGGCCTCCTGGCTGGCCTAGTGTCACGGAGCTCGGGCCCGCAGCCCGACCGCTCCGGAGCTGCCCGAAGGAATAGGCATTTGTAGGTTGCCGGCCGAAATCCGTGCCCCACGGGAGCTTCCAAGACGCCAACACGAGTTCCGAGGGCAGGAAGGGATGCACAGGACGTCCCGGACGGGTGAAGGCCCAATGGCTCGGCTCTCGAATCCGACTGCCGCCTTCAGCGCCCGGCCCGGTAGATGACCTGCCCGCTTCGGCTTCTCGAACCGCTCTCCCTGAATCCGATCCCGCCGGGTCTTCTTCTTCTTCGTTGTTCTCATTGGCCACCACTAGGCATCCGTGTTCCTCAGCCATTGGGCGCTGGGAACCCCGTGGCTCTTCTTGATTGGGTCCTCTTTTCTCTTATTTTGTAGGACCACGCCTTTCGTCCTTCGTCTTCGTCTTCCTTGGTCACTCGCGTTTTGATCGCGCACTTTTTAAACCACACACGTCACTGCACTGCACATCACAGCATGCCAGCAGCACTGGTTACAGCACATGATGCGTCGTCGTCTCCCTGGAAACTCTTTCGGGCGCGGGAGGCTTCTCAACAAGAACCGGTTTCAAGGTCGACATTCCAGAGGTGACGAGGAGGAGGAGAGGCGAGGGAAAGTCGGCGCGCGGGGGTGTGCCTCGGACATGCAGCGCCGCATGCATGACAAGCGCAGTACTACGCGCCTATGCAGGCAGACGAATTCGAAGGCAACGCCACCTGCGCCACCCCTAAAGCAGCGAAAAAAAGAATGAATTGCTCTTGCACGCTATAACAAGGTGTCTCATAGGGTGAAGTACGCTTGTAGAACATACATAATAGTTTTTCAGCAGAATATGTATGCCTGCGTGGGCTGGTTCTCGTACACTTGGAAAATGAGAACACGCTGTTGGGTGTCTCTAGCGGCGTTTTTTGCACCACTTTCAGAGCAAAATTAAAAACATAATTCCTTTTTTGTGGGATGAAAGCGTGCTCCTTCCCGTAAATGTGACGCACGATCTGCCCAATTTTACCACAATCTTAAAAAGTTTTCCAAGCGGTAGACAGTCCCTTTAATTCAATGTTTACATGTCCCATTTTATTCCATGAGCACTGTACATACGCTTGTGTATAGATGGTGAGGTGGCTTAGGCATGTGTGGGTTTCCTTTGTTTGAGGTTAGTTTAAAATCTGTCGAGCTCTTTTAAGCTAAAGTTTAGAGAAGAAGACTTTGGAAAGCATTTGCCATTGATATTGCTGTGGTTTAGGTGTGATTGTGAACAATCTAAGGAAACGTCCTTAATTTAAAAAATAAGAAAGAAAGGTTGAAGGAAATAGAGCAGTTTTAAATTGAGCATGACAGCATATTTATCCATTTCCTGCAAGCACTGATCATATTTTCTGGTGTTGATAATACATCCAGAAATGTCGAGGCCCGTGTACTGTGAGATATCTGTGCGAGTTAAAGAACCCCTAGGTGGTTAAAATTTCCAGAGCACTCCACTACAGCGTCTCTCATAATCATATCATGGTTTTGGGATGTAGAACTCCAGAAATCATTATGATAATACATTTACATACATCCAAGCTATTGATTTAATTACTAATAAACTAGACAAACGACTAAACAGGCATTAATTATGTACATGCCATACACCTCCAGAATAGAGTTGCGAGTATCATTCTTTTCTGGAGAGTCCCCATCACAAATAATTTTAAAGCCAACAAATGGCTCCGAGCCAGTGTTGGAAATAGGGAAGCGGCTTTCTTTGGCTAAAGGTGTTTCCCTTTGCACTGTTGTAAACGTAAATATGGACCTGTGTATGAGAGTTTTGTTGCATGGAAATCCTACACCTCCTTACAGAAATTGGCAGCCTGCTTACAGAACTTAGGAAAGGCCCATTTTTGCTTGCTCATGAGCAAAATCATGCTTAGGTAGCCAAGAATTTTTCCTTGCTAAGGGTGAAGTTGTCACATGTCGCAGTAAGATAAAAGAATCTGTGGCTGTGTGTACTTTCATTTTCTTTCTTTTTTTTCAATCTTTGAGTACCATTATTCCTTTCAGTCAATATTAAAAATGTGTCTATTGATCCTGAGTTGTTTGGTGCCAGTTCTTCCCAAAAATGGGTTTCTTGTATCTGTTATGGAGGTTGCTCGATTGCAGGTTTGAAGTAATGGGTAGGCTGTGAAAAAGGCACAGTGGCCAAATGTGCTGGTGCAGCTTGTCCTTGACCGATTGCACTGTGCTGCCGCAGGATAAGAGAGACATGTCTGCCTGGTTCAATCTGTTTGCTGACCTGGACCCCCTTGCCAACCCGGATGCCATTGGGAAGAAGTCTGCTGAAGAAGACCGAAACTGTTGAGAGCCCTTGAACGTTCTGAGAAGGTAGATGCATGTTCTGGCACCTACTCTGTGGGCAGTCTGTGAAAGGGCACCTGTGTGGAGCCACCTGGCAACATTTGAGCTACCCAGCGACCTTCCCTCTCAAAATTTCTGGTTGTGGATATTAAAGAAGCAGTTTGGCGACCGTGAGTGAAAGCAACCTGTGCTCTGTAGATGTAGTCAGTTTCTTGCAGCTGGTCTTTCATACCTTCCTTTTCTGTTGTATTTGTCGACGCACCCTGTTTATTGAAATGTAACTGCAAGCAATGGGACTTTGGACTTCCGTCTTCAGTAATCTCTTTGGGAGGTTCTCGCCATGTGATTGCCATGTTTGGTACTCGAAGAGAGCGATCCACAAGGCTGTGCTGCGCCGTTGTGCGAGGAACTAGTCTTTAATCGTGACAGTTTGCAGCAGGCCTTGGTGAATGTTAATAAAAGAGAATTATTGTCCACTTTTTTCACTGTTGTACAGTCTGAAGATTTTGTATGCTGTGTTGTACCTACAGAGCTGGTGTGTGCACATTATGTGGCATGGTTTTGTGTGACACAGGTGGCTTAGGAGTAAACAAAGTACAGTTCACTGGAGGGCACATTTGTGGATATGGTGCTTTCCATGAGTTAAGAACTTTCATTATGTGCCTACCTATGTAGGTAGTCCTGTTCTGTGGAACTGTTAAGGGACATGTCTTGAAAAAGAGCCTGCTCATCAAATGCTATGTAGATCATGGAATTGTGTCTATGATGAAAGCCCTGGTTGACGCTTTCATGTTTCACTTTGTTAAGCATACCGAGTTATACACGCATTTTTATTATGTGCTATGTGTTATAGTGCATTTGATTTTTTTTTTTACAATGACCTCCAAAGAAGTTTCTTCTACAGTGTGTTCATCTGTTAAGATTTGCTTTCATTTAACTGATAATCTATACTATTTGAGAGGCAACTTTTTAGCCTGAATATACAGAAACTACCTACATTTATGGGATAGAGAACAAGAGAACTGCATCCTTTTTTTTTTCCCTATTGTGTTTAGAGGTCATCATGTAGAACTGATAGGTTCCACCTTTTTTGCTATTTGAGTGAAGGCAAAAGTTCCCTTAAAAAAGATGCTGTCAGAATTTCCCTTTTCCTTTTGCTTCATTTTGCTTCATATTGCTTCACTTTTTTAAAAAATATGCATTTTCCAAGTTGAATAATTGTATTATTCTTATATGCATTTATGACAACTGCACTCAAATTCTGCTTTTATTGGTCACTTGTGATGCAAGAGCTGTCATACACATTTCTAGTCACGTTTTTTTCTTGTCCCTGGTGTTAACTTTCGAGAGGAGTGTTGTCCTTGCTCTGTGTTTCATTTATTTATAACAGCATTTATTTTAAGTTCTTGACTGCTACCTTTTAGCATTGATAGCTGTGCAATTGGTTGTAACTGCTTTGTCAGAAACTTCAGTGTTTGTGGAGTGCTTCCATTGATTTTTGGGAAGGGGAGCATTCATATTAAAATTGCCTGCCATTTGGCACATGATTGTTAAACTGTCCTGTTGATGACTTGAATAATTTTATGATCAGTGGTTCCATTTAATTTCTTGGAGCTTTGTTGTTGTGACCCTTTTGTTTTATATTGTGTGCATATTGTGCTATTCTGGCTTTGCTGTGGTGGGAAGGGATGACTTGTGCGGTAATACTTTTATTCACTGTGCAAGCATTCTTGGTTGAATAAACATGTGTATTAAGTGATGTCTGCATATGCAAGGTGTTTTGGCCATGAATTTAACTGAGATAGTATGGGAGAGAGAGCTCGTTGCAAGCTGTTCTCTCATGGCTACCTGCCATACTAGCTTAGTGACTGTGGCATTGGGACCAAGGTCCCAGGTTTATTACAAGCTGTATTTTGCTAGCAATAAAATGCAAAAGCCCTGGCATACTTAGATTTAGTTGCATATTCAAGAACCCCAGGTGGCTAAAATTGGATTAATTTGAAGCCTCCTACCACTAACAGACTAACAGTGTGTCTTATAATGATATCGCTGTTTTGGCATTTAAGATTAAAGCTTTTTATTGTGGCTTGGCTACTATTGTTGAATAGTGAAAGTTCTGATACAAACACAGATTACCACATGAGAGATGGCACTTGTATATGAGTGGCGACTGACAACTGGGTTTATTGTTAAAGGGATATTTTGTAAATTTGAGAGGCAACTATTTAGCCTGAATACACAGAAACTACCTACATGTGCGAGATAGAGAACAAGAGAACTGCATCCTTTTTTTTTTTTTCATTGTGTTTAGAAGTCATCTGGTAGAACTCATGGGCTCTACCTTTTTTGCTATTTGAGTGAAGGTAAAGTTTCCCTTAAAAAAGATGCTGTCAGAGTATGTATTTTTTCATTTTGCTTCGTTTTCACATGGTCGTCTGTGCTTGTGCCAGAACTTTCAGCAAGAAGGACCCACTTGCGACCCCCTCGCCCATAAAAAAAGTATTGCTGTTATTCTTCTCAGCTATACTGGAACACAATTTTGAGTTGTGTTTGTGTGCTGCAAGGTTTCACCCCAGTGAATTTCCAAAAGGTCTGCAAACTAGTTTGCCGCTTAGGTTCACTCGGCTGAAATGTGCTTGATGCAGTGGTATTGTTGCTACTACTCTTCGCAGGGGAACTACACGTGCTTGAAGTGGAGGAGAAAGTAGGGTGCAGCAGTCACTTGCTTACCATGGAAGTGCCCAACCATAGTAGGAATTATTCCGAAGACTGGGAGGGGTTGGGGGCATCCTGCCTGCTTCTCCCGAGCCACTTCTGATGACATTTCACTGTCGTGCTCGCATCTTTTAGTACCGTCTCGTCTTAAAAACTGCATTGTAAACAAGCATGCAGGGCTTCAAGTAGCAGGCAACGTTGACACGAAAGTTACTTCACATGATATTACTAAGGCCAGGCCAACTATTTTTTATAGAGACTATGAAATTTTCACTGGCAAAATATTGGCTGTGGTGAACTTGCTTTGCTTTTTAATGCCATAACGTCCGGCCACCTTCTTGAAGTAGCATGAAATTTTTTCCTTAACACCCAGCATGCAAGGAGCTACTCTTGTCTCTTCGGATACTCCCACGTTTCCACATTTGGTTTCAAAAAAAGGTGCATGTGTTAAACACTACCTGCTAAGTGAGATTTAGTGCATAAATGAGATTCATGGACCTCGAGGAAAAAGTTGCTACCCAAGTTCATGTAGCCAATGTAGGCGAGTAAATTTAAAAATATACCTATGGGACATGACAATGTTTTATTAGTAGTCTTGTTCAAACTTTAAAGTTTTATCCTTATTAACCAGCTCATAAATAATTATCTGAATAAATAAATACCTGCCCAATTGCTGAAGCTCGAATGTGAAAATGTGTGTCAGATTTGAAAACCATATTTATTGGTTCTTAGCTGGTTAAGTTTTTCATATCAACTCTTCCTGCTTTTCAAAGTTCTGCGAGTAAACTTGAACAAGGAAATGCTAAGCGAGTGTGGGTCCACAGGACGGCTGCGTTCCCAAGAGTGCTTTAAAAGTGCACACTCAGGGCTGGTGTTATGTATGTGACAACACAGTGATGTAACTGCAGAAGTCAATAAAACACTCTTTTCTCTTTGCTTTAGTCATATATACTCATTATCAGAATCTGAATTCAACGAAATTTGTTGGGCATCCTCCAGGCAAAAAGCTGTTACATGCACGTTGAATATGCCTGAAAGCCCTCGCATGGCAGCAGTATGTCTCCTATCTACATATATAAACACTCACCTGTTAGGATATCTAAATACAGTGAAGCAGTATATAAATACAAATGCTGACCATGCAAAGAAAAATGAATGTTTAACATTTCAATTATACAATATTTATAAAGTATTGATTATACTCTTTAATGACTAACAGAACATTGCACTTCCCGTGCTACAAATGTATATCACATTTAAAAAATAATGAAACGCTAAAGTCGCCGTGCATAGGACGTGCAATACCACATCACATCTTGTATATCGCCAATCGATATGATACCATATCCAGTGGATTAAACTAGCATCACGCCATTATTTACGCCGATGGATACAGTAACGTTGTATCCAGTGGCGTGCATAAGTTATTACCGCACCCGTACGCCCGCAGCGTGATTTCATTCCAGAGCCCGTAGGAGACCATGAAAGCGCGCGCTTTGAATCCGTAGGCGCTCGCACACTTTGCAACCGAAGTAGCGCTCTCGCGCCCTCCCACCAATGTGGTGTCTGACCGTCTGTTTTGATTTATAAAGAGCCCCAGTACCCGGATTTCCTTTTGTTCAGGAATTGGACCTGTTTCTAGCGATAGTTCAATTTTGGCCGTGCACTTTGGCGAGGGCTGTATGTGCACGAATTCTGATTTGAACACCTCGAACCAGCGCCTTTTGGGCCTGGGCATGGTGAACACTTTCCGGGAGCTTCGAGAAGCCCACCTGACAAATCAGTACACTCGCCTTTCAAACACGGTAGCGGGTCGCCGCCTATTAGCCCGCTTACACATCAGGCACACCAACATCACGGAAGATCGCGTTCAACTCCCTTTTGAGTGGAGATGCACCCTCCACGTCCGCCCTCTTCCAAGCAATATGACAAAGGAAGACCATAATGGCCGGCGCCTGGCGCGAGCGGAAGCCCTGGCCCGCCATTATGGATCGAAACCCGGAGTGTTCTACGTGGACGCTTCTGGCCCACACCACGGGGGATGGTATACGGCCGCTGTCGTCCATGAGAACCGAACCGTTAACGGGCTCACTTTCCGAGCTCGAAACGTAACCCATGCAGAGGAAGTCGCCATTGCATTGGCAGCTTGTCGTCTTTGTCTTTTTTTTTTTTTTTTTTTGCCCCGCCACGGTGGTCTAGTGGTTATGGCACTCGGCTGCAGATCCGAAGGTCGCGGGATCGAATCCCGGCCGCGGCGGCTGCATTTCGATGGAGGCGAAATGTTGAGGCCCGTGTGCTGTGCGATGTCAGTGCACGTTAAAGAACCCCAGGTGGTCGAAATTTCCGGAGCCCTCCACTACGGCGTCTCTCATAATCAGAACTGGTTTTGGGACGTTAAACCCCATAAATCAATCAATCAATCAATCAATGGCAGCTTGTCATCCTA
This sequence comes from Hyalomma asiaticum, assembly GCA_013339685.2. NCBI lineage: Eukaryota > Metazoa > Arthropoda > Arachnida > Ixodida > Ixodidae > Hyalomma > Hyalomma asiaticum. The sequence goes on along the minus strand of CM023481.1, from coordinate 341,199,254 downwards.
AATTGCAAACTATCATCTCCGACTCGCGAGGGGCCTGTCGAAACGTCGAAAACGGCTATGTCGCATACCTAGCTTGTCGATTATTGAAACATGCTGACTATCAGGGAAACCCTGCGCCCCGCCGTATAGTCTGGGCTCCTGCTCACATGGGACTGAAAGGGAATGAGGCAGCCGACGCCGCCGCCCGCGCGCTCTCTCACCGGGCATTCCCAATCGACTCCCCCAATCAGGACGACCTCGAATTCAATCCGATATATTCTTTCCGCGAAATTGTTCACCACTACCAATCTGATCACAGCCTGTATCCACGCCCGTGCAAAGGCTTAAGTAAAGCGGAGGAGCGGCTTCGACTCTACACAAACACTATGCTGTGCCCGGCAGCTCTTAAACACTTCGATCCCGCCTTTTCCGGCAGTTGCTCGCACTGTGGGGAGAAGTCTTCGGACATCTACCACATGGTGTGGGCCTGCCCCTCTAATCCCGCTATACCCCCTATCCCCAACCCAACCAGGGAGAACTGGGAGGCAGCCCTGCTTGGCTGTACTGACCTTCAGGCCCAAAAGGCCTTGGTGGGACGAGCCCAAGCGGCGGCCAATGCCAATGGGGTCCCGTACTAGGGATCCCCACCTAGTGTTTGTAAGACCGTCCCCTTAAGGTGCGGTCCCTGCATACCTCCACTGAATTCTTAGTGATTCAATAAATGTTCGTACCACCACCCTCCCACCAACGCTCGCCCTCGCTCGCTCGCCGCCGCCGCCGATGCAACGGACACCATGTGCTTCTCTTCCGCAGTGTTCTGTGGCCCCGCCGTTGCCGATCGACACGCGATGCGGACAGGCGCGGCCGCCGTCGCTCGGCCGTGTTAGGGAGCCTACGTCATGTAGGCTCCCTAGCCCGTATCATTGGGGCTAGCCATCTAGTGAGCACATGCTAAGATAGGTAGGCGAGGAGAAAAACGTTTGTAGAGAAAAAAAAAATAAAGGTAGAGCTCGGTGGCCCGCGGGCTACCGCCCCCTTATAAAGGGAGACGCTCCATTCACCCATCCAGATGGCTGTCCGCCGTGCGCGTCTGCCATTCTCTGTGCGCGGCTCTCGGACGGCCGCGTTGAAATGTGTACTACAATGCATCCAAAGTCTCCAAATCACGCTGATGCGCTACAAGCATTCGATGAACAAAATCTGGCTCACGCTGTAATGTTATATTTTTCTGTGCTAGTTTTTGGTAAATAGCTTTCCATTTGGTAAATAGCTTTCCATCCCGCGCGCGGCAAATAATACCTATGCAAATATGCTTTGCCGCGCCAGTGAAAACGATCAATAACAGCTGGTCGTGCCAACATAACCTCGCTTTTTTTTTTTTTTTTTTTGCTTCATGGGATCCCCAGATTTTAGCGTGCGTTCGAAATAATTTGCGATATTATTAATGATAACAATAATCATAATATGCTTGCTTCACATCACGCACGGAACCAGCTATCGACAGAGCGTACGAAAAAATGAGCACGTTTCAATTTTATATTTTTCCCGTGTCTCGAAATCCTAATATCACTGAACTGTGCAACTGAACTGTGCAAAAGAGCATTTGAGTTTCGACGTAGTTTATTCGTGGCTGTCCATATGCACAACTGTACAGGGGATAAAAAAAAATTCACAGCATATCCACGGAGTGAATGATGATGAGTGGGCGAAGCTCGGGATGTTCATCGTAGATCGTGCCGAGTTCCGGATTAATTTAGTTAACGCGCACGCAACGAATCCTTATGGTTCAACAACTACGCACAAGTGAAATCTCCCACCGGCACTTCATTGCAAGTCAAGATCCAGTGCATATATATATATATATATATATATATATATATATATATATATATATATATATATATATATATATATATGGGTGGCCGGTGAACGGTTCTCCAGCGCGAGCAGTCGGTATTTTTCAATCAAGAAACTCGCTAGAAGACGCTGCCTGCGTCAAGCTTGTCTCTCGCGGGTGAGGGCGCGTTCTCCTTCTTTGCGAGCTGGTAGCGCGTTCATCGAAGAAAGAGCGTTTCCATAGTCAACGCGCGCCTTTCGCTCTCACTGTCTCTCTCTCACAAGACAGCAGATGGAAGAGCGAGAGAGCTCGCGCGCCGGGAGGCACGCGCCGAGGGCGCGCCTCCCACACGCGCCCTCCTAGTAGCGCGTTCCTAGTAGGTAACGCGCTACTACAACGAACGGACAGACCCAAACCTTAAGGAGCTTCGCCCCTAAAAACGTTAAGAAATGCTATATGTGAAATGTGAAATAAACACAAAAAGGGACAGAAACTTAATAATGTTGTAGCTTATAAAACAATATGGTCACTTAATATTTGAGTGGGTTTGTGAGGCAGCTGTGAGTAAGCTGATTCAACTTTTACTAGACGTAATACAAGTCTATGTAGATAGGCCCACTCGGAACAAATATTGATCAGGAGGTAAGACACCTCGATAGCTACTTGTGCAGTTGCAATGTCTATTTGTATTTAGTTCATTACCGCATTTCATTAAACCGTGAATGCCTTACGTGATGGGGTATTAAAGAGGTGGAGGATACATATGCGACTACTGCATTTCATTAAACCGTGAATGCCTTACGTGATGGGATATTAAAGAGGTGGAGGAGACATATGCGACATATTAAAATTCAGGTAACAAACTAACCAAATAACAACCATACCACACATAAATTAAAATATTTCCGGAAACATGGCGTTTTGCATTATTTCACATACACAGAACAAGCATCAAATAAAGTAATAATGCTAAACACGCTGCTGTTTTATTGCGCGCATATACATCTTATGAAGAAACAGTGCATCAGTAGTGTAAACAAAGAAAGTGCGGAAACTAACAAAAAACAAAATAAAGGACCGTTGGTACCATTAGAGAAAGAGCACGACAAGGCGGATCTTTTTCAACATTACGCAACAGCGACCGCAAACCCACGCTCGGCTGCAGACGTCGTAGTGCACTGCATCGCAGACACCATTTCTTTGGAAGCTTGCTTAAAGGGGGCTCAAAACCAAGACCAACCATTATAGTTTATGAGCAACAATCGATAGATACAATGACTAACAGCATTGTTATTGTGTTGTGTAATTCAACCACTTATCCCTTTTTCTTGCAGGAAAAAGTTTAGACTAAGAATTCGTGCATAACGGCATTGTTGTGCCATTTAATAAAGAAAGTAAAAAATAACTGGGATGATAGCGTAGTACGTACGTAACACGCATTTCGGTTCCAGAAACGCTTAAAAGCATGGCAACGCGCCACCGCACGTTGAAATGAGCATTATTGAAATATATATATATATATATATATAGCCAAGTTAATATACTTGTATATTAATTCTGCGTTGCTAATCGAGCGGCCTTGCTCTATGCTTTGCGCGCGTTGCCATCACGGTTCCTCCTCGCCGCACACCCACGTGGCCAATCGGTTTTTTCTTCCTCTGTGCCAATCAGCGACGGACCGAGGCAGAGAACACCTATATACCGAGGACTGGCTGGCATCTACGTCAGTTCGCCGCCGCGCCGTCGCCTAGATTCACGCGTGACGGTGTCGTCTGCTTTTCGTTTCGCGGTTTTCTGCGTGCACGCTCGCCGTACCTAAAGTCCGTAAATCGCTTTTCTCGCTAGGGACTTTAGCCGTCCCGAGATTGATCGAGTTTGCCATTGAGCGATTTCTGGAAATTTTACGCCACTACATGTTTTTCTACGATGAGACGACGTAGCCAGAATACAAGGGCGCGGGGTCCAAACGAGACGATGCGAGAAGCGCGCGAAATCTCGTCTCACCGAGGTTGAACGGTGTCACGTGATTGCCGCAACGTCTCTCAAGTCAGCGCCTCGGAAGCGCTGCTCAAGTGAAGCAACGCGTTTTCCCAGTGCGACGGAAAGCTGACGTACAATATTAAATATTGCCCTAAGGGCTTGTCCTTTCCTCATCAAGGTTTTGTTCTCGTTTTTTTTTTTTATCGAAGTATTCGATATATTGAAGGGAAGATTCAGGCCCCACCCGCTAGAAATGTATCAGCGCGATCATGCGAACGTATCTCTACCCCCTGATTACATTGCATGTATCCGCCAGAAAACTAAATTTATAATAATCGCCACCCACCTGTGTTTGCGTGGTAGCCTAATCCAAAGAAAACACAACCAAAAAAAACGCAACGATCGAGCACCCATGGGAGCCTGAATTCACTGTATCTATAATAGGTGACTGACGCACGTATCAAAGTTAGCTGGAAAGAATGACTCCTTTACAAGCCGCTATATCGATTTTCAGTAAAATAGGCAACGCATTCTGAAAATAAATCGCGGAAAGTGCGCATGATGGAGGCTGTACGTATATCGCACATAATGGCCCACAGCGGAAAGCGTAGTCTATTCGCGTCTCTTAGTGAATTACATTTGATTGACGATTGCTTTCTAGGGTTTTACGTCCCAAAACCACGATACGATTATGAGAGACGCCGTAGTGGAGGGCTTCTGAAATTTGACCACCTTTTTTTTTTTTTTTTTTTTTTTTTTAAGCGCGCACTGATATCGCACAGTGACACATGCCTCAACCTCAACATTTCGCCTCCATCGAAACGCAGCCGCCGCAGCCAACTTCGTATACAGCTAGACGACGTACGTGTGAAACACAAGGAAGGCTGCAAGCTTTGCACCCGAATCATAGAGTAGTGCACACTTTTCGTGGCTTCACAAGTTGCCACGCAAGTTGCCAGTTTCTTGACGCTGCACTGTAAATCAATGTTTATGAAAAATAAATATTTGCTTCAAAGCTTCGGCCGTCCATTGGCGCGATCATAGCGAAGTTCAGCGTCCGGGTGAACGATCGCTGCCACGTGGTTTTGGAATTCCGTCTACTTAACCCTCCGCTCTCCTCACCATGTGATTGGTTGCCACAAGACTAAAGAAAAAGAAAGACAAAAAGAAAAGAAAGGTGCTTAGAAAGTTGATGTAGTACAGCGCAGCTGCAAGTGAGCAATAACGCGACGATCGTGCTGTCCAAATGTCGGTTTTTCTCTTTCTTCCTCGCAAAATAAAGCTCGAAGAGACAACTCTTGAGGCGACCTTGTCGAGTGTCATTTTTATTTCCTTAAAGGGCAACTCCGGCGGTTTTTTCACCATGTTCTGATATCAATGTTTTCGAATAGTACTGATAGTCCTGTAGCAGCCAGGGTGGTTCAGTTTGCTCAGAAACGCACCAATAATTTTAAATAAGCAATTGAAAGGCGTGTTCAAACCGAAACCGAAACGGGTAGATGCTTCTTGCAGCGTATGCGATGACGTCATAGCCTTCCTGCCGTCAAAAATATGGAGAAAAATGACAGTGGCGAGGTCATCCGACCATGTATTGAGTTGTGCCAGCTTTTCTGAACTTGACAGCGACGATTTGAACGCTCAAGTACCGCCGTTTTGCTTTTGAAGTCCTGCAGGCTCGGGTAGGCAGTGTTGAAGGTGATGACGTCAAAAACACAGGGTGGCCCGCAGGGTAATCCACTAAAAAAATTTAAAGTTCGTTTCCAGAAAAACTAAATGACTTGCAACCGCCTGGTTTGGAATATGTTATTACAGTGCCGAGGGGAATACATATGGAAAATTTCATTAAGATCAGTGGAGACTGAAAAATCGCCGGAGTTGCCCTTTAAGCCACCAACCACCTCACTACCTTCACTACAACTTAAGTGCGCCCCCTTCCGCTTTTACTAAGGAAAATACGGCGGCAACCTGGAGGCACTTGTAATAACTTGTCTTCCTCTGACACACGCATGCGTTGCATACACTAATCCTCTGTCCATAGTGCTTATTTAGCGCAAAAAAAAACAATACACAGGACATCCTGTGTATTGTTTTTTTGCGCTAAATAAGCACTATGGATTCACACCAACTAGCCCGACAACGCATTGTGTTGAACTAATCCTCTGGTTTGTGGGCTTTAACGTCCCAAAACCAGCTCTGATTATGAGATTATGAGAGCTCTGATTATGAAATCCCGCGACCCTCGGATCCGCAGCCGAGTACCATAGCCGCTAGACCACCGTGGCGGGGCTGCACTAATCCTCTCAGCAGACTGTCTGCCCACAGCGATAGACGTAGGCATGCTAGATAGCGCTCTGCAGCGCGGTGAACACCGACCGTGCGTGAAAAATCCAAAACTCGATAGTCTTAATTTTTCCGAGGCTTTCCTGGCGCACAACTTATGTGTACACGCATTGTTTTTTTGAGAAAACGTCAAACACGCAAATGCGAAGGGTAGAGATGCCTGCAGCCGGAAACGAGAGGTGGAACGCAGCACAACATCGCTCAGAAACAACATGGTTTCGATGTCTGCGCGCGTTTCTAATGGCAGTGGTAAATACCCTAGAACATCGTATTGGGATACAAGCTTATTTTAGACATTTTATGCTCGAAGCTCTTCGAAAATACGAATCACTACGCACGCTTACCTCCCATATGAAGTGCCCGTCGCAAAAGAAATTTCGGCATACTTGTTGCGAAGCAATTACGCCTGCGGCAGCTGCATTCCGAATGGATATTTAGGAGCGCAAGACTCCGTTTTCGTGTTCTCATATACTTTTCGGAGCAAAAGTAAGCCCTGCAGATCTTTCGCCGCTGGATGCCGCAAGAAAGTGGTGCGTTTCCTTCCTCAGCCTCGGCTAATGCTAGCGCCAGCAGACGATCTAGCGACTGCGCCCCTAAGAACATGGCGGACGCGCCCAGTGTTGTCTGGGAACAGTGCGTTATGAATATCCCCTATACTTTTCTAGTGTCTCTGCCCAGCTAGCCTGAGTACATGAGCGCAAGAGAAGAAAGAAGTGCCCGTGCGAACGCCTCGCATTGGGCATCGCATAGAAGTGCACACGCACTCTTGGGGAGTAGAACTAATGATGATGATAGTTTTGTGATACGCGGTCCACTTTGGCTAGGCGCTAGGCCACTCGACATTGCCGTTCGTTTCCCCGCACAGTCACTCGGAGGCTCGAACCGGAGAGCAAAGCTGCTGACCGACGGCATTTTCGCGAATGGAACCCAGTACGGACGGCGTCCGTCCGCATTGCCTGGGCCCCCCACCACCGGCGCGGCCGCTGCGGTTCCCGCATGGACGCGCGGCCTGCAACGCGTCGTCTGCTACATTGCAGCTCCGCAAGGCCCGATGCCCCCAAACAAGGGACTATGCTAATGACGCACTGTAACGAGCAAGTATCGGCTTTCAGCCTTGATGTATCCGTTGCCTTTAGATGTCTAGGCCACAGTGCCTAGGACTTGCGGTCTAGGACTTGCAGCTTGATTTGGTTGATTCGCGCGCGGCGCGATCTAACTGAAACGTCTTCTACGCATCTGCGGATGTGCGTCACAGGGAGCCTCTCCGCTGCGCTTCCGCAGCTTCCGCTGAGAAACTTTTCGGCAATGGCGTAGCTGCAATGGACGTTCGTAGGCTGTTGTTCAGTCGCTTGGGGGTTTGCGGTGCTTCTAGAATGATCTGATTTTACTGTTTAAGTGTGGTCTTCAAGCAAGGAGTGATGGATCTGGTGCAGCGGGTGTTCACGTTTCTCACTTTCTTCGTTTGCTGCGGCTGTTTAGCGTTCCTGACCGTGTCGCTTGCTACTCAGGAATGGATCGAGGCGAAGCCAGTTATGTTAGTTTATGTGAGCAATAATTCTATACAGCAAGATGAAAATGAAGGGAAGTTCAAAGGAGAAGTGTCTTTTGGACTATTTCATGGCAAAAAGACGCTCAATTACGGGCTGGGCCCTAGGCACTCAACTTTCAGCAGTGAGTATGCTTTGACAGATGCTAAGCCTATTTCCTTATTCATTCGCCTTTCTGAACGAAAGTTGCACGGATTGGATTTTCACATGGCATTTACTTAGCATCAGGCGTTGTGTGCCGCTCTTTGACTTTTGCGTATTTGTCATGCCGTGTTGTAGCGTATGCAGTGACTCGTGTTTCTTTTTTCTTTCTGGTTTGCGTAGTTAAAGAAGAGTTGCAGAAGAATCCGACGCTAATGATCTTCGGCCTGTGGCTCGTGACAGTGCTTGGCATTTCGTTGGCTGTCGTTTTTGGGCTCGTGAGCTGCATTTTTGCGATCGTCAACTCTGTGATGACGCCCGTAGAAGCAATCACGGGAAGGGCCGGCCTGTACCTGTGGAATACTGTCGGAGGTTGGTGCCATAGCCGTTCGTCTCTTTCAACTATTAAAGTTCCGTTTAAATGGAGGGGCAAAAGAAAGTGCTTCCTTGTACTTAGAACCATGTACAGTTAGTGCTGCTTATTTTGTAAATAAACCCCTAAAATTGCCCGGTTAAAGTTTTGAAACGTCATTCTGTCAAACCTACATAACATGGGAAGTTTCATTTATGTGTACTGTCGGGGCTAGTCGTGTCACTCCAGTGATCTCATGAACTGCTGTCGTGCATTTCTAGAGGGTGCTGCAACAAGTTCCTTGAAATAGTACTCATGCTAAAACAAGGCAGTGTCTTTTCCACGACCTGCTGAACTCCAGACTTGCACAGATAGCCGGGCTCTTATGGGAGGGCGTGCGCCAGCTCTCGTTCAAAGGTTCGTCGTTGGTGTCGCTTTTTCTAACTGTTCCGTCTGCTGCTCGGAGAACGCTTGGGCAGCGTCGGAACACGAACGCTTGTCTTCTGCTGTGACCAGCTGCACGTATGTGGTTATTTTTGTGAAACTATGCAGGGGATTTAAGTAAACCATTATTCACTGCAATGAATTGTTCACAGTGCACTGGTTGAATGACATGCAAAACCGTACAGTATATACGGCTGCATCACGTTGGCGTTCTTCATATTTCCGTGCGATGAAAAGAAACAAGTGATTGAGTTATTGCTTGAAAGTTTGTGGGTGTGTCAAATGTTAGCGTGAACCTTATATGTTAAACTATTCATGGCCGTGTGTATGACGCGTCAATTAGATTGAATGCGATCGTGTGTGATCTCACAACCACTGCCTTGAGAGACTGTGGGTCGCATAGGAATGTGGTTAATAATGAAAGCGAATACCGCACACAAGCATGGAAAGTGTTTATGTGCAGTATTTGTGGCCTAGGGTTTATGTCAGTGCAATTAAATAGTCTTGCTGTTATATGTATATGCATGCAAAATTGGCCAGTCATAGGTTGGTCCGCAAAGCAGGCGGTTACAGTCAGAATGAAAAGTGTGCATGTAGGTCTCCACCGCCCATTATACGTTCTGGCTTCAGGGTGAGACGACAGGCCTTGATAGCTGAAGAACTGTTGCAAAGGAGGTGTGTGACAAAGACGTGGTGGCTCCGAGAGCTTGTGCACACAAATAGCTGAAAAGAACTGGTAATTTACTTTCCTTGGCGTCGCTCTTCCTACTCTAGGTGTTGACTCAAATGCAAGAAATTCAAAATTTTATTATTGTGTAACCTTTGAGATACTATGCATTTTGTAGCACTGTGTGCCGGCCGAAATGCCAACAAAAGTGCTGAAGCGGACGACGGCGAACAGGTTAAAAACTAGTGCCATACTGTTCAAAAGTTCCGTCCCAAGCAACAGAAGTGGTGAACTAGAACAAGCGCTGTGGAGTGGGGCGACCTGTGCAGGTGTGGTGTTCAGTAGGTTGTGGTCTGTTCATCCTTTGGCAGGAGAATTTCTGAAAAGAATATCTCCCAGCCTGGTGCCTCCTATCAACTCTCTTAAATCATGTGGCAGAGTACCATGGAAACTTCTGTGCCCGGAGCCTTCCATGACGGAGCCTTCGGCCGGTTGAGCCTTCCATGACGAACAGTTTTTGACAACACCCCTGAAAATTGCGTGTAACAGGAAGCTGCAGGGGACATGAGGAAGAGGCAGCATGACAAACATGGTCATCTGCTTTGGTTAATATGTACAGGTGTTGATTAATTGATATCTGGGGTTTTAAAACACAGAACCGTGATATGATTATCGGTAGTGGAGGGCTCTGGAAATTGACCACCTGGAGTTCTTTAATGTGCACTGACGCCGCACAGCACACAGGTCTCAACATTTCGATGGAGGTGAAATGTTGAGGCCTGTGTCGAAATTGAAACCTCGTGACCTTCTGATCACCAACCGAGTGCCATAGCGACTGGACTATTGTGGTGGCGCGATGTACAGGTGTGTTAACGATACGCCCAGAGGGCTTCCACTTGCAACTTGTCTGTGAGTACGATAATTACTGGCTTGGTACTGTCAAGCAATTGCTTCTATGTGATTAGCATCCGTAAATGGATGAGCATGTATGTCAGCATTCTCGTGAAAGCGTCTCCTGGACAGAAACCGATTGTCCAAGAATATGAGTTCTGCAGGCAGCTAATTTTACGACCACTTTGAGAACACTAGGGAGAACATTTTAAAAGATCGAGTGGCCGCACATCGTAGCAAGAACATTGCACCCTCCATAACTATGTATGATTATGCTGCGTTCGCCCTGCACTGAATTCAAAACATTTTTACTATCGTTCAACTTTGCTAATCTATGGGATTTCAAAACAGTTTTACGGTCGAGCAGGCACTGAATCAAGCCTATTGCTTGATGATGTGAGCAGTTGTGTGACACACCATTGTCACATATGATTTCTCCCTGTTGTCATTTGCTGTGGAAAGATATGCTGTGTAAAATGCCGTTAGGGCATCAACTTCCAGTGCCTCTCTGGGCGATCATGGGACAAAGAATAAGGACTAAGTAATATCTGTTCCTTAGAGTAAACAAGCTTGACTGTGACTGATACTATTAAAATGATGGTGCTCTATGGGTAGTTCACATTTGGAAGCTTTAAAAAACTGTGTGTGATTTCTATGGCAGCTGGAATAGCTATATAAAAGGTGGCCTACCAGCAGTTCTTCTTAGAGACAAGAGGGTGTGACAACTTGTTTCAGTTCTCCTGGCTGTCAAGAGAATACACACTGCCTTTTACAGTGGTGCATGGACCATCACAGTGGTGGTGGTCTTTGTCAGCAGGTGCCGAGCTTTAATTTTTGGATTGTGAAAGCAGTGGCAGTTAACGTCACAGTAGGAGTATCACAATGGCAATTACTTTGCGAGATAATTTATTGGGTCATCTGACATGCACTGGCTGTTGTGTGTGTAATGTGTTGCAGCAGTACCAGATGCTAAACAGCGAAAAACCCACTCCATCTTAGTCACTTTTTTGTTGCGTTTTTGCCCTTCATCACTCAAGTATTGTACACCAGCTAGCCCAAGCTGCAACTGTGGCACCTGATGGCTGTATTCTCTTTCCATTAGAATGAAGCCACCATGCCAAGCAGTTGATTGTGTTCAACAGGAAAATGCAATATTCATTTAGCAGCTGTAGTTTAAAGCTATTCACACATACCAGTATTCTGATGCTCCGCTTGTACATGCATATCCTTTTCATAAGTGAAACACCCTTGTGTAGAGCTAGTTCTAGTGCCTGTGAGGTATTCTTAATTTCAAAAGAATACTAGAAAAAAAGCCTGTTTATTATCCTCTTGTTCATAAGCCAAGTTTGCCTTCTTTTCTGTGTTGTGGGCTGGCACGAAAGGTTGAGTGCCTAGTTTCGTTAACTACATAATGTGAGGATGTTTCAAGTGCGTTTGTCCGCACCTTGCTTATGCATTCAGGGCGTGTCACACTTTTCCTTGGTTCCTAATTGATTGTTCCTATTTTTCCTGGTCGCCTAGTGACGCATATTTTCAAAGGTCTCTGGGTACGAGTGTTGATGTTGGCCACAGTGCTCGTCTGATGCAAAACATCTGGGAAAAACTCAGTTGAAAGCCGTGAAACAGATTATAACCTCCACCAAGGCAAAAAGGACAGCTCATTGTAATACTATTCCAGCTTTAAATAGACCATCCTTGCAATCATTCCTTGGAAAGATGCCATACCTTTCTCTTTTCCCCACCGTGCCCATTGAGCATCGTTAGCCCGCTATTGAGAACTTCAGTCGCTGCTTTCAAGTGCTTGTGCACTGCACAGAGACATGCTGCACTATTGTATGCTAAATAGAAGCAGTGTATTTGCTTTTGTTGATCAGTTTGTTTTTGCTAAGTGGTAGTAAATTTTGAACCCACTCCAGACTTTCGCAATCAAGTACCAAGCGAAGATGGTTGCTGCTGGAAGCGGTGCGCCCCCTTCAAGAGAATGCAGATATTGTGATCACGCTGCATATGTGGCTTATGTAATAAATGGATCAAGTAGCGACGCGTCTGAAGATGCCGCCTTTTCATCAGACTTTGATTCTGACAGCGACAGCTTTGAAATCTAGCCTGGAATGGTTGATTTCGCTTTCCGTGTCGGCACGTCTTCTCTTTCATTTCGACTGCTTGATCAAAAGAAGAGGCGTGCGGGACACGGACACAAGGAGAGCAGTGAACACCACGAACGCCGACTAACAACTGATGCACAGCACAGAGGCGAAAAAGAAGGAAAACACATAGCTTATCTGCGCATGCTCGGAAAGGTAGCGCCACCTGTAAAACGGTTACACGTGCCGGTCTTCGCGATAGACAACTCCTAAGGCATTCTATCTCCTCTCTGTTTAAGCTAATCGATGGCTGACTCACACATGCACTTCCACTAATACTGATATGCCAGGCCTCAACCAATAAACGCGTATCTTCGTTCTTTGCCTGTACAGGATTTCGGTTTTGTCTAACTCGGGCATGCAGCTACAGACCTGGCAGTGCAAGGATAGATTGGACGGCGTCCCACCTGATAACGACCTTCTGTGTTCAATTAATCTTTGATTAATACAACGCGCAGTTTGCCCTACATAAAAACGTCCGCAGCTAAAAGGAATCTTATAAACCACACCCATGCGACAGTCGGTGAAATTGTTTTTGGCTAAGTGCTTAACTGGACAGATATCCGACTGCTTGATTTTTGTTGTCCATGTTATTTATCAAAATGAACGAGAGAGTGTCAGCGAGATAAATAGAGCATAAATGGCACAGAAAATCACTTTTCTGCAAAACGTGCAAGATCCTGCTGTTTCACTATAAGGACTGCTTTGCCGCATGGCACGCCCAAAATGTAGTGCCTGCAGTTCACTTTTGTAGTGGAAATTTTGTTCAATGAAAAATTTAGATTTTATTGTGTAGAAAGTACCCAAGTTATTGGTACATTTGGATATCTTATATGCTCTGTATAATTTCTTTCTTAGTAGAAGAAAGTGCTTCTCCACAAAGTTGCTAGTTTTTATTGTGAAATCTTAAATTGAGCATTTTTATCCATCTATGACATAGATCTCGTTAATGAAATATCTTATGTATTCTTTTCTTTCATATTGAACGTAAAAATTTTAGTGCTGTACTTTTTTTCGGAAAAAAGATCTGGCATAGCCTACTAAAAGCCGTTTTTCCTCATGGTAGGGAAAGAGTTGAGGGGGTATGGCAAGGCAAATGGGTCATCCTTCTTTTAGCTTTATATCTCAAGAACCGTTGGTTCCATATTTTAGGTCCGTTCGATTTACCATGCACGGCGTGAACTAGTTCTAGGGAGTTCAGACGAAAGTGCTGTCGGTGCTGCACTCATGCAGCGCCAGTTCAGCAAGTGCAGGCCTAGCGCGACACTAGCACCTGACTAACACGAATGCCGTAGTGCAGGTAGTGCAAGCCTTTCGCTACTGTTCGCGTTGATCCATCTGCTGTTCCTTGCCTGCACGCTTTTGAGAGATGTTGGGTCTGGCTAATTGCGCTGGAGCTATGAATTGCGTTGCACCATCTGCAGCCATCGTTCGAACAAATTTCGAACTGATGGACTCCGACAGCGAAGACGAAGAGTTCGACGATGTTGTAACAGTTCTGGCGCTCAAACTAACTAAGATACAAAGCAACAGAATTCCGAGGTACTTTGAGGAAGTCTTGGCGGACGCGGCTCCCGTCTTCATTCATGATTGGCATCAATGTCGTCAGGATGCCGCTGATTGACACACGGATGTCGTCTGCTGCCACGGCTGCAAATGGTTCTGCACGAACGGCACTAGCTCTCACGTCTGTGCAGCTAGTGCAGGGATCTGTCTGAACTAACCCTGCACGATATCTACACTCGTTTAAAACGAACGGATAAGTTCAGAGGCCGCCATCTTGCACTGCCAAACCGAATGGTCGAGTGCGGCACCACATGAACTAGTTCCAGCAGTGCAGGTAAATTGAACGGACCTTTTATTGTGAAATTTTGTGTGTTGTATAATAGTGCCTTAGGCCTTCATTTGGTGTAATAATTTTACTAGAACCATTTTTACTTTTTTTGTGCTTGATAACCAAATTTTGGACTGAGGTGCAATATTAAATGCATCTCTCTCAAAAACAGAAAATAGTATGACTGCCAAAGTTTGCGCAGTAATTCCACATGATACTGGCAGTAGTCTGAACCTTAAAAATTTGGGTTCCTACGTTTGTAACAAGGAAAAGATATTGCACTCCCTTGTGACATACCGAATAAGTGCAGATTATTGCCGAAATCCTTTCCTTCAAGCTCAAGCAGCAAATACTTGTAAAGAGCTATGGCCTGAGAGAAAAAAAGAATTGCCATTAGTGAGGATTATTCAGCCGTAACTTTCCTAGCGAGGGAAAAAGAAACTTGTAGGATTTGACAAAACCCAATCCTTACCTACAAAGCTTCGTTTCAAGAAGCTCTACATATATAAAAAGCGCTACACTTACAATGCTTCTGACGACTGCGTGCATGAGTCCTATAGCCCTCTCGAACTCTCTGTTGAAACTGTAGGTTTCTTGAATGGCATGCCTAGTGCTTGCGAGTGACCCACCACCGAATAGCGCTGTCAAGGGGCAGTGGATCAAAGCTACAGGCCATTAATCAGCTTTTGTTTCTTTTCATGAATATTTGAAGCCTAATTCCAAAATGACACGATATTTGCTCTGCTATTGATGCTTCTGATGCTGACATAGTCCGCCTTACAGAAACTTGGTTAATTGCACAGGTTAATAACAGTGAATTGTTTTAGTGTAGAAAACACTTCAACATTTACTGGTGTGACAGAGGTGGGCTTATAGCAATCTCTGATGCTGTCTTATCTTTTCCAATCCATCTTACTCACGATTTAGAACCTGTTATGGCTGAAATATAAACATGTTCGAAAAAGCTTATATTGCGTGTCTGTTATCATACGCCGTCCTGCGCAGTCGCATTTGCTGACGACCTTCACGATGTCATCAACAGGGTTATAGTGTGGTATCCGAATTGACCTTTTACTAGGTGACTTTAATTACCCGAATATTGTATGGTCTGGTTTACACTCTTATTGCCACCCTTCCTCCGGGGAAGCCGACAAATTTTGAATTTGTGCTACGATTTCAACTTGTCTCAGCTTGTCACGCAGGCCACTTTAATTATGTCAAATACATCTAATATGCTGGATCTAGTTCTTACCACTAAGCCTGATCTTTTCCATTCCGTATCGTGCTTACCAGGGATAAGCGATCACATGATGCTTTATTTTTCCCTTTGCCTGCACTGTATCTCACGTAAATAACTGCAAAAAGTGTATCCGTGACTATAAACGTGCGGATTTTGAAGTCATTAATCATGAGCTCACTGAGTTTTTAAATTACCTGCCCTGCTTTCATGAGTGCTCTGTGCATACGAATTGGAATTTTTTTAAAGGCAAAGCTTCATTACTCCTTGAAAAATACGTTCCATGTATAGCCATCACTTTGAACCAGCACTCACCATGGTACACACAGTCGTTCAAAAAGCTGTCTAATAAGAAAAAATGCATTTTCCGCTCTGTAAAAACAAGTGGCGCTCAAGAACGCTGGACTGTTTATCATGCTGCGGCCATTGAATACAAAATGGCCCTCAAGCACGCTGAGGATTATTTTTTCAACACAACCTTACCATCCCTTTTAATTACTAACCCAAGGAAATTCTGAAACATAGTAAACAGGGAGGACAATTCACCTATCACCCTTAAAGACTCAAGCAATAACCTAATTCCACTCGATGAATCTGCAGACTTTCGAACTCCATATTTGTTTCCACCTTTTCTGAAACTGTGCATTCTGTATGTCCTGCCTCTCCCGGTACTGACTTTTTGCCAATTGACCATATTGTTTTTTTATATTGCTGGCATAGAAAAAAAATAGTGAAAAACTGAAAGTTTCTTTATCTTCAGGTATAGACGATATCAGTTCCAAGTTCCTCATAATGACTAAAATGTACAGTGCTACTATACTGTAACATATTTCAGCACTCTTCAGACAGCCTGCCTTCCAGACGACTGGAAGGTGGGGAAGGTGATTCCTCTGCACAAGTCTGGGGATACACATTCGCCGTATAATTATAGACCCATTTCACTCGCGCGTACTTCATATAAAATTATGGAACATGTTATTTATTGTCACATTACATCATTTCTACAGTCAAATGCATTTTTTACAGATTGTCAAAATCGGTTTCGGAATTCATTTTCCTGTATCATCATCATCATCATCAGCCCATCCTATGTCCACTGCAGGACGAAGGCTTCTCCCAACCCTCACCATCCTTGCCTGTCCTGCGCGAGCTGATTCCATTTGACGCCAGTGAACTTCTTAATTTTGTCCGCCCATCTTACTCTCTGCCGCCCCCTGCTGCGCTTACCCTCTCTTGGTATCCATTCCGTCGTTCTAACTGTCCATTGGTTATCTAGCATTCTCATCACATGGCTTGCCCATGTCCATTTTTTCTTAATATCGTTCATTATGTCAGCAACCCCCGTTTGTTCTCTGACCCACTAGACTGTCTTCCTATCTCTTATTGTAACGCCTATCATTTTTCGTTCCATCGCCCGTTGCATGGTTCTTAACTTCCTCTCTAGCTTCCTTGTAATTCTCCAGGTTTCTGCCTCGTATGTCAGTACTGGCAAGATGCAGTAGTTATATAGTTTTCGCTTGAGTGATAGTGGTAGGCTTCCGTTCATGAGTTGGGAATGTCTCCCATATGCGCGCCATCCCATGTTTATTCTACAGTGGATTTCTTTTAGATGGGTAGGTTCTCCTGTAAGTAGCTGTCCTAGGTACAGATATTCTTCTACGACTTCTAATGTATGGTTTTCGATCGTAAATAGACGTTTTTTCGCCGTGCCACTTAGCATTACCTTTGTTTTCAGCATGTTCATCCTTAATCCTACCTTAGCGCTTTCTCGGCTTACGTTTTCAATCATCTTTTGCAGCTCGTTGCCATCATTGCTAAAGAGTACACAATCTTAATTCTATCCTTGACAGGGGTTCCATTGTTGACTGTATTTTCCTAGATATTTCTAAAGCATTTGACAAGGTCTCTCATCAACTGCTGCTTTTGAAATTGGGTAAACTTAAGCTTGACCCTAATGTTCTTCACTGGCTACATTCTTTTCTGACTGGTCATCATTTAACCTGTTTGCAGAAGACTGCGTCATATACTGGGAAATTAAGTGATTTTGATGTAGGTCTCCTTCAGTCAGACATTAACCATGCTCTAGACTTGGATAACACATGAAACATGAATCTAACATAAAAAATGCAAATCCATGAGTGTTTTAAGACGGCAACTTGGGCGAGTTGGTATCGGTTCATATTTCAATGTAACAGCGCACAGTAAAACGAGCAGACTGATAGAAGAAACGACGCACACAACAAGCGCTGACTCGCAACTGAACGGTTTGTAGCACATTGCACATATAAGCTTCATGCAGGTACATGTGACATGGATTGCTGCTGCGTCATGTCTAAGTAGGATGAAATCATAAAATTGCCGCAGGAAATCTAATTCTTTGTCATACAAATCAACCGAAGCTTGGCTTACACAGTTTTCTTTTTCTTTAACAATATGATACGCTTCTACTACTTCTCTGTTAATCTGATGACAATGCTTATAGATTATCTTGGTATTTGTGAAACCAGGGGAGCACCCACATGACCTACAATGCAAATATAAAAGAATAAAGGGGGGGGGGGGACATGCCAACAACGCAAGCGCAAAAAACAGCCAGGAAAGCACAAGAACACAATCAATTGTATTGCTTAGCAATGTAATCCCCCGGATAGCCGCATCAAGATTTCCTGGCTGTTTCTTGCGCTTGCGTTGTTGGCATGTTTCCCTCCCCCGGCCCCCTTTATTCTTTCTTTTCCCCCTCCATTTCCCATGCTTCATTGAGGCACTTATAAAGCACATCATTTTTCCAAATAAAGCCAGTTGTTAGTCCGCGCTCGTGTGTCCGTGTCTCTCTTCTTGTGTCGTCTGGTTGCGCCGGTGCCTTTAGGTTTCAAGAATGTACCAACTCGCCCAACAAGAGGTTTTGATAAAGAGCCCTAGAGGGTCAAAATTTCCGGAGCCCTCCACTATGGCCTGCCTCATTGTATATAGTCAAACCTTTATATAGCAAACATTGATTTAATGGATTATTTTCATTTCCCTGTTTTAGTTGCATTTAAAGCCCTGTATGCCATATTCATGCCCATGCGCATCGAGTTGTCCATGGATTTGCTCTTGCACTCTCATTCGCCAGCCTCCTGGTTAGCTCAGTTGGCAGAACGAGCGCCTTGGATTGCCGTTTGTCCCAGGTTTGAAACCCGGACTAAGGCTAGTTTTTCATCAACTAAGAGGCTTTCATTTCTGAGAAATCTGTAAGGATTTTTTGTAACTTTGTGCTACAAACAAGTGGATGCTAATTTTTCCTTTCATAAGCATATGTATCTCCAGCTCTGCAAATAATGCTATAAAGTTGTAGAAATTGCATCGGGGCTTTGTCATAATTTTTGATAGTGCACAGGAAGTTGTGAAATGCTCTCCAGGAAGCATTCTACCGTAACACTCTTGTAAATGGGCTTGCTAGACACAAACAGAATCAAACATGCCTGCCCTAAGGCAATAGAGTAAGCTAGCTTCAGTGGAGCAGATAATTTATCTGTTCCACTGAAGCAGATAAAAAGCCGGGCAGAGGAAGAATGTGGCAAGAAGCAAAATTCTTCCTCTGCCTACTTCCATATTATCAGTGCCTTCTTTCTCCTCTTCCTGCAGCTTTTCTTAAACATGGTAATTATACCTTTGTAGTCAGTAGGCAGTGCTGTAGTGAACAAATAAGTGGAATATTATTTCTCCAGCTTACAGCAGGGAGCCTGAAATACCTTGTAATAACGCATTTGTGGTCTCTTCAGTTTGGGTGTAATGGTGCTGATAGTCCAACCATTTTTGCAGGTCTGTTTTGCCTGGTGGCCATCATTTCCTGGGTGGTGCAGTTCTACCTCAAGCTGAGCCACAACGTTATGACTCAGGATGAGCAGAATGACAAGTGGACATCAGAAGGGCGGGCATCACTGGGCTACAGCTTTTATTTCCTAGTGGTAGCTCTGGTGCTCTTTTCACTGAACGTTTGCATATTGGTGGTGGCGAGCTTGCAGCCATGGGGCTGGAAGAAGCCAAAACACATCACACCCAAAAATCCTGAGGGTGTCATTATGCTCTACTGATGTCACTGGCACTTACAAATTGTCAGTGATAAGGCAGCAATTGCACTTTAGTGTAGCTATATATTGAGGTATGGTGTCAAAAACTGCCACCTCATCAACAGGGGCCAGGATGATGTAATACCTCTGTTCTGGTGCTAACCCTTTTCATGCACTACATGCAGTCTAAACATTGCCCCGAAAGAATCATCTAGTTTGGCTAGCCATGGCAGTGGATAAGAACACTAGAAATTTTTATATTGTTATACCAGCCATCACTATAGATGTCAGTGCTTTGCAGTAACCGTGCATCGTATAGTCTATTTGCAGGCATAATGCTTTCTTAAAGGGATGCTGAAGTGAAAAATTTTTCTTGCTTTAGTAGATAACCACCAATCTTGCGAGGAGGAGACCCCTAGAAAACGTGCAAAAATAAAATACAGGTGGCGATGCTGCTTTGAAGTTCCAACACTAATATGCGTGACGCACGATCTTTGACGGCATCTGCTAAGGTCTACATAACTATTAATCGGTGACATAACTATCTAAGGAAGCCAGAGACTTACACGGGGGCTTTCAGAACATGAGATGGAGTGAATTTGGCGAAAATCGGAAAAACGGAAATTGGCCTTCCGACATCACACGGCTGAAGTTCTGGTGCAAATTTCAAAACTAATAACTTGATATTGATTCTGTTTTAATATTGCACATGAAATTGTCTAATTAACGACAATCAGTCTCCCAAAATATATGTTATTCATTCTAAACTACTTCACATTTTCACTTTAGTGTCCCTTTAAGTTTAAATGTTTTGGCACCTTTCATGGTGCTTGTTGGCTTAAATATTGCTGTTACCATACTACTCAATATCAACCTCATGGTGCAGTGAAAGCTACAGGCCACATTAGTGAGTCTGCGCCTGTGGCCACTTTCTATGAGAACCAAGCAAATGATAATGTTGGTGGAGAGGAAGTTTAATTGACAGATATTAGCAATAGCACACACTGTAGGAATCTGTGTGGGCAAAGCTTTCACATATGCTTCCAGAATAGCTAACACAGAAGTAGCCAGCTGCTCTGCCCCTAGTCCAAATGTGCAACACAGTCAGCACAGCATTAAACCCATCAGACTTTGCAAAGAAAGACTTAACATGAAAAAGATGTGTTTAGGACACACACACATTGCACAGTACTGTAGCAGAAGCCACAGAATATGGGGGGGAGTGGTAGAACAGACCCATTTGTTTGGGAGGCGTGCACTGAAATATTCGTTGGTGGTTAAAAGCATGTTCAAGTTACGTTTACTTCTATAAATTTCTATGAAGGCATTCAGGTATGGATAATGGAATGTCTGTTTAGTCTTTACTTATTTTGTTTATTTTTATCTGGTTTCATTGCACCTTGCATACAAACAAAACAACATATATTTATATTATATACCATAAAGTGACACTGCTGTTGCTTCTGCAAGAGGCATGATTACAAGCACTTATTTGGGACATTAGAAACCATGCTGTTGTCTATGTGATGCATGGCAATATTGAAGTCTACATGTAATGCAATTGACATGTTATTTGCATGCTGTACAGAGACATGACAGTCAGTGAACAGCTCACAGGCATCGCTGCACTACAAGTCTGTTCTGAGCTGGATAACTTCCTTGAGTAATGTGATGTAATTTAAGCTTTGCCAAGAGGTTACCTTAAGCTTCGAAGTATACCACTGCCATAATTTTCATAAGCTTGTCCTTAGAATGTTGGTGATGGCCAAGCTTGTAATACAGCTTCTAATTGAAGTACATGATTGGTTCACCTGCAGCTGATGTCATTCTCATATCCTGACTTCACATTTCATACTGGCCCAGTTCAAATGGTTAACCTTTGTGCTGTGTTGCTAGACCATTTTGTAAATCTTAATGTTCCCAAATATTTTTTAAATCCAGCACATTTTTTCTATTTGCTCCGAAGTCAAGTTTTTCTATGGCTTGGCAGAGGGAGGATGTGAACATATATCTGTGCCTTGTTCCAAAGGGTTATCTATTGGTATTTGCAGATGGCACCAGTTTGCAACATGGAAGAAAAAACTTGTTGCAAGTAATAGCTTGCTTAGTTAGCGTGATGTCAAGTTGTGTTTGAAAGGCAGTACTTTGCGAGCACACTATTGTTGTTCGAAACATTATTTTTTGTGTGCCTGTTTAAATATACTGGGCACTTATGATTTCATAAAGGTTGTCCGTCCATGTGAGAAGTTGATCTTCACATTTTGATGCTTGCTCTTTTATACCGTGAAAGTCCACCAGACAAAGGTGCCATTTTTGTACCATGTACATTTCATCTCGCCTATTTAAGCATACTAACGTTTGCCTCATTTTTCAAGGCACACTTTTTTTAAATGCTGGCTTTCATAATGTTTTGATACAGTTTTATGTATTTATGTGCAGAATAAAGTTTCTACTTTTTGCAGCAAGTTATGGACTTTTTGGTTAACCCTTATGTTTTTTTTTTTTCTGTGTGTGTATTAGGTGTGAGAATGTCCCCTTTCTGGATTGTTGCATGTGGATATTATGCTTTTGGACAGCTTTTGAACACAGGCTCACATGTAAACTTGAAAATGCCGAAAGCATTATGGTATGCCTATTATGTGCTTTGGAAAAGTATAGCTGTTAAATGTTATATTAATACTGTACTGTAGTGTGCTGGTGCAGAGGATTAAGTCATCACCATAGACAATTTGCTGTCCACTTCTTCAAGTGCTCCAAAAGGAGGCTTTGGACTTTCTGAATAAGGTGACTGTGCAAAGTTAATGCTAACATTTTGGAGACTAGTGTCTATATTTCACTTTTTTAAATGCGAAGCATTTCTTAGCGAACTTCGGCGACTTTGAGCGTATCTATCTATCTGTCTACCCCGCCGCGGTGGTCTAGTGGTTATGGCACTCGGCTGCAGATCCGAAGGTCGCGGGATGGAATCCCGGCCGCGGCGGCTGCATTTCGATGGAGGCGAAATGTTGAGGCCCGTGTGCTGTGCGATGTCAGTGCACGTTAAAGAACCCCAGGTGGTCGAAATTTCCGGAGCCCTTCACTACGGCGTCTCTCATAATCAGAGCTGGTTTTGGGACGTTAAACCCCACATAACAACATATCTGTCTAGCCCCCTACGATTTTCTGCTCTCCTGGCCGTTTCGCTAATGGGATGTTTACGAAAATTGGTATGCCACAACATGACTGCCTGACGAATATAAATGGCAGGCCATAACATGAAAATAATGACATGCATGTCATGAGCGACGTGATTTACATGCCATGCATTTCGTTAATTGAATGTACATGAAAATTGGCATGCCACTACATGACTGCATGACGAATGTAAATGAGAGGTCATAACATGAAAATCGTGACATGCATGTCATGAGCGACATGATTGACGTGCCACGGTCTTGGTGCTCTCTTGGCCGTTTCGTTAATGGGATGTATACGAAAATTGGTATGCAACAACATGACTGCATGATGAACATAAATGACAGACCATAACATGAAAAGCACGATATGCATGTCATGAGTGGCATGACTGACATGCCACGGTCATGGTGCTCTCCTGCCGTTTCGGTAATGGGATGTGTACGAAAATTGGCATGCCACAGCATGACTGCATGACGAACATAAATGACAGGTTATAACATGAAAAGCATGACATGCATGTCATGGGCAGCATGATTTACATACCACGCGTTTCGTTAATGGGATGTATACCAAAGTTTGTATGACATGACAAGACTGCATGACGATCATAAACGACAAGGTCATAACATGAAAATCGTGACATGCATATATTCAGTGGTATGATTTACATGCCACGCGTTTCGTTAATGGGATGTATACCAAAATTTATGGCATGCCACGACTGCACGACGAATGTAAATTACAGGTCATAACATTAGAATCATGACATGCGTGTCATGAGCGGCATGGTTTACATGCCACAGTCTTGGTCTCTTGCGGCCGTTTAGTTAATGCGATATATACAAAACTTGGTATGGCACAACATGACTGCATGAAGATCATAAATGATAGGTCATAACATGAAAATCGTGACATGCATGTCATGAGCGATATGACTTACATACCATGGTTCTGGTGCTCTCCTGGGCGTTTTGTAATGGGATGTATATGAAAATTGATTTGGCACAATATGACTGCATGACGATCACAAATGACAGGTCATAACATGAAAATCGTGACATGCATGTCATGAGCGGCATGATCTACGTGCCACGTGTTTCATTAATGGGATGTATACGAAAATTGCTATCTCACAACATGACTGCAAGACGAACGTAAATGACGGGTCATAATGTTAGAATCATGAAATGCGTGTATGGGGCATGGTTTACATGCCACAGCCATGGTGCTCTTGCAGCCGTTTCGTTAACTTCATATGTACCAAACTCGGTATACCGAAACAACAATGCAAATCCATTTTACGTTCCTGATGCGTGCTTCGCATTTCCTCGATTCCCACTGCACGTGGTATCTGCCATTTTTGTTTACTTGATAATGTTTGGGATTTTGCAAATCGTGAATGAGACAGCGTGAACACTGACGACAGGCAGAACAAACAATAGTCTGAACATGCTTATTCTGTCACACGATCACCTTGGCTATTTTTATGGCTGTCTTGTGATGAAACTACTGTCATGGTGGTGTTACGGTGGTCACAGTGCTCAGTCGCTGACCCAGAAGATGTGGTCCTGGCTGCTGTGGCCGCATTTGATTAGAGGCAAAATGCTAGGGTCTTGTGTACTGTGAAATGTTGGTGCACACTAAGTAACCCCAGGTGGTCGAAACCTCTGGAGCCCTCCTCTACAGCGTGCCCCATAATTATGTTATTTGGCACATAAAAACTCCAGTAGTTATTATTAATGATGCAACCAACCCCAGCTGAATGTAAAAGTGTATTTATGCTGATATTAATGGTAGTTTCATAATGGCACCCAGGGAAATTTTACTTCTCATTGGTGATGTCAGTGTTCTCACCAAATGATAACATGATGTTATGCTGTTGAGAGGCACATATGACGCTATTACTGCAGTGCTCTTTGCTTTAAGGCATACTAAACAGCGTTTTCACAAATGCGCATGGCTTGGCAGTCTGTGGACAAGTGTTGTACACAAGTTAATTTAACTTTACTGTTAATTATGTATTGAAAAAGAGAAGAATGGTCATCATGTTATCATTAGCTTTATTAATAAGGCAATTTCTGTTATGGTCTGATATCAAATCCTTTAGCATATTTCACGCAAAGACATGTTTGATTGATAAAAAAGTTGCAGTGAACTGTCTTTTATGGAAACTATGTGAGTGTTTGTCAAGGCAATTTTAAAGAGGGGCAATGAGAGATGACAATGGAATCAATGGTGCAAAGTGATGAATTTTCTATTAAGTTCATTTGTTAGCATAGGTGAAAGTTATTCACCCAAATTACTAGTTTCTTATATAATTGCCTCAACTTGCACATCAAATTGTGCATCACATCTGTGCATGTTAACTGTGCATGTAAATTAAGCATATTTACAGCTTGCTGCATCCTTCCCAGTTATTCCATGTTTTGAAGACTATGGAAAAAAATGCAGAAAATTGTGCGAAGTGACCCACAAGGTCACCACTCTAAAGAGCCTTTGTGACAGTATCACAAACTGCCGAGTTTGATAGACTGACAAGGATTTACAATGAAGAGTACCTAAGGGCACAGTGCAAGCAAATTGATGAGGGCAATTTGAAGGGAACAGAGACCTCTTCAACAAATTTAAATAAGTCGCACAAGTTTTCAACCAAAAAGTGACAGTGCTTAACATGCA
This sequence comes from Hyalomma asiaticum, assembly GCA_013339685.2. Lineage (NCBI taxonomy): Eukaryota > Metazoa > Arthropoda > Arachnida > Ixodida > Ixodidae > Hyalomma > Hyalomma asiaticum. The sequence continues at coordinate 341,173,959 of CM023481.1, read as the reverse complement.
AAAGAAGCAATTCATGATGTACCTTGTGCAGACATTGTATATGAACTAGAACCAATAGTTTTAAGGGGTATTGCAGCAGCTACTGTTGAGAAGAGCAAGTGACCCAGACTGAAATCGCTGCATATGACTCTCAAAGGGTGTCTGCTTGCCGCATGCCGCTCCACTGTCATTCGCAAAGCGCATTCACTTGGAACTCCAAATTACTGCATACGAAGCTGACCCAGCATGCTGTGTATGACCAAGTGTTTCTTTCGGTCTTGCCAGTTCTAATGCCATTGTATTTGGGTTCCGTGGTTTGACATGTGCAACAGCTTTTATGTGGGTGCATATTGTGTCCTTGACGAGTGTAGTCCAACATATTCCCATGCTGTGCCTTAGCTTCAGTTTTTAGTGCGACAGGGTGCAGCGCACTCTTCTGCAGTAAATAAACACAGTAAGAGAAAAGGCATTTTACTATGTTTTACACCATGAACCAGTTTAGAGAAATGCAACAATATGCAAGTTTAGCTAATGCTTGGAGAAGTGCAAATTTCTGCTTGATGGGTATATATATATATATTTAGTTGTGCTAATTGTTTTTAAGGTAACTGTAGAAAGCATAACAGAAGAGCCTATCTGATGGACTTTTGTTTACTTTGTGATTACTACATGCTTTGCTTTTGATTAGGACTGCAGAATTGCTGCATTTTATTGTGGCTGTTAAGGTAGTTGCAATGCTCCAGATGTCTTCTTCATGAAAGAGATGTTTTCATGAAAGAGATATGGAACTAAGCCTTGTTATCTCTTTAAACACCTCTGCTGTTGGTCCAAGGAAAAAAAAGAAAGAAAGGTTTTAATTTATTCTAGCCTTACACATGCATAAATATAGCATCCTTTAATGAAAGTACTACGAATAGAACACAGCAAAAGTAAGGATGATTAATATAAAGTGGACCTGTGCAGGGAAAGACTTTCTACCCAGAGACATATGCGAGCAAAACATGCAAGCTGTGCATGTCTGCTAGAAATGCCATTCAACATTTGTTGCAGGGATGGAAAAAATACCCTATACAAAGGTAAAATGGCAGTCTCCCTAGAAAATCTACGAGCACTGCTCAGCCCAGAAGTGAAAACTTGGAGACTAAGTTTGGGCCATTCAGGGAGCCATGGAGGCTGTGCAGGAGCAGCAGCCCCAAGCGGCCATCTAGGTGGCCCCAGGATTGGAGTTCTCAACAGCTGGATTCTAATTAAACTTATTGCGCTCACTTGGGAGGAATGCCCTGAACGCAGCCTCTGCATGGACACGAAGTGCCATAGGAGCAAAGTATTGGAACAGAGTATGGCCACCCTACAGCCAACTCTGGCTTTTTTTTTTTTTATAGATTAGAAGATCTTAATTCACAGTAAGCATGTTCCACAGCTCACTGCAGGGGCAGGGGCTAAAGGCAGTCAAGCCTGACAAAGGCCCCTGTCCCTCCAGAGTTTGTCACAGTGCACAGTATTCCAGTACAATATATAAACAAAAGGAATTTCAAATCTACTAAGCACAGACCTAGCAACTTGTACTCCTCTAAAAAACTAAGTCATACATAGAAAGCGTACACAATCTACTGAAACAGAAGTTATGTACTTGAAAATATAATAGAGCAATGCAAAAATAAGTTGCAGAAATCAGAAATGTAAAAGGCATGGCAATATATTTCAAGTTCCGTTAAATTTATGTGACTAAAGAAATTGTTGAGGCATGAAAGAGCATCAATTAATGTCTCAAATGTACACGTGGTTATTAATAAGTTAATCACTTGTTTTTTGAAGGCAGCTGTTATGTTGCCGCTCATAAGGCGATCGTACAGAAGGGACGGCGTAGCACCGTACGCTATACAAAGCTTCTTTCTCGGCTCTCTCTCTGCATGGTCTTTGACAGCAATTATCAATGGAAAGAAAACTGCTCCCATTGAGCGGCTGGTCTCCCACGCTGGCCCCCAGGCGTTCCTGGTACGAGACCCTTCCCTTTCGCTGAACGTCGTTCGGGGGGGTCGCGGCTGCGCGACCGTACTTGTCCTCTCAGTGGCCGTTTCGGGGAAGAGCAGCTCGGACGCGTAGGAGGAGAATGCATGAAAAGTGCGCCGTCGCTTGAAGCGACAATGCACTTGGCCCAACCAATTCTTTAACGACCAGCATGCACTTTCGGCGCGCCGACTGGAACGAAGGGGTGAGTCGCAGCAGTGCACGGTCCGAACTGCGGGAAAGGCGAAGACACGCTGTGTTTCCTGGAACGACCGGGTTCGACTGGATGAGCGTGGAAGATGGCCCGAATGCCGCAGGGCTGCTACGATACCGATATTTCGATTGTGAGAATATCTGAGAGCGTGGGATAAGGAGAGGGAGAGCCATGATGGGAAAGAATGCCAAAAGGCCTGTTTAAACTGCAAAGACGCTGCTGTCGAGATTAGGGACAACCCACTAGGGAGTGGCTTAATCTGAGGGTAAACAGATTGGATAACAGAAGGTTGAGGCGGACCAGCAGTGGCCACCTCCCCTCTTTCTTTGTTACCGTAAGGTACTAAAGACTGGACGGGATTCGTTTCCCTTCAGTCTAGGCTGTAATCACTTAACTGATCGATCAGTAAGACTCCGTACGATGCAACTTCTGTCTGGGCCGTAACCACTCGGTGGTCGAACAGTGAGACTAGGTTCGTTGTATGTAGTAACAGTGTTCTAGGCTCTAACTTAAGAAAAGTTAAGTAGAAGAGTAAGACGCTGTTGATGTCTATGTTATCATCAGTGTGCTTCGGCAAGATGTACATATGACTGTAAATATTTTGCTACAATATACCTTCAAGTTCATTACCTCCAACCTGCCTCCTGCTTCATCGACGTCGATGAAGCGTTCAAATCATGGAACCTCACATCAGTAAAGTATTAAAGGTCAACTCTGGCGGTTTTTCAGTGTCCACAGAGCTCAATGAAATTTTCAGTATATGTTCTCCTCGTTACTGTAATAATATATTCTAAGCCAGACAGTTGCAATTCATTTAGTTTTCCTGGAAATGAATTTAAAAATATTTTAGTGGATTCCTATGCAGGCCACCCTGTACGTTTGACGTCATTACCTTCAGTGCTGCCTGCCTTAAAGGGACACTAAAGAGCAAAACGATTTGCCATGTTTATCAAATTACCCTTTCACAACAACAGCACCACTCTCTCTGCAAGAGAACGCTCAGTAAGTGAGAAAACTCATGAAACGCATAAAAAGAAAATAGAGACTGCAATGCTGCCCTCACATTTCTGTGCGAACTCGCTGTGTTGTCATAGATTTTGAAGGCAACTTTTATAGAGAACACATTTATTTTACCGGTCAAAATGAATCATGTTGCATTCTAGGGTGGCCAGAGACTTAACTTAGTTTCATGAAATTTAATTGAGCCAATGGGGCCGAAATGCGAATAGCTTGAATTCCATGACGTAACGCTTATGTTCGAAGGGTGCCTATGTTTCCGCATGAAAGTTAAAAATGGAACTTTGACATTTGTTTTCTCTGCTAATACTGAACTCGTTGTGAAGAAATCAATCGTTCTCAACTGATTCATTGTTTCTGTTTAGCATCCCTTTAACAGGCAGGCGGTCTAGAGCAAAACAGTGGTACTTTAGCACTCAAATCATTGCTGTCAAGTTCAGCTAGCACAACTCAATATGCCGTCAGATGACATCGCTTATTTTATTTTTCTGCTCTGTATTTCTTATGGCAGGGAGGGTGTGACGTCATCGCGTATACTGCACAAAGCATCTACCTGTCTTGGTTTGAATACATCGTTCTTTGTTATTTTGAAATTATTGGCGAGTTCGAGTAAATTGAACCACCCTGCCTCCTGTAGGACTATCAGTGCCATCGGAAAACCGTGATATCAGAACATGGTGAAAAAAACCGTCGGAGTTCCCCTTTAAAGGGCAACTCCGGTAATTTTTCAATGTCCACAGATCTCAATGAAATTTTCAATATATGTTCTCCTCGGTACTGTAAAAATATATGCCAAGCTAGGCAGTTGAAAATGATTTAGTTACCGTGAAAATGAATTTTTAAAAATTTTAGTGGATTCTTATGAGGTCAACCTGTGTTTTTGACGTCGTCACTTCACTTTCAATGCTGCATACCCGAGCAGGCGGGCGGGCAGTCAAGAATAAAAACGGCGACACCACAGTGCTCTATCTTCAGCACTCATGAAGCATTTATTTGTTTTGTTTGAACACATCGTTCATTCGGTTATTGAAAATTATTGGTGGGTTTCTGAGCTAATGGAACATGCCATGTAGAAAAGGGTGGAAATGTACATAGAAGGAGAGATGGAGACATAGCAAATAGGGTTTAGTAGTTATGGATGTGTTACCAGAAACAGTATAGTAAAAATGAGATGCCTCTTAGGGCTTGTGAAATATACCAAAAACTTTGGATGTTTTGTTCAAACAAACGACTATAGCAAAAGCTTTTGGTTCGGTTGGACAGCCCAAAGTTGATATGCACAGGCAGAGCTGAAACAACACAGCTTCCCAGCGTGCACGGAGGCAATTGCTAGAGGCCGTGTCCCCACTATAGTTAGTAGTCCCTCGACACTCCCGTAGTATGTGTTCCGGAGTAGCTCTAGAACCACGGTTCTGGCATTCATCAGTTTTCCACAGGTCTGGGTAAATGGTGTTTGAAATCACCAGGTTTGGATAGGAAATTTCTAAGCATCCCAACGAATCTGCTAAAAACCTTTAGACAGGAAGTGAACTTATATAGGAAGTGAAGACAGGCATTGGTAACATATATTTGTTTAAGGTCCCGAAGGCTATTTCTTCTTCGTGCCAATCAGTGGAACACAGTTGTGGTGCAATATATTAGAATGTCTAAGAAAGCAAATAGTCAACACGCTTGCAATGTGTAGGGCCAATGGTACATTGAGTTGAAGTGTGATATGTTTTGTAAAATAGTTCTTTCAATTTTTGTCTCGCTGTGCAGGAGGCAACTGTATTTCAGGAGAAATGTAAATTGTAAATGTAAACTCCTTTTCTGCTCTATGAGAGAAGTAATTTTACCGTGCAACTACTATTTTCATTTTTAAATTGGAGCAGTAGATTGGGTAACAATCGTGTTTAAGTGTACTGAAAACAAAAATGCTGCATCTTTTTGCTGAGCCTAACTAATAACAGGCATACACAAGTGATATTCTCAGTTTAATAACTATTACATCACAATAGGCTTTTTATGCCACTGGAGGCCCTAAATTTGTTCTTTAGGGCATATCTGTCACAGCATTTGGCATCACCACTGGTCTCGGAGCTGTAATCAACGCCGAGACCAGTGGTGATGCCAAATGCTGTGACAGATAAGCTCTAGCTGAAAGTGGGTGTCTTCTCAAAGGGGGGCAGTGAACTATGTAGTCGGGTAGAGGAATGGAGCACAATTACAAGCTGTTACATGAGACCTTCAGGAAGTTCATGCAGCTGCTTTATAACACATGGGGAGCAAATCATAGAGAGGCCAAGTGTTCATACTTATCTACTACTATAAAAGAAGTGATAGAAAGCGGGCAAAATCAATGTATCCAAAGATGTCGGGCTCTCAGAGTGGTCCCAGATGCACATCGTGCTACAGAGCTCCGAATGTCCAAGAGAAGTTTTCGTGCACAGCTCTTTTCAAAATTGCCCCCATGTTCGACTTGCTTAAGGCTTTTCACCAAGAACGCTCGGCAAAGGAATTACAATGTGGTACTTTCATGAGTCAACTGGACGGTGTTGACCCACTTTTCAGCAAGCACGTCATAAGTCAATGGGACATATACATCCCACTTTTCTATTCAGTAAACTAATGGGTGTATTTTGACGAAAATGGTTTCATACTATTTCTGTGTATGCTATTGATGAAATCCTTGCTAGTACTTTTTGTTGTCACTTCAAGAATATAGCGGAAGCCATAAAGGGTTAATTTATATAAAGGATCTGCACCCATAAACTGTGGCCTCAAAGACAAGGATATAGGTGTGAAGAGGAACAAAGGTAACTATTTTGCAGTCAGATGATGGCATGATGAAGTGTGTGTATGCTGTTATAGTGGCGGCTTCATCATGACCTTAAGTAAATACAAACTGGGCCAGCAAGCTGTGTTGTTAAAAGATGATGGCATTTGCTACTTCAGTACTAGAAAGTGTAAATGAGACAAGAACTCCCATTCAGAAGACAAAAGAAGAAAGCTAGAAGGCTGATCTTTTCCTTGCAAGTAAGACGAGTTATGAAAATAGGTGAACAGATTATTTAGAAAAATAATAAGTAAGCCGTTTTGTAGAAAATTGTTCCATGATCTAAAATATACAAAAAATGCAGTTATACTAAATTAAGTGAGCAATATAGTATGAATCTCACAGATTTATGAAAGACAAGGCATGTATGTTTAATTTTTCTTCACTACTCATCAGTGGTACAGAACAAGGTCTGAGAGTTGCAGAGCTGCCAGGGGGACCTACATGATGCTATAATTTTTTCTGTAATGATAATTATTTTATAACAGTTCTATTCTGAAGTTATGTCCCAGTTTTTCACAGCACTGATCAAACTGGAGAATGTAGTGGGCGGGTTTGAGCCAAGGCGGCCGAGGATGCCGGCCAAAGCCCGAGGGCCGCCGAGTAAACATGCACACACCTCGTCCCAGCAGAAGTGAACCCCTTTTATTCAAACAGTGCCCTTTTTATGCCCAACCTAGAGGGCGCCCCATAACCAACTCTTCTAGAGTCAATACATTGGGCACTTGTGCCCTCTACAGAGAGAAGGCAAATGGAATGTTCACCTACGTTCCTGTGCTTGACATTGGTGGTGTGGTCCTCGCCAGGGGTTGGGTTTTCGGGCTTAATGAGTGCTGCTTTGACTCCAGCTTCCACAACAGCTTCCACAATTGTGGTGGAGTGAATGGAAGGTTGATCAGGGCCGATGTAGTCTGGATGACAGTTAAACCTAAATATAACTCGGAGCGAAATGTGCTCTATGTTGAACACTTGAAGTTTTCTAATTATTATACATGTGAAATGTATTGTTTATAATGAACTGCGCATTGGGTGTATCATACGACGAGAGCGTGAGATGTGTCACCAAACAGCCGCAAATGCGCTCCTCCGTCGGCTCTGGGCAGTCTCCTGGTAGCCTCTCTGCAGCCGCACCTCCAGCCGGCATTAGACTCTCGCTACTAACTGTGCTCATGACTTTGCCAGTGCCTATGCTTCTGTGTGGTTGCATTTTGACTTTCCAGCACTTGCCGATAGAGCTGAATGAAGTGTTCAGGTGAAAATCCCTGCCTATGGCAAATATGCATAAATTTCTGTGCAATAAATTATTTTTGGAGTTGTTACTTATGGCAAGCGACATAATTTTTTATTGGTATGTTTTCGCTTCTGTTCACAACTACACACATAACACAGTGCTGGAGTCCTGGAACAAACTAGGTGCTGGAAGGAAGTATCCAACTGTTCACTTTGTATTGATAAGCAACTTCTGTATTTTTGCTAGTTATCTGAAGGTGCCCATTTTTACTAAAAATTAGCTTCATTTGCCCCTCAGTATACTACTAGCCTGTGGCTTCTAACGTATCATTTAGTATGGTATGGTCTGCTGCAGAGTTCATTTGACAACATAGAATATAGTTCTCCAAGAAAAGTGCTGCCTTTACGTTGATTTTAGTCAGCAAGTGAATAACAATTAGAGATGAAACAGGAGTTAAAATGGTACCTTGAGGGACACCTTGACTGGTGAACTATATCTTAGCATCTGTTCTTGATTTCAACAAAGTTTGATGCAATAAATGGGCAATTATTCTAATTTACAACAGAACCTGCTCTTGAGGTGAGTTAGGGTTAATATATGTACAGTAAAAGTGGGTCTATATGTGTTTCTCATCTGTGGTAAGAGTTCAGCTATGCTGCATTATGGAAGCCATGCTGGCAGGTACCAATGTTTTTTAGGTGCTCTGTTATTTGCTTAATAATAATATACTCCAACAACTTACAACAGTACAGTAACAACTTACAGCAGTACAAGTTACAAATATGGGTCTGTAATAGAAGGGGTGTGCTTTGATTTCAGATCCATGTCCAGATATAGAATTTAATTCAATATAGGGGTGCACAAGGATCTGAAATTTCTACTGCAAATGTCAGTTTGATTTATAGTCAAGCATTCATCATTCAAAATTATTGAATTTTTATTAGGGCACTGAAGGAACAGGACCAATGCAAATGGAGGATCCTCCAAATAACAGTACAATCATGCTTATGTTTTAATGAACTTTACATTCAACATGCCGGCCTCAAAGGTCATCACACCGGAAGTCGATCAAGGCTTTGTTGACTTTGTTACGCAACACTGGCCTATTTCGTGCCCCCTTTTCAGTTTTTTTTCCTTTTTCTTCATTTATTCCCTCCATCTATTTCTCTTCTCCCTTCCTCCAGTGCAGGGTAGCCAGCCGGATGGTTTAATTCTGGCTAGATCGTGACTATCATCTCTCTCGGAGGGTCTTTCCACTTCCTCACCCTAAACTCACTCGTCCGCAGTCTTCGGCCTTCAGGATGCTCCAAACGGGGTCTTTCCCTTCGCGAGGCAGGTTTAGTAACTTCTCGCCCAACGTTGAACCGCATCGTCCGAACTGCGGAGAGGCTTACTGCTCACTAGCTCACATGCTCTGGCAATGTCCTGCGTTACGTGACACAGAGTTCAGCAAAGAAGAGGACTGGGAGGAAGCCCTGAGAAGCGGCGACCTTTCGGTTCAACTTCGGGCTGTCCAGAGAGCCTGCGAGAGGGCGGAGGGCCACGGTCTTCCTGTCCCTGCGTGGGAGCGGCCCGCAACTGCTACAGGATCCCCCTAAAAGGGGACGTCCAACTGCAGTTTCTCAGGACAAAAATAAAGTTCTGTGCCTGCCTGCCTGTCTCTCCAACATGCAACATGCCTCACGAGAGATGTTCTCTTGATCTATTACTATCATTGAAATGGTGTACTATAGTTGGATACAACTCAATTCTGCAATGAAGCCCCTCCCACGCCCTTATGACCGCCACCCACTGTACAACTGCGAAGCTTCAAATAGTTCCTTCTTTGAACTTTTCACGTTACCAAAATAAAGAAAGGGAGGAAACAGTAATAAATAGATGCATAAATTTTGACGTCTTCATTCGTTTATTAGAGTGGACATGGAAAGGGATAATTCTTTATTGAGCTGAAATCAAGTGCTTGCAATGCAAAAACCCAGAGCACCACAAGTGCCGCCAGCCGAGCTTTTCAGTAAAGTTTCACGCAGAAAATGGGCTTGGAAGCGAAATGAACTGTACCTCGGCATCTTTCAGATGAGGTTTCAGACTCCACACATTTTTATCCATGCTTCTCGAGCACATCATGGCTTATACCAGAGCCACAGTGTTAATACCGATAAGAACAGCAGATGTTCCGCAAGTACGGAAGGCATAAACACAGGCGGCATTTTGAAAACGTCGCATGATTTCGTTTGCTTGATTTGTTGGTGGAGTTACACAGATGTGCGCGGCCCGTCAGCCCTTGTTGCCAACTGCTGCTTTTTTTTAAGCTGTGTCCTACTATAAATAACACAAAGCAGCTGTTCATCATCCACAAGCTTTATTTAGATGTAGAGTTCTAAGCAGCATACACACATGCAATAAATAATGTATGTGAGCTGTTTATTGTTATGAAACCAACCATACAGACCTTTATTTTACAAATAAATAAGAACATACAGCATTTGAAGACTGTTTGTCATGAACATGCTGAACACTTAATTTCAAAGTATGAAAGATGCAAAAGCCAGATGCTCGAGCTCTTCGACTGAAATGAAAGAGTTGTGAAAAGGAAACAAGATTGATTTTTCATGAACCTTTCCTTTCATTGCCAGTGAATCAGCAGTGTGCTTTGCATCACGGCTTTGCTAAACAGAGATGTCAGTGTGCACCATTTTTTATGCTCATTACAGTAAGTCTAGCTTCCTTGTTTAAACTGACATTTATGTTTTGGAACTGGTCCTGAAATGAAATTGTTCAATTTCTGCAGTTTCATGCAACATGCAAACTTAATCTCTGGTTGCTTACTCGGGCAGGGACGACATTCAGTTTGGACTTCATTATATTATTATTACTACCATTTATCATAAACATCTGTGCTATGCGTGCGCAAGGTGGCAACCATATTTCAAATAGCTCTGTTGGGAAGTATGTAAGCTTCTGCATCAAGATGCATCTGATTATTAGTGGATGAACTCTCAATTTGGCAGCTGTGTTTAATTTTCTCAAGTGTGTTTCCTGGAACACATAAGGAATTTGTAGGTGCAGAAACACACACGTGGACAAAGTTAATAAAATGAAATGGAGTAATATTTTGGTAAAAGTAGCTTCAAGGTCAGCACTTTGCCAATGCCATAAGTGCTAATAATAAAAAACATTGCAGTCCGCGAAATTTTTTTATTAATACACAAACAAATATTGTGCATACGTACATGTGCTTTCAATGTATTCACCATGAAGTTTCTGAAAACCCATCTTTTTTTCCAACGTCCTAAATGTTGATGGAAATAAAGATTGGCGGCTCACACAAGGACTGAAGCAGTTGTCAGACTCATGCGTGGAATACAGTAAAATAAAACAAAGTATCCTAAGCTTTTTAACGATAACTGACCAAGTTGAGCTTGTAGTTTGTGATATTTGTGAAGCAATAAATACACGCGCAACCCCTGAGAAGCAAACCAAAAGAAGAAAACACACAAACATCTTTTGTGAATGTAGGCAATGCTAAAATGTCTCTGTACCACTTTTACATATGCTAGCAAGTGGTTCTGCAAGAGTAACTTCTATGAAAACAAATGGGCATGATAAACTAAAATCACCGACAGCCAAGCATGCTTCCAGAAGCCGCTCAATAAAAATGAAAAATGCCCACTGCAAAAAAGCACAGCACCATAAAAGGCAGGGAACGTGGCAGTGCAAGCTATGACCGTAAATTATCGTACATATGGAGTATAGATTAGGGAACAACAGGCTGCCTTTGGACGCAGTGTCCTTTAGTAGAGAAAGAATGACTGCACCCAAATGATATGACAACCCTAAGTGCTTAGAACTTCTTCAGGGAGCGAATCTGCAGCATGCCGCGAGACTTGCAAGCTGCCCCTTCTGTTTTGGCCATACCACGGTACAGTCGCAGGTCAGCCTCATAGTCTTTGTGGCGCATGGGAACATAGCCTTGTGGTGTGCACAGGTCCTGCATATATCACAAAAAGGGCATGAAGGTTGCTGATAAAAAACATGTAATAATTGTGTAGTTTTCGAGGATTTTTAGAATCTCTCCTTGAATACATAATACACCAGTGAAAAATTGCAGCAAAGTGCATGTTGTGCAAGATGTCCGCTGCACTGTCTTGCACCGTACACGAGATGGATCAGAAAATTTCAAGCATGTTATGAAACTGACAAATGCAAACCAAAGCTCGTTAGCAATTTTTTGGTTTGCTGGCAAGGAAAAATGTGCGATATCACCCCGTTACTCTTTTTTCTGGGCTCCCAGATTATTTGTCATCCTTCGATGCACACCGAAATCTAAGTGAATGGGCGGTTTTTGGCTTCACCAAAATTTGGCCACAGTTATTGCATATCGAACCCTTACATACATGCCAACCTGGGAACCTTGAGATGGCTTACTCATCATGTTCATCATTTACTTCACAGGTGTGTAAATGCTACTCTATGTACATAAAAATAAAGTCTGATGACCCTTACGTGCTGTTGTCCCTCACTCGCAGATGCTTTATGTAAGTGCTGGTAACTGTTCTTTGATGCTTTTATTATTACATATTGCATTCAGTAACTATTGAATCCAATCATGGCCCTAATGCTTGTTCTGCTACCTTGCTTGAACTAGATAAGTTGCCTAAAGACACCTAAGAGCGAATGGCAGCCCTTTTTCATTGATTAAAGGAGGTTAATGGTGATTTGTGCAGCTGGCTAAAGGTCAGGATGAGTTGGTTGCCGTCATATGAGCGATAAAGACTGGTCAGAACAACACAGAAAAAAAAAAAAAAAACACATGTAGCATGGAGAAGAGGCTATAAGCACTGGAAGAAAAAGAAAAGACACAGTTTCTTGAGCAATTTGACAAAATGATGGCTGACTTCCAAGTATGAGTAAGGAGCCTAATTACTCAACACAATTTCCTGATCTGATGCATTGACGAATGAGAAAGCAAACCCTGATGCAAAAATCTTCTCTTTAGCGGCACTCCCAATTCCCATGAATGCTGGCATGACTCAGAAAATTGCATGAAAACTGTACTCACTGGTGTGGTTCAGGGCCATATGCAGCTAACCAATGCCCCACTATCACTGTAACATATTGAAGGTTCAAAAGCCACCCGCACGAATATAAGGAAAAAAATATGTTACTGTGGGTGAAGGCTTTTACCCACTGTGCGAGATATCCATAAAAAATTTACAGAATTTGCCAAAAGACATCGTGAGAATTTTTCCTACCAACTTTGTTACAGAACATTATTGATTTAAAAAAAAAAACTACATAACAGTACAGCGAATGGCGATACAAGACAGCACATACGTACAAAAATTTAACCTGATAGCTGCCATGGTGACACAATCGCATGTGCAACAAGATACACTAAACTCCTGTCAAAAAAAAAAAAAAAACTCTACTAAGATGAAATATTGGATAAAACAAACAATGTGGGAACACTTGGTTGGTTCTCCATGGCCATGATGTAAAAAAAAGACTGCTTAGCCAAATGTGGTTAAGATGAACTTCTGTAGTGGTGGTACACAATGTGCTTTTTTTTATTTTCAGAGTTATGGCAGCCAGCTAGTTCCATTTGTGATAGGAGATGATGTCATGGTGACGTGTTATGGAACCATGATAAGTTCCCGAGAGCTGCCAGACCTATAACGACCTGGTCAAATTGTCCCAACACCTTACAAATGAAGTAATTTCATAATGGCATGCCGCTTTCTGCAACAGCAAAACACCATCACCGATTAGATAAAATTATGCAAGAATGCTTCAAGCCATCATTTTCGATCACGCAGAGGCAAAATAAATCGGCTTCCCATAGTGAACTATTTTGTTGACTGGAAACTTGGATGAACCAGTCATCTTCTCACTCTCTTTTCTCAGTACTTCCGATAAAACAAACTAGTTTCCAGTCCCTTCGACGGAGTCTCTTGAAGGGACATGTGAAGAGCAGTGGACCACAGAATGTGGCCCCTTTTTTAAGCATATAGAGCATTAGTAACAAGCGTGACACCTGAAAACCTTCTCTTGCTGTACTAACAGAAGGAAGACTGCACGTGCACAACATACAGCACTGTGAACATTTTCTAACTGCATCTCATTTTGTGATTACTATATTGTCATGACCAAACAGTAAGAAAAGGAGGAGAAAAGTGCCATTTTTCACTTACCAGCTCTGCTGTTTTGGCGAACTATGGTTATGAATTTCACGAAATATATTAAAATAAGGTAGTTGAAATTTTTTTAACTATATATATGCACGTTTTCATTTGTGTTCAGTGATCTGTGGTTTTTATGGGTAGCATAGATGTTTTTGTAAAAAACATCAAAATCGGCCCAGTAAGCATTTCTTTTTGTCTACTTTGCAGGTCTTTATCTCAAAACAGACTTATGGTGGAGCAGTTAAAATTACGCATTATGTTCTAAGCACATTATTTATCAAATTGCTAAAGCTTACATTTATACTACTTTTTAATAAAGAGATAATGAGATGCAAACATCAAGAAAACACCGAACAATGGAAATTTCTCACGACAATAAAAAAAATAGGACATTTTTGAAATTTCTTAAACTTTGTCCACTTATTCTCCTCCACATCAGATTTCACAATCACTAAAAACATAATTTTGTTCCACTGGTAGTTACAGCCATAAGGCCCTTGCGCCAGGCTCAGCGCACCGTACATTTCTAAAAGTTCTATGACATTTGCAATTGCGTGCGACTTTTCAATTTTGGCATGATATTGTACTACAGTCGAACACGAATATATCGAACCCACATATATCGAATTTTCGGGTATATTCGAACTCGTAAGTTATCCCCTTGAAAATCCGTTGTAAAAGTATAGAAATTCGCACGTTTATATCGAATGGTATTTTTACCCGCCTTCGGATATATCGAACGCCGCGCAAGCTGGAAGGTGCGCTTCGGCACTCGCCGCGTCCCGCGACCTCCGCGCGCGAGTTGGAAGGTGTGCTTTGGCACTCGCAGCGCCCGGCGACCTCCGCGTGGCACCACGCCTCCGCCGACACCCGAAACGCTCGAAAAAACGTAAGGGCGAGAAGGCTCGGACTGCACGGTCTCCAACTTGTGGAACGTCGTTTTTTTTCTTCTTTTTTCGTTTCTCTCTCTCTCTCTCATGCTTTCTCCGCGTAACCGTCGGCTCGGAGAGCACGAACGAAGGAGCCGACGTCCCCCTCCTTTTGCCTTTTCTTTTATTTTCTGTTGCTGTTTTGCGAGTTTTGATCAGCCAACCACAGCTCGCGCCTTTTGCTGTTGCCCTCGCTGGTGGCCATCGCCTCGCGAGCGCTTTGTTGGCGGAGTCCGCTTCCGTTGTCGCATCGCCTACGTACCACCGCATGTGCAGCATTCCTCTTTTGCGTGCGTGGTGTGCAAAGCCACTGCGGACTCCTTGAATTGTCGACTTCTCGTGTAGCTATGACCAGCGTCAAGAAGCATCAAGAAGACCCTTGACTTTGCGACGAAGCTGAAGGCTATTCAGCGTGTTGAGGCGGGCCACGGAGCACTCTGAGTACCTTGTTGAAGAACAAGGCAGATATCAAGGCAAAGGCGGCAGAACAGCGAACGTCGGGAGCCTGTCGTGTGCGCGCTCCTGCCCGCGGAAATGCAGAAAAGGCACTCTATGCCTGGTTTTTAGAAGAGCATGCGAAGAACATTCTGGTGGATGGCCCGATGCTGATGGCCAAGGCCAAATGGTTTGCCGCTGCACTCGGTGAAGACAATTTCGCCGACAACACCGGGTGGCTTCACCGATTTAAGCAGCGCTACAACATCGTTGGCAAAACCATTTCTGGCGAAAACGAAGCCGTCAGCAGCCAGGACATCCAGCAGTGGATGACGAAGGAGCAGCTGGAAAGCTCCGCGAAGTTTTCTCCCGCGGAGATCTTCAACGCCGACGAGACCGGTCTCTTTTGGCAAATGTTGCCGAGCAAGACTCTCCACGTCCGCGGTAGCACGTGTCATGGGGGCAAAATGAGTAAAGTTCGCATGAGTGTTCTGCTGGCAGCCAACATGGATGGGTCTTGGAAGCTCCAGCCCTTTGTGATCGGGAAAGCAAGAGCACCGCGCTGTTTGAAGAACTGTAAGAAGCTCCCCGTCCGCTACACCTCAAACAAGAAGGCGTGGATGATACGTCAGCTGTTCACGGAATGGCTGCAAGCGTGGGACGTCGAGCTGGGCAAGTCGGGGCGTCGCGCTTGCCTTCTTGTGGACAGCTGCTCGGCCCACCACACCACCTGAGAGCTCAAAAACATCGAGCTGAAGTTTCTGCCGGCCAACACGACGGTGAAGCTGCAACCGCTTGACCAGGGCATCATCAAGTCCTTCAAGGTGGGCTACAGGAGGCGACTCCTTGATAGGCTGCTGGTCAACCTCCGCATGGACACTGAGCTGAAGGTTGACCTTCTTGGTGCCATACAAATGATGACGGGTGCCTGGCGAGACGTGAAGACGGACACAGGGGTCAACTGCTTCCGCAAGGCAGGCTTCGAGACGGCGGAACTTGCGGAAACCGGTGAAGACGGCGACGACGAGCGCATAGACACATTGCGCGAGTTGTCGTCCCTCTTTCCGGCAGCCGTTCCACCCGAAGTGCCTGCGGACGATTTCGTGGAAGCGGACTGCAATGTTCAGGCCGTTGCGAGCCTCGCTGACGAGGACATAGTAGCTGCGGTCGCAGGGACCCAGGATGCCCAGGCCGACAGCTCAAGTGACGAGGAGGATCGTCCGGACGAGGCGGTGGCTACACGCGCGTACTCCGCCGCTGAAGTGGCGGCAGCGTTCGGCGTCATTCGCCGTTGTTGCGGCGACATGGAGGGAACCGGGCTGTCGCACCTGGACAGCCTTGATAAGATCGAGACTAGCGTCTTCAACTTCATTTTGAAAATGAAGAAGCAGGCCAAGATAAGCGATTTTTTTTCACGCAAATAAAACATTCTGTTGCGGCGTGTGCGCGGAATTAGTTGTCATTCTTGAATGCACCTATTGTAGGTGATGGTCCGCTACAGGTAAGCTCTCGGTGCTCGTATTTTTTTATATCGAATTTTTCATATATCGAACTAATTCGCGATCGCCTTCGAGTTCGATATATCCGTGTTTGACTGTGTTCCTTTATGTCTCAACACTGCAAATTAGCTGTGAGAGACACCGTAGGGAATGGTTCCGAATCAGTTTTGTATGTGTGGGGCTCCTTGATCCGCTGTGGCATCGGAGAGCACACAAATGTTTTGCGCATTGTATATTCACGAAAATGCGACCAGAATCTGATACGTGGCTTGTACTACCCAATAATAGGATAAAATTCAATAAGCAAGCAACATATTCGGAACAATGTTTAGCGATATGGATAAATTGTGAAGGTCATGCTTCATTATATCAGAATTTGTTTCTGAGCTGCAGTGGCTTATTCAAATCATTCGTTAATATGAACTGCCTTCATTCCTGCACACATAGTTCCTGTACACATAGTCGACAACGTTCCCAGGGTGCTGTCGGCTTGCCGAACACTTTCGGCCCACTGCGTGCAGGAGGAGTACTTCCTTTCAGCTGAGTTTCCCTATGCATTACCACGGTTGTATGCCCAGCACAGCTTTTAGCGAACATACTCAGTCATCACGTTCTGAATCTCCCTTTCTTTTCTTTTGATGTAAGCACCCCTGTCGCGGCTTCTCAATGCGCCTGTAACTTTCAAAGAGGAGATGCTGGTAGTCGCAATGATCTGGTTGATGATGTCGATTGCTTCTGCAGCGGTCAAAATTTCATCGTTCCCCAAAGATACATCATCGCACAAGTAGCAAAAGCTTAGGTAGCACAAACATGGTCCGTCTCTTCAACAGTCACTCACCTTTTCAGATTTTAAAAGTTCCTACAAAGCACTGATGTCTAGGTCGGTGACCCTGTGCAGATTTCCCCTTCTTTAAAATGAGGTTCTTGGTGCTTTAAGAGGTAGTCTGCACAATACGCTCACTCAGAACTATACTTAGTCACCATGGGACGCACAGAAGCTGTAGAGTAAGAGCAAAAGCACAAGCACTATTGGCATTGAATGAAGTGTGAACAGCGGTTCGAAAGTGCAGCCAGTTGAGGCCATATGCTGCTGTCATATGTGATAGGTGCGCGTATCCGTTTACTGATAACTTTGCTTTTGTTTCCTTTGGCATTCCACATCTGCTTCGCCACTGGAGCGCCATGTTCATACTCTCCACCGATCACAACTAGTGCAGCACAGTTTTTCTGGCAGCAGTGGCTGTCCCCCACATGCGTGAAGTGCGTGCGCGTAGTCCATAGAGGTTTGTTCTTGCTTCCATTTTCGCCATGTTAACGCATGGCTGCAATGAGAAGAAAGGGCGAATAGAATGACGAGCTCCAGTCGACATCCGCTGAAGTTATCCAAGAGGTGTTACTGTTTCGAACCCTATCTGCCTGAATACACGCAAGTCCGCACTGCTCCAACTCTTAGAACGAGCATATGGGGTGCACACGCACCTGCTCAGGACAACTGAAATCATTTCAAAATTGTGTTCTCAATTTTGAAATCATTTCAATATTGAAGCTCAGTTGCAGAAATCCAATCCTGCATGTATTCTATACACTTAGCGGGAAAGAAGTTGGATCTACAACAACTGCCTATCCTTGAGCAAGGGCCTCATTGGAGTGGCTGTAACTACTAGTGTAACAAAGTTATGCAACATGTTTTAATGAGTGTGAAAGCGGATGTGGAGGAGAATAAGTGGACAAAGTTTAAGAAATTTCAAAAATGGGGTTTTTTCAGTTGTCATGAGAAATTTCCATTGTTTGGTGTTTTCTTGATGTTTGCATCTCATTATCTCTTCATTAAAAAGTAATATAAATATAAGCTTTAGTGGTTTGATAAATAAGTATGCTTAGAACATAATGCACAATTTTAACCTCTCTGCCACAAGTCTCTTTTGAGATAGACACCTGCAAAGTAGGGGAAAAAAAAAAAACGAAATAAAAGGCTTACTTGGCTGATCTTGAGGCTTTTTATAAGAACATCTGCACTACCAATAAAGCCACAAATCACTGAACACAGATGAAAACATGCACATATTTGGTTAAAAAGTTTTCAACTACCTAACTTTAATATATATTTAGTGAAATTCATAACTAAAGTTGCCCAAAACAGCAGAGCCGGTAAGCGCGAAACACCACTTCTTTGTTGTTATTGATTTCCGGCACTTTGAAAACACTTTTATCCAGCCAAGCCAATTGCGTATCTTATCTTTCCATTCATCAGGGAACAACATATAGTAAAAGTTTCCGATATATATGAAAGGTTGACCGGCCACGCTCTGTTTGATCATGCATGGAATCGCCCTAGTAGTAACAAGACATGTACAGATGACGTTTGGAATATCAAGCACAAGTAACAACAACAATAACAAGAACAACAAAAGAAAGAAAGAAAAGTGAAAGTGCACTAAAAACAAGCCATGAATGACATGGCATTTTAGTATGATCAGTATGCTGCTCCTGACACTTGGACTGCACGAATGAAACAAAAAAGGAGAAATGTAAAAGCAAAAACTGAAAGAAATGCATGTATGTCTACAATGTGCGCTAGTGGGAGCTGTATACTGTTACTTTGTTCCCATAGTGAATGGACCTTTCCTAAAATCGCAGCGCCGAGCCTTCGCCTGGTGGGTGCGCGCAAGGCACTATGGGAAGAAAGAGCGCAGGGGGTGAGCGAGCCCCTCGCCCCTCCATCACCCGCCGTCTCCGTCGTATACGATGCCTGGTTTGTAGGCTTGCTGACTGACGTGTTGTGTTGCTGGATTCGATAACAGCACAAAAAAGCATGTGCACATCTTCCATTACTTTCCCAAAATCGAGAATCTGAAGAGGCGCTAGGTACGGTCTGATTCTGAATCCATTGCGACGTCCGGCGATGTGATCTGACAGTCGTATCGGGGTGCTCTGCCGGAACCGCATAGAGAATATTAATTATAATTTGTTTCTGACACAAAATAAACCCTAATTGAGTAATGTTATGCTTACAGTGGGCCAATCTTCAAAGCAGCCCCCGCTTTCAGAGCACTCGAGAGATCGTAATCGGCAGTAAACATCGGCGGGGGCCGTTTCACCGAAGCGGCTCGCTTCGTTTCTACCATTCCGCATCACATCGAGGGTTCGCGAAAACTAATTGCCTGTGTCAGTGCACGACATATGAGCAGGGATGTTAGTCGTGTTGCCAAAAATGAGCACTTTGTGGCGAGCGCACGACTGATTGCCGACGACGACGGCAACGGCGTCGACCTGCGGCTAGGGCTACCCTTGGAGTCTTCACTGATATTGAGCTGTTGTGCTTGTCGCTCGCGAAGGCAGTATTTTATGGACGATGTTATTCATTGCTGTTACAGAAAAAAGCAGGATTGTGCAAAACTGCTTATTTTGTGCTTAATGACGGGGACACGATGTCTTACGAGCGTGTAACAGACGCGCTGTATGTGGGCATTGCCTGTATACGTGGAGATCACTCATCGCCCCATGTGTATGGAACCGCTGTATATCACACGCCTGAGTGCACGGCACCGGACGTCGTATTGGATGTGAAATTGTACCGTGTCTTTAGCGCTTAAACCGACAAAGACGAGGAGGGCGATTTTCACGTCAGCAGTCCACTGCACGTATGATAGGCGGGGCCCACTTCAACCCAAGCGGCTGCAAAGGTTACATCGATTGCTTACCAATCATTTTTTCTCATCGGGTGTTCGAGGATGAGTGTTGCCGAGCTAACACGTCAGTTTGCTCAATCCATACAAGTGCGGGCTCTCCCTAGGCGCCAAAAAATGGCAACCGGCAATGTGTGTTCAACAGCATACTGCCGAGGACGTTGTCATGCATGATGTTTACTCCATAACCTACGACAAACCACACAATGCAAGAACGAATGAAAACCACGGGGTGCTTTCCAGGAGCGCGTGAATAGACGAGCCTCGCCTACTCCAACAAGCCTGCAAATACTCTAGTGCTAGCGCGGCCGGAGCAGACGACTGAGCTCGGCGCTCTTTTTTCCCGTGATGCACAGCACCGATGCACGGTGGCGCACGGGATTTTTAGGAAAGGTCCATTGGGCATGTGAATCATGTGAAACAGGATACACAGACAAGTTAGGCATCCAATGTACCCCGCCTATTTGAATCCACACCCTCAAAACCAGCTGCTATGGTGGGGGGCACACCCCATTCTTCAGTGGTTAAAAAAAGTACAAAATCCTGAACAGGGTGCTTTCCAGTCATACCCACTAAGCTTTGAAGGTGCAGCCTCCTGAAGGGGGCATGGTAACAGTGCAGTTAAGGGGAGACACGGCTCTTGAGAGCCGAAAATTTGTCCAAAAATCGAATTTTCAGAATTGTCATATTCGTATTCTTACTACTGTCCTGCGCCTGTCTGCAAATTTTCATTAAAAAATTCCACGTATTTGCGGCGTAATAGCGATTCGAAGATGCGTTCATGCCCCCCCCAGCCCTTTAAATTGTAGACAAATCGCGATTATTTCGGCTGCCTGTAACTCGTAAACGGCCCGCTCCAGTGCGGCCATTTTGGTATCGTTGAAAAGCTCTCGCGTTTGGCTTTTTTTGTCGCTCGGTCAAGCAACCCTGACGTCTCTGGCTTCACAAATAAAAAAGAAAGAAAAAATTGCCGTCGACCGTCCTCATTGGCCAGTTCAGATCACGTGGCTAAAATGGCGTCGTCGTACTGGCTTAGGGAGCTGCACGCGAAAATCCGGCTAGTTGAGGCGCCATTTTGGCTTTGGTTGCAAACGCTCGACGAAGTTAGAACGACTGACGAAGATGCCTGGAGGACCGAAAAAGTACCACACACGTTATCAGTTCGGCCGCCGAAAGCGAGCGAAGAACAAGAAATGTGACAAGGGAACGACGCATGTCCCTGCAACCGAACAGCACGCGACTCTCGTTGCTTCGGCACGCGACGACGGCGATGGGGGAGATAGCGGCCCGCTCGACCAAGGCGCTGCATCGCGCTGCGCTGCAACTGATAACGAAGCGGCGACCGGAAGCGGCGGCGCAAGTGATAACGGCCCTCTAGATAAGGGCGTGACATCGTGCGAGTCCGCAAGCGATCCGCGAGCGACCGGCGCCGATGCAGGTGATAGCGATCAGCTGGAGGACGATAACATCGTTCGCGCCTGCTCCAGCCGTGTCAGAGTTGACGCTAGAACTCCAGGGTGTGACTGAAGCCTTTTCATGACAAAAGTTTGACATGCTGTAACGTTGATACAAATCAGGCTGGAACGTTTATTCTCATACCACTGCAAGCTCTGATCATACAACATCATTTTTATATGTCAATCTCCTTCATCACAACTAGCATTTCAGAGATAATTTCTCTCCAAATTAGCCCATGCATAAATCATTAATTTCTTTATATTTTGAAAAGTACCTGTTCCACAAGAAAACCAATTGCATATTTGAAACCAGCATGTCAAAATACATAAGAGATAAAAGTTTCATCAAGATGCGCCCATAAATAAAAAAAAATTTTTTAAGTGGGGTGTCCCCCCTTAAGCTTCTTCTAACCTGTCAATTAATGAAACAATTTGAAAAATTTGTTGGTAAGACCCTCCGTGAGATGGCATCTCACAACTTCAAATGTGAAACCAAAATTTGCAATGAGGCTTGATGGAGTGCTCTTTAAAGGGACACTAAAGTGAAAAAGCGAACTGCTTTAGAATGATCACTTTATTTCCAGAACTCGATTTTCATTAATTTTGACATTTCACATTTTAATATTAGAAGAGAAAATGAATGTCAATGTTTTAGTTTTGAAATTTGTGCCAGATGTTCAGAACCTAATGACGTCAGAAGGCTAATTTCTTTTTTTTTTTTCATATTTTCGTCAAATTCGTGCCATTAAATGTTCTGAAACTCGCTGTGTTAAGTCTCTGGCTTCCTTGGGAACACAACATAGGCCTTCCTCAACGATTAATAGTTATGTAGGCATTAGCAGACGCCATCAAATATATGTGACACCACACGTTTTAATGCTCGAACTGCAAAGCAGCGTCGCTACCCATATTTTCTTTTTGCACATTTCCTAGCTTACCGAGGGTCTTCTCTTCGCGAGAGTGGTGCTTTTGGTATTGTGAAAAGCTAACCTTCTAATACGAGAAAAATTGTCCTTCACTTTTGTATCCCTTTAACATAAGAACCAGCACTGAAAGCTTGTGAAAAGTACTCACAGGCTCTGAAGTAGCAGATATTTCAGAAAGACAAAATTTTGAAATCAAGTTATTAAGTCAATACACAACCCCAAAGCCCACCTGGAATTCCTCGTAGAATGCCTTGTAGCCGCCTTCAAGGACATATATTTCAGGATGGTTTAAGGCAGGATACTTATACTTATTAATTTGCCTGTCCTTTTCACGCAGCAAACGTGACCTGTGTTGCAAGAAAAAGAAAGCAGTACATTTTTTAACAACCAGCTTTACGATGGCTTCATGACATGGCTGCTTTGAATAGTGCCTTGATCATGAAAATTAAACAACACCATGTGATTATTTTCAAGCATGACTGACTTTATAACTCCGTCATTCTTTGAGCATTAATCAAAGCAGAGTCTATTTTATGAAGGCAAATTACTGGTGAACAAAAGACATTTGACAAGTATTTTTAGACCAACAGGAGCTACCTGTTGGCTTGATAAAAACAGCCTAAGCACAGTAGAACTGGCAAGCAAGCAGTATGCACCTCTGCTGACTGTCCGTCCAGTACACAGCAGTGCTAGTTATAAAAAAAAAGTAAGTAATTATACTAAGTGTATAGATGGTAATAAATGGTTACTCACCAGTGGAAAATAGTAAAAATAATGTATGCTTCAGAAAACAATGGAAAGATGCAGAATAAAACTATGGTTGCACACTTATCTTACAAAAACTACACTTTTTATTTACGATTTTGCAGAAATATCATGCTGCAAGGGTAGTTCAAAGGCATAGGTAACTACAACAGCTTACTGTGATTCATATAGGAAGAAAAGCTAAGAAGGTACTCACAGCTTTGGACCACGTTCTGAGGAAAATTCACAGTGAAAGACCAAGACTCGGCGAGAATCGGGGGTTGATGTGGCTTTCTCCAGGAACTCGAACACTAGCTGCTCCAAGCTGAACACATTTATGGCACCCTAGAAATCCATCAAGCAAATATTCAGTGTGCCCTGAATACAAAGCACAAAAGATAGCTTATCACAAACTATCAACTTGGTGATAAGAGATTTAAGCTGTCACAAAGACTTGGCCTTACTTTGCCACTTGGTTCAATGTGGCTAAGGGGTTGTGAAAAGAACATGAGGCTGCTTGGTTGTAATTTGCACTGCTTCAAAAAACATTCAACATGCTGATACCGAAACATTTTGGTGAAATACTCAGTGTACATTTAGTAACCGCCACTTGAGATCCTAGCATTCTTGAGCTCCCAAAACAACCTTGCAATAGGCACTATTCAGTGATGTCAACTGAAGACACTCAAAAGTGTGAAAATATCGCTATCTTTCCTTTGCTCTAAAACAAATTTATATGAAAGCTAGAAAGTAGGAAAATAGCTGGACCTCGTCTGGTGCCGCTGTATGGAAGCAAGCCTGGAGCATGGTTTGTTTTCACATGGCATGACATCCGAGGCTGTACCATTCTCGGAGGCCATGGTGGCGTCTAAGATGACACCAGCTACAGAGTTGAGGGGGACGAGTGCTCGGAAATCAAAGCAATGTTCTTTTATTGCCTTAAATCAACCCACATGATGCAATGAAACGATGTGTCCAAGTAGACACATCGTACAAAATTTTCAAAGAACGTCTCACACCTCCTAAATCTCATTACCACACCTATTCAAATCGATCACTGGTGATTGATGACTATAGCTGCCGATTTTGACACATTAAAATCTTTTCTCGTGCATGCAGCTCCACCTCGCATTTAGCTAGGCACTGCTTTTTCACACACCGCTCAAATTTTCACGCTCTGGGGCCATCATGGTTTTTCACAGTCTTTCGCTAACTAATGTGCATGTGCTATTGTGAAAGGCGGCGTGGCTACCACACTTGAGAAAAGAACGCGCTGCTTGAGTTCATGTGCCATTAATGTGCACTTTTTGTTATGAAACGATTCCTAAGAAGTGAACTACCAAATTATGTTGTCAATGTTGCAATTAAATGTATGGTGGTGATAATTATGTAAAAATGACTCTGGCTATTAACCAGTGAGCCTTGGTTGCGAGCTCGAGCAGCTTTATTTAACCACAGTGCATTTAAGGTCCACTGCGTGTCTACCTTTTTGATTTGGCCTTTTCAGCCAGTTTCCAGCAGTTTAGGTTTCACTTCTCTTTATTATCACAGCGAGAGGATCGCGTTCGATATTAGTATGTGTTCACGGCAGTCTCTCCTCTCCGACTGCTACAATGGCATCGTCGTCCCGCATGACTGCATTACGGGAAAAGTGTTCTGCTCGTAAGTTCATGCACTAGATGTACATACACGAAATTGTAGTGTCTAGATGGCACTACAAGTCGGGAAGCATAGTAGATTGTTTGCTATACGCATTGGTAGTATACTGTTGAAACCCATAGACTAAATCGATTGATGCGTTTCTATGCGTATACCAGACAATACATAGTGCATGAACTGTATTTGCTGTTTCTGCACGGTTCACATTTGCATCCCACAGTGGGGATATATTCAAAGAGCGCATGAGCTCAAAGGTTGAAGCAGTTGAAGCGCATGTTAGCTGCGCGGTGCCGCGTGATGGCTTGGACATACAAAACCACGCGGGCATAAGAAGAAGCAGAAAAAAAAAGGGAAGGGCAGGTCCACTTGATCCTTGCGTGGCTTAGGTGCATTCTCTCTTGTTCTTTCAGCAGTGGTGATGCGGGCATTGAAGTTGCTTCCGTCAGAGTTAAGCTTAGATTAGTAATTAATTTGCATTTCTTTCTTTCAATTGCATATTTTTAACTGCTCTTTATTTTCGAAACTGTACCTTTCAGATGTGCACTGAAGACTTGTATTCATGTATATGAATTTATGCCATTAGCTAATGTTTTTCTTCGCTAAAGATATGCTAACTAAAACCGACCATATACTTGACTATTTCACTATGTATTATGTATTTATAACTCAAGAAGCCCTCAATCTAAGGTTGTAATTCTTTATGCAGAAAATGCCAAGTAATACTCGTGCAATTTTGAAGGTTTGCTAGAAAAATTTCTTTTCATTATTTGTAATGTTTTAGAAAACAAGTTAGATTGCATTAAAATGAAAGCCATTTTAAAGCACATTTATTGCTCTTCACTTTGATATATTGCATGCCCATGTAAACCCAGCAGCTGTTGCAGCAAAAATTGGTAACTCAGACATTAAAAAAATGGCTGATTTCCTGCGGTAACGAAAGACTTAAAGCAAATACGCTAAATGGATTCATGTTAACGTATTTTAAAGGGGTCCTGAAGCACCTCTCACGTTTGGTTTTAGAAAAAAACTTGGAAATACACAGCTGAAAGATTTTTTTCAAGAAGCCTTGGTGGGAACGAAGCTATTGCGACCCGAAGAACCTCTGGTTCCCAGTCTTTCTCAAATCTACAGAGCACAGATCTGGTGGGCAGCGCCAAAGGCCCTACCCACTGCACCCATGACCTGCCTTCGATGTCATAAAGAACGGTTGGCTGGGTGTGCAACTTCGCAAACGCTACTGGCAGCACACACTTCTGGCCAGCTGCTCACTGCGCAACTGGGCTCAGTTGGGTGCTGGTGTGATCACTGCATTTTACTTGGTCCTCTGACCCGTTGTTCCCTTTGTCACACCTGCTTAGGCTCACAGGTGTGTAAGTCGGCCACCAGGAAAAATAATGCGGCTACCAAAGTTAGTGAATGGCTGATTAGCGATAGTAGATGGGTGACATATCCTATGGGACTTGAACATGCCACCTAACAAGTCATTATCAAATCATTCACACCATAAAGAGAAGCACCCTGCACGAAGGCAGCTATGGGCATACAGAATAGAACCTCGTTATAACAAACCCGGATATAACAAACTATTGGATATAACGAAGCAATCGCAATTCCCCTTGAAATTCCCATAAATGAAATGGATATTGGCTATAACGAACTAATGGTTATAACAAAGTAATTATGGCTCCCCCTTCAACTTCGTTATAACGAGGTTTTACTGTATTTCTGTCACCTTCCCTCTTACCACAGCTTTCCCTCCTCAACTTGACGAGTTGCGGAGTGTACACAAGCAACGACTGCACCCTACCATGTCAGCCGCTCTACCAAGGCCTCAATAGTGCTGGAGTGGTGAGAATACTATTTTAGTAGTGCACCAGCAATGCGAGCGTACAGCCTGGCGACAACTGGCCGGACATTAGGTGCTCATGACATCAGGCAGGAAAGCCAATCGCTGTGAATCACTGCATGGCCCGTGGGCAGGGGCGGTTGAAAACTCTTTATGCCGAGTCACGCCGATATTTCATGATGTGCGTACTTAAAACCTTGTAGTAAATTACAGACTTAACATACAGCACTGATCACAGGTGTGCACAGAAGGGGGCAGCCACCCCCCTTAATCACCTGAGGTGGGATGCCAAATCTGCCCATACCTTCAAATTGCACTGCATTTTGACCAAAATGGACTTAGCGAAAACTAGGGCAGGAGAGAGGAGGGGGCGCTGCGGTGAACCTGTGACTCACCCTCAGGTGAAGAACCCTGCCTATGGTGCTAATATTGGTCTGCTAATGCCCAGGATTCAAGCTATCAATGCAGTGCCTTTGCACAAGATCATTAAAACCACTTGAGGGTCCGTTTAAGGCACATTAATGTGGACTAAGGTTACTTAAAATTCATTAAGCCATACTGGGATGGATTAAGGTGAAATGATATGGATTAGAGTGAATTAAAATGGATGTCAATAAAATAAGGTGTATTAATGCTGAGTAAGGTGCATTCAGAGGCATTAAGGTAGACTAAGGTATTGGGATGTTAAACCCCACAAAACAACAACGAGGTGTTGATTAACCTTAATCCACTTTGATCCACATTAATTTGCCTTAATGCATCTAAGCCCACCTTATTCCTACTTAATGCACCCTAATCGAGTGGTTCTCAAACAGGGGTCTGCGACACCCGCAACTACAAAGTTTTTCTTTTGCTGTAGAGGCCAGTTTACTATGGTGGCTTTGCCGCATGACACTGTGCCGCAGTGAAGCTAACTTTGCCACAGTACAGCTTTGTCGCACGACACTAATGTACCGTGGCGAGAACAGCTTTGCCGCTACACATTAGTGTCATGCGGTGAAGCATACTTAAATGTGGGAAGGGGCCATGCCACAAGCTGTCACAGGCCACAGTACCCGATAACTGTAGGTGCGGCACTATTGAGCAAAAGTGTTGCACAATGTGTAGCTTTCTTGTGCATTAATTTTCCTTTCCACTGTTGCGCAATCCGCACAACACTGCCTGGTTGGTCTGACATACTACCCATTTCCTGTCACATGTAATATCTGACAGCTCCTATACCCTGTGGTTATAGCCCCTAAACCCTATACCTTCGCTTGAAAAGAGGACTTCAGAGTAAGCGGAAACTTTGTGCTCTCCTTGTGAACTCTGAGTGCCGAGCATGACTACAGAATTTGAAAGGGCTGTTCGTTGCAATGTACACTATTCGCAGAATGTGTTTTCTCACGAAAGCCAGAGGCGCTTCTGACCCCTTCAAGTAAGGGGACACAGACACAGAAACAAGTACAGTATGCATTTTTGCAGGAAACATTTAGGTTTTAATTTTCTTGGCTCTGAGATTTAAAGGGCCACTAAAGTGAGAAAACTTTTCTTGTATTAACTTTTTACAATACCAAAAACACCATTCTTGCAGGAAGAAGACTCTCGGTAATCTAGGAAATGCGCAAAGAAAAAATGCAGGTGGCGACGCCCCTCTGAAGCTCCAGCACTAAAGCGTATGACGTCACAGATATTTGACAGCATCTGCTAAGGCCTACATAACTATCTATTGGTAAGAAAGACCTACACTGTGTTCCAAGGAGGCCAGATACTTGATATAGGGGGTTTGAAAACATTTGATGGAGCGAATTTGGTGAGTATACAAAAACAAGGAATCGGCCTTCTAAAGTCATTAGGTTCCGAAGTTCATGTGCGAATTTCAAAACTAGAGCCCTGGCATTTGAAGATAAAATGTTGAAATTAATGACATTCTAGTTCCCAATATATGAGTTATAATTCTAAACCTCTTCATCTTTTCACTTTAGTGTCCCTTTAACACCCTTATCTGAAAATCAACAAGTCAGTCAAGGTGTCTCCCAATTAGAGTAGCAACACATTAGCATTAATTTTTTCTCACCTTTATATGCCCTCCTTCATACTCAAAAGGGTACCGGCAGTCGATTACTGTGACCTCATCCACAACAGAGACATACTTTCCTTGCAGGACATCAGCAAGCTGCACAGGCGAAGTGTTATGGAAGAATAACAGTTAGTACCCACAGAAAGCATGACTGCAGATACTTACAGTAGATGGCAGTATCATCTTGAGATCATCGTGCTTTCCCTTCACCAAAGGCAAGGCATAAGGCTAAAAAGAGATGAGATGAATTAGACTCTGGACTTTCTTTTCAACATAGAAAAAAATCATTCACCTTTGAGAAATCTCCAATGAGATCAGGATCATTAGTAGCTGGAAAAGAAAGACGGCAATAGTTAATTTCTCTACACCTGCCAAACAGCCAGAGTTCTCTTACATTTTTGTAATGCGTTCTTGATAGAGGCATCATTGTCAGAGAAGGATCTGGTGAAGTTGGCCACCTTCAGGGAACAGCTGGGCTGCATCAAGAAGAGGGAGCTTAGAATACTAATGCACAGCTGCCAAGTTTGGAGAAACTGAACCTGGGAGATTTACTCAACGGAGGTGGGATGAGGGGGAAAGGTAATGCGATAGCAATTATATGGACACTGTCAGTGGGTTTTTGCACTCGCCATTGTTCTGTACAAACTCCTAATCGATAACATCGCTTACACATCGAATGTTTCACATGTGAGTAAAAGCGCACTAGTGCTGGGGACGAATGTGGCTGAAGCAGAGATAGAAAGACCCAGCCATCTCCGTCACGTGAAGGGCACATGCAATAACATCACTGTTTTGACAACCATGGTAAAACCTCTGTTCGTGTGCTGTGCGCACTGGAAATGCGCATACTTTCAAAGCACTTGTCACTTCGCTGTCATTCATAATCATGGCGACTGCGATTATGTCTGCAGTGGTTTTAATTCATGCATATTTTGCAAGTATGGCAGCTGCCACCTGTGAACGCATCAACACACCGAGACTTTCGGCAGAACGCAGTTTTGTTTGGACATTGCATGTGTTGGCTGCATGCATGCCTTCAAAACGGCATATTAGTCACCCTCGACAGCAGGATCAGTAACAATGAACAGTAATTTCATTTTGGCTCAGTGTAGTGACTATGGTGCCAGAAACATGGTAGCAGTTCTTGAGCAGCAATACCACCGCGACCCGCATGCGCATCAGTCCCACTGACTGCTTTGTTGTTTAGAAGCATGGTACTTTGCCCTCTAGATTAAAACACACGCGCACGCACGCACACACACACACACAAAAAAAACAAACAAACAGTTAAATGCTGTGTTTTCTGACTGCATTCATTTTTCCGGACTACCCAACTTTCTGGAAGCTTTTACATTCCCGAGAGGGTCTGAAACAGCGGTAGCTTACTGTAATTGTACTAAAATGCCACTTGGGCGCAGCTTGGCGCATAACGGCTGTTTGGCACAGAATGGTGCAAGTGGTGAAGCACTTCCACCCCCCTGTGCACAGATGTGACGCACTTGCCTCACAGTTTTGTGTAGTAACGCGGCATGCTGCATTTACTCAAAATTATATCTTTCTTGGGGCTTCCTGAGACCAAGACTGCGGTTGGCTGCCATAAAAACATCTCTAATTATATAACCGTGGCATGCTGAAGCACAGGTGGTTTCGCACATGATAAATGGGTCTTAGCAATATATTGCAGCCAAAAAAACAAGATACAACAGATTTGTGTCAGTACTCCTGTAACCCTTTGAGGGTTTTTGCCGTATGGGCAACTCTTCGTTTGAAATTTTGGGCCATAATGACGATGTGTTGTCACTGGGAGGTTCTGCCACTGCCTAGGACTTTAAAGTGCTTGAAATTTGATTGTGCTACCTTTTTTTTTTCCCCCGAGAGATATACATAACAGATTTCTAGCTTCAGCGTGTCGCATGGTCTGTGGTGACTGACAGCAACGCCTTTCAGTGGCTTCGTTTTTGCTGTGTGATCGTACTGGAGGCATCCGAGACCTTATTATTGCATCTTTATAGGCACTCCTTTGCAGGGGCAGCAGTTGATTTCCATCTTTATTGATGCTGTTCTTAGCTTCTTTATCACTGGCACTGATGAAGTATTCTTACTCTTCTCATTTACTGAGTTTCCTTAGGGTTCTTCAGATGCATGAAAAAGCGGCGATATGATTGATCGCACTGCCTGTTCTCTTGACACTGACAGCAATACTCCCCCGATCCTCATTTTTGAACTCCGAACTTTGAAGGCGCTGTGCGTACAGCAGTGTTTCAAGGCAAACAGTTACAAGAGTCAACAGGCAAACAGTGTAACAGTCGGCAGCTGAAGAAGAAAACTGAATAACCAAAAAGCTTTTCAAATGACTCATAAATTTACAAAGTAATCTTGAGTGGACAGGTGGTATTCACAACACACATGTCACATTTAAAAAGCAAATAGCATTTGCAGCATTACATGAACAATCATGCACACACAAAAAAGAACACCACCAGTACCTCAGTGTAGCTAGTGACTCTCTGCAAAAGACTGCCCTTGCTGCGCTTCAGTAATGGGGGAGATAACAAGTCCCCTGGTGACACCGGGCGCTTGAACGCAATGGCTTGCAGGTCTATGCCGAGCAGTTCATTTGTGGGGTCCAGCAAGCCAGATGCGGCAGCAGCTGCCTGCTAAAAAGGTTCGGTCAGTAGGTTGTATCTATTCTAGCTCCTCACCAATCAAGCATGCCTGTTATACCATTAACTGTGCATACCCAAGAGCACCAATACATATGAAAGCTGTTGACCACTGGGGTCGCAACATGCAGAGCACCGTAGCAAAAGTAACATGTGGGAATTCAAGCTAGCTTTCCTCCTAAGCAGCTTTCCTGAAATGAATGCATAATTTTCAATGTACATATACAGGGTGCCTCTTCAGCTTTAGCTAGTGCATTGTTCTGCTATGAACCCTAACTGCCATAAGCACAAATTCTTGGCTGCAACTTGTAGACATGCCTTATTAACATGAAGGTCAGCAGGAATACAATGTACCCTGAACACCCTTTCTTTAAACGTAAGGAACATATTGCAACAAAGTGTAGTACTTTGTACAGGGAGGCAGCTGCAGATAACAGGATAGCTCACTTTATTTGCTTGATAATAATATGAAGTACACCAGCATGCTTATGAGAGCACCAACAGTTCTGCCAAGCATGTAGTTCAAGATGCTTATTGTGATATCGTATATGGGTGGCAAAACATTGTGTGTACTAGCACGGTTGTTGGCTACCATTATGCCTTTGTGTACAACCGATGCTTACCTTTACAGGCATTGACAAGCTCGGCACCAGGTCTAAATGCAGAAGACAGCCATTTCTGGCAGGATGACTAGGTCGCATATTTAATCTTTCCGAAAAATTTGAATAACTACCGATATTTAAAAATTTCAAATACCTAGTTTTTGAATCAACTATGAATATTGTTTGGGAAATATTCAAAACATTCAAACATTCGTGTGCCCCTAGTGGAAATGGATGTACATGATGTGCAGTTTCTGTGAACATTTTCAAGTGAAGCCTCTATTGGTACACTCATGTTTCCATTGGTGTTCAAAAAGACAATCATCGTGAAAGCAATGCATGCACACTTCTTTCGTCTCTTGTGCTCATGCCAGTGTAGGACTGTTGCACATTTGGGAAAGAAAGGAAGAAAGAGAAAGAAAGAAAATGAGAAATAGAAGAGGAAGAGAGAAAGAAAGGGGCAAGCACGTGGCAAACTTCGCTTGCTCCTTTTTTCCTAATACACGAAGGGCTGCTAAATTTTTTTTTAAATAACTTTTTTCCAACTTATCACTCATATCTGTATTCTGTGTTTCAATAACCTGGTTACAAAATTCTTGCTTGTTTTGTATATTTATATATGTATGCCTTCCCTGCTTTGATCTCTTGAGATTGGCAGCATTGCTAAATAAATAGCAAGGTGCACCCTTGGCATTATGACACATATCTTCAAAAGATCTTCGTGCTGGCTAAGTTGGCATCTATTCATCATACCGCTTTAAGAACAGAGTCTCTAGTGGATGATGGTCCGTTTCCACAACAAAGTTGTTGCCGCAAGCGAATTCGTCCAACCTACGCTTAAGGTGCTAAAAACACACAGACCACAAGAGAGGGCAATAGGACCATCGCCTTCTCTTATGGTTTGTGTGTTTTGTTTTTATTGCCTTAAGCAATTATAACGAAGATTTTGCTTGTCGATTTCTTTGCAGTTGCATGAGTAAACCTCCGTGGCCTTTTCTGTCCACATCCAATTTAGGGTATGTTTTTCTCACTTTTTTGTTACTGTCTAAATACATTTTCAATTACTTGGTTGCTTTGTTCATTTTGCAAGTACGGATATTTATACATATTTTGTAGTGAAAAGAACAGGTGTGCAAAACACAGACACAAGGAGAAAAGTGGACAACACGAACGCCGACCACGACATAGTTCGTGTTCTTGTTGTCCACTTATTCCCTTGTGTCCATGTTTTGCATGCCTGTTCTTTTCACTACGGACCCTTACCCAATTGTTCAGCTTTCTGTCCTTTTATACACCTTTCTTTTCATCTATGTTCCTTAGTAAATGCAACACAGTGCCCTCTAAATAAATAGAGCAGGGTGCCCTGTAGTAAATTTTATGCAAAGCAAAGCCTAAACATAATTAATAAGGCTTGACTAAAAATTTTTAGCACTGGGAATGCAGAGTCCTCCATATAATTAAAGCTATGACTGCACATTCATTCATAAGCGTACTTTTGAGGCATGTTCTGCTGTAATATGGTTGTCATATGCAAATCATTTTGCACATTTCATATCATTCAATGAATTAGTGCACGAGTTTCTTCTATACTTCCCTGAAAATGAAGATAGCCTTATAGCATGAGAAACAGATGAAGATAACACAATTGACATAATGCAAGCAAACAAGAAAACTACTCGGGTTTTACAAGCCGTAAGAAGAGACACCAGATTAATTTTGACAACCTGGGGTAGTTATTGTGCACTTATGCCTAAGTACACATTTTCACATATAAACCCACCCACTAATTGACTCCGTAACTGTGATTGAGCTTGCCGCAGCTGCAGAGTTAATGTGGCACGTCATCATGTAAGGAAGAATGTGCCGTTCCTTGAAACTCAAACACCTTTAGTAATGCGAAATTCCTACAGCTTCTAAATAATGCAATGCTAACAATGATACCTCACCTTTCAGTAAAACAGGAAGCAAAGTAAATGCACATAAAGGGCTGGAGTAATTGATGAATAAAATTTGTGCCTAGCCACAAAAGAAAACATTAGGACATTGTTGATGCACAGCAACACTGCACTACTAAAACCGCAAGGGGGTTTGGGCAATGGCAGACAGCTATTCAATGCCGACATCAATGTACCATGGTGATACGTTCCTCATCAGGCACTGTACCAGATAGACACTACCTTGGCAGGCACTATACCAGGCTTGTGCTATTAGCAAGTTTCGCTCACAAACAATGGAGCCTGCCACAGTTTGGTTGTGACCAAAGCATCATGAATATGCAAGTGGAATGTAAGTTCCCGCTGTCATTGTGGCTGCACATACCAGCCTATTAAAGCGGTTAAGGTCTAGCCACACAGTGTGTTTTCCCGGTGAATGATGAGCACAGATGTTGGGAATGAATAGAACGATCGCTAATGGCAGGATCCAACAGCCAGAAAACAGCACAAAAAGCATGTATCAAAACTCACTTGCCAGTCAATGCCACATATGCCTACCAGTGGTATGATCGAGTGCTATATACTATTTTTGGTGAGCAGCAACTGTAGTGGCAAGGCATGCTCTGGCTGTTCCCATACGATTTCAATTGCGCCTTGTCACCATTTACAGAACATATGTGAATTCAGTGGCAGTGCAAAATCCACAGACTGGTGCATGATCTCTTGCCCCAAAAATGTTTATGTAGGGCATGCTTTGGAAGTCCAACTTATCATCTGCTTCTGTTCACTTAGGTGTTAGGTTCACAATTTTCTTTTTGGCCGCTTGGTGGTTGTTTACTTAGCATCAGGCATCCTAGAACAACATGACAAGCAAGCAACCTACCTCCTGTGCAGACGAGCAAGCCAACTGAGGAATGTCAGCCGAGTCACTGTCAGTATCTGGCACATTTTCTTTACCAGTGGTGTGACGAGCTGGCACCGACAGATGGAAGAGCGGCGAGTTGAAGAGCTTGTCATAGGAGTGTGGCAGGTGGGACTCTCGGTCCTGTCAAAAAGCACAAGCAACCAGCATTTGAATAGTGTACTCCTAAACAACATCATTTCTGTACATAGGGACAAAAGCCACCTCTTTCTTGCGTAGGGCTACTGATGGGCAGCTGACACAATCTTGACCCACAAGCGATATCAAGCCAAACAATATAAACTACCGAGTCTGTCACACTATCAAGTACAAGACAAACAGTGTCCACTGCCTAATAAAAGTACAGTACAAGAAACAGCTGACCTTCTTTATACTACCCTTATACGTCCGAAACTAGAATATGCATGTGCTGTTTGGGATCCTGCCACTGATAAACTCATTAATTCATTAGAACTCGTTCAAAATAATTCAGTTCGTTTTATCTTACGTAATTATAATAGAACTGCAAGTGTGTCTGCCATGAAAACTAACCTTTCGCTTAATTCACTTTCTTCTCGTCGCAAAATCTCACGTTTAGTTCTTTTTCACAAGCTATACCATC
Source organism: Hyalomma asiaticum (assembly GCA_013339685.2). Taxonomy (NCBI): domain Eukaryota; kingdom Metazoa; phylum Arthropoda; class Arachnida; order Ixodida; family Ixodidae; genus Hyalomma; species Hyalomma asiaticum. The sequence continues at coordinate 341,138,552 of CM023481.1, read as the reverse complement.
ATTCAACACTCCGCAATGATTTCATTTTTCAGCCATAGTACGTATCGCCTCGTATCGACCATCGTTATAAGGTTGGTGTCGAATCATGTCACACTAAAACGTTTTTGCAGTCATTTTTCCTTCGGTCATCCACGGAATGGAACCACCTTCCTGATGAAATCGTATCCATTCACGATACCCAAAGGTTTCGAGCGTCTTTAGCTAACATTGTATAATCGAAGCAATTTTCCTACTATATGTTTGTAACCTGAGTGCATTTTGTATTTTGTTGTTACCATTTTTCCGTCATTCTTTTGTACCCATTTCTCACGACGAGCTAAAACTGTATAATTGAGAAGCCTTTGTACTTGACCGTTCTGTTTATTTTATTGTTTTCATTTCCTGTAACCCACTCCCCTCTTTAATGCCTTTGGCCCTGAGGGTGATAATAAATAATAAATAAATAAATAAATAAATAAAAATAAAATAACAAATGTACAGTGCTAGAGCAAAATGAGCGGAGCCTGTGGGCAGATGTGATTTTCTCATTTTTGTCATGTTTTCAGTGTAAACAGCTGTGCATCAACAAAATACACATCTTGTTTCAAGTCAGTACCAAGTTTGTCTACTCTATGTGCCTCTCTCAGTCCATGTCAGTTTCTCACGTTATTGCCCTCTACTACATACTACAAAGAAGCAGTGGTAATTATGTCTGGAAAGTATCAAATACTTACGTAATATGAAAGACGCTGAAATTGAAAACGGGGTTCTGTGGTGTACAAATGGCGTACTCTGGAAAAATGTCAGTGCTTATGCTGCTTTATGTTCTGGGCATTAAACACGTACAAAATGAACATCAACATTACCAGTGCACAATGTACGCAGTTTACAGTGCTACAAATAAAACATACAATCTCGACAGCCCCAGTGATGGGAATAGGCAAAAATGTTCCGGAGCAGATTTTATAGCAAGACAAACTACGATTTTTAGCAGCCACCCTGAGTTTTGCAGCAGGTTGCCAAGACAAGAAAACAGGATATAAGTCATTGACTGCATTTGATAGATATAAAACAAGTTTAAATATTGACTAAATGGATAAATACTGCTTCGGCATAAGAGCTGTGCTGACACTAGAAGAAGACCGATTGATTGCTGGGGCTTTATATCCCAAGGCAATGATATTATGAGAGATGCTGTAGTGGAGGGCTCCTGAAATTTCAATCGCCTGGAGTTCTTTGCTGTGCACTGACATCAAAGCAACACTACAACAAAACGTGAACTGAGCAGATTTTAAAACTGCCTTGCTTACAAGACGGAAACTTGGTTTTTAGACAGCAGCAAGAAGGTTATTGCAGGTCAGTGGGGAAGACGATATCAAATTACAGCACGAAGCACCTTGCCATCAAAAAAGGAAGGAAGTTAACTTCACAACAACAAAATACTGAACACTTTGTAACCATATGTTCATATGAGTGGGCATGGAGGCATCGGCAGAGGCATGTACTCATTCATGCTTCCCTATGTTTTCCAGTTTCTCGTCGAGTGCCTGAGTACAGCCAGGGCCGGAGCGTTACATCACTTCGACGTACATTCCTGTGGCACACTCCCTGGGTATGCAATCAGCACCCACCTGGGTTCAGCTGAGCGTCCATTGCCCTGTGGCATATCTCATCGGTGCTGGCTCCTCGAAAGAAGCGATCTTGCACGTGCCGCAGCAAAATGTACATCAACCATGACGACAGCAACACCAACGGCCCCTTTAAGACTGTGTCGCACGCATGCCTCCGGCAGAGGCATGTACTCATTCATGGTTCCCAACGTTTTGCAGGTTAGTCATTTTAACAGACTACCCTATGTAAGCCTTCGATATGACAACCCCTGTGTTGTGGTGCTTCCATGCCCAGAAGCCTTGTTGGTGCCTTTTTGTAAACTTCTGTTATTAATTATGTGGTGATGTCGAGCTGAACCCGGGACCCAAGGATGATCAGGTTACCGAGATACATAAATTGGTGAAAGATATGCATGAACGCTTGATTCGCATTGAAGCCACGCAAACGCCAATGTTGAGTGATATCCTAGAGCTTAAGCAACAGCAGCTTTCACTTACTAAGGACATGTCCAACATATTAGCGTGCCTGGGAGCTGTTGCAAAGCGGACGTCCAATATAGATAACATCCAGCGTGAATTAACAACAACGAGTCAAATCACAAAACAAGCATGAAGCGACATGCTAGGGTTACGTGCAGTGTCTTGACGAAGCAGAGGATCGCTCTCGGAGGGACAATCTATTATTTTTTGGTATCACTGATGACGCATCCGAAACAGTGCAGCAGACTGAGGAAAATGTATTGAGCTTACTCTGCCAGTCCCTCGAACCAACTTTACCTGGCGATAACATTGCGTGCGCACATAGAATTGGTTGCTTTTCCGCTAATAAGGTTCATCCGATTAATGTTCGTTCCCATTTTGATATGTAACGTGCCCCTCCCCTCTGTAATGTGCAAATTTTGAGGGTAAAATAAACAAAATAAATAAATAAATAAATATAATGATCATTCCATGCCAAACGTCCCAGACATTGCACTCAACCCTCTCCCGTTAATTGTAAAAAAATGTGGACAATCATTTTAGTGCACCATTTGCTCTCTCTCTCTAACCTTGGGAGAAAAAAAAAATTCATGTCCCTTATAGTGGTTTGAATGTTGCTGTAGTGGGAGAAACACAAGTTGCAAAAAATACTCTAAAATATACAGTGCAGCATAGAATGCTTTGAATATCACTTCCGCATGGAAAGGAAAGGAATAGTGCATTCTTAGTCTCTCCCATTGGCGGCCACTACTACGCCAAACGACGTGCCCTGAGATCAAGCAAAACGACAATTCTGTGCCATATCTGTCAATTTTTTATAAATTCTACAAAGTCATAACACAACATATATCTCATCACTGGATACTTGGCATTAAGTCTGTCAAAAAGGTATTGAGGTCGACAACCAGGCAGTTTTGAACTGGAAAAGGCACAAACATTGGAAAATGTGCGAAATTTCTCACATTCAGGAGTATGTAGGTTGGTGCGGCAGTCCAAGCAAAAATAAAACCTTGTGGTCATACGGAAAGGTATACGAAGGAGAATTATTTGTGAAAGCCTAACATCTGTGAAATAAAGTGATTTCGCTTGTTTTGAGACACCACGAAGTCGAAAAGCAGCTATCCCCAACATGCTCAAGAAAATAACTGGTTAGATACGTTTTTACATCAATTTAAAGTGTTGAGTGCACTGCTCCAGCAACAAGTTTTGCATTTTAGTGGCCGAATTATTTTTCAGAGCCCTTCGCACTTACCCACATTGCAATCATCCACTACTAGAATTCACAAGACCTCTTTTTAATCAAAGCATAATGGCAAGTTTCAAGATTGGGCTAGTTGGTGATCCAGAGTAAAATAAAAACTGCACGGGCGGACAACTGACAAAGAAAGGAGTGACAGAGACAAGCAATCTCTCTGTCCCACCTTTCATGTTATTTTCAGGAAATTCTCCTTTTCATTGACCGAAGAAGTTAGCTTGGTAGACAATGCCCTCTAGAGAACTTTCATGTGTACACTCATGGTGAGCTGCTGCTGCCTTTTGTAGCTGATGAGAATAAAGGGAATTAAGTTAAAGAAAAATGAACAAGCAGTGTGCATATACTTTTGTCAGCTTTGTCTCTTTTATCTGCTCTTCCTAATACTTAAATACAGGCCTGAAATCTTTGTTTTCATAAACTACGAGGAGTTCGATTTCTTATTGTTGACTTTTTTTTTTAAATGAGTAAATGCTTCAGCTCTCTAAGACGTACATAAGATCTGGTGCGCCTTGGCAAGCCTGACCATCAATTTTATGCATGGTTCTAAGGTAGTCTCTGGGACAAGCACTCCTACTTCACAGCTAGGAGAGTGTGAGCACATTCAATGATGGCCTTTCTTCTGAGCTTCCATAATTGCCTACCCCATGTACTGTGTCGTCAGTAAAGTTTGTGCAACGGCACTTTTTGAGCTGTACATTATCTTTTCGCATGTAGTGATATCTGTGAAACAAGGTCGGGCTTACAGATAGAAAAAGCCTCACATCAGTGTCCTTTTCTTGAAGTCATTTTCTGTAAATGTAAGGAACATACGAGAGACCTGATGTTTGGCTCTCACTCCTTGCTTCCTTTTCGCAACTGTCCTTAGTGAGATATTTTTCAAACATGCCTCTTGATGCAGCAGGTCACAGGAAAACTCATAATACCTCACAGCCACCTATTTTCTAGCATTTGTGTCACAGAGCAATGCACAACAGTTGCTTGGCATTAAGCTACATTAAAGAAACAGGCTGCTACACACACACACACACACGCACACGCACACACACATCAAAGAGGTTAAGCATGGGAAACATGGGTCAAACTTGCTCACGCACACAAACACCAAAAAGCACAAGGCAAACGCCTTCAGGCCAAACCAATGTCCAAGTTTACAGTGATCACAACTGTAAACTCAGCTGAGATATACTCGTGCTATGGTGGTAGTGTGACGCAGCTGGCTACACCATGTGACTTGCATCTAGTGGGTATGGTATGATAGGTCCGCAAGCAAGGCGACTCACCTGAAAGGAGTCCTCAAGGCTTGACACAAAACCATCGTCACTGCCATTAGTCGAGTCCAGAGCACAGGCTCCCTCCAGACCTTGGTGGCCATCCCAGGATGCACTCTATGCACATACAAGTCTTTTGTTCAGCAAAAAAACCTCAGTACTGTGGGCCCATGCAACCATCCACAAGTATGAGCTTGTCAATGCATGGGTGCGTTGCCTGATGCACTGTGCAAACTTCCAGAAATTAGCAAAGGGTTGCGGTGGCACTGTACTAACTATTAACAGTAATTGCTGGGATTTTACATGCCAAAACCAAAATACAGTAAAACCTCGTTATAATGAAGTTCAAGGGGGAGCAGTAATTACTTCATTATAACCAATATCAATTTCATGTATAGGAATTTCAAGGGGAATTGCGATTGCTTCGTTATATCCGATAGTTCGTTATATCCGTGTTTATTATAACGAGGTTCTACTGTATGATTATGCAGAACACCCTACTGGAAGAGTCCAGAAATTTCAACCACCTAGTGTTTTTTTAATGAGTGCTGACATTCCATAGTACACAGGTCTCTAAGCACATAGCCTCCATTGAAATGAGGCTGCTGCGGCTGATATCAAACCTGCCTTTTTTTGGTTCACCAGCCGAGCACCATAACAACTGTAGCGAACCACTGTCCATTTGGTAACAGAAAAAAAAAAAAAATATGAGGGAGGGTGGAGGTAAACACTCAAAAATTCTACAGTGGGTTGGCAGATGCCACTGTGAAGGAGTTCTGGATTAATTTTAAAGGTCCCATGACACCAAAATTTCAAACGCGAGATGCTTGCGTTAATTGGTTTTCCTGCATACGAAGGCAAGCTTGACCAAGTATTAGCGACGAACGTCGCCTCTAAGTAATTTTAATATGGTTTCAAAGTAAGCGGGAATGCTCATCCGAGCGACATCGCCACTAGTGTGACGCAGTTAGTGGGCCATCTGTGACATTTCACTTTTGTAAGTTGATATCGTGACGTCACAGAGAGACACGGGCGCGCCGCGCTATGCCCTCCGAGCGTGGCCTCCAAGATCTGCTCTCGCAGCCGATCGCAGAGGCCACGCCAAAAGCCGTATTTTTCTGCTTCCTCTCCGTGTTGGTCGCTCAAGCGTACATTGTACACACGCTATGATGCAAAGCGAGTGTGGCAAGCTGGTCTGGCGCTCGCGCTCTCCGCAACGTCACCGAATCTTGAGCTCAAGTGATCAGTGCATGCGCTCACTTCCGACAGCCGCCGCGCTAGCCCCGTGGCGCTAGTTTCTTGCAGTTTTTGGCACGCGTTTCGAAGCTTCATTAAAACTGAACAAAATTAACAATGCTGTGACTAATTAGACTTCACGCTGGAGAATTTGCCACTCCATGCCGTGATTACAAGACACTGTTCTACTCATTAGAGCATAAAAGTCTCCAACAAAAAAATAGCTGTCATGGGCCCTTTAACCTTTTGGGTTATTTAACATGCATTTAACTCTGTTGGTTGCTGTCAGCTATATGCAGTGCACTAAGCGACAATTTCACAACGAAGCAATAATGATTTCATTGTTGTCCAGCAACTCGGACAGTGATTTTGGTGATATTTGGATGACTGTGTTCACAAGTCATGGTATTATACAAAGCCATGGGGGTGGCTTGCGGATGCTAGGCAATGAAAACAATGACATCAAATTAAGATACTTTATAAAACTTTCCTGGCTCTGGTGAGTGGAGAGTGTTGACAATGCATGCCAAGAAAACAAGAAATGTCCCTTTTGTGCTGCCTAAAAATAGCCTCAGTACTCCTAATAGCAATGGAATGGTCACAAAGGAATGAGAAAAGTGGTCAAGAAGAGCCAGGAGTTAGGCTGGGTGATGAAAATAATTTCAAGGATAAAATGTAATCAGCTCACACAAAACAGGTTAAATGAGAGATCAATGGGGAATGCCTTTCATCCTGGAGTGGACATTAAATAAGTAAAAAAAAAATGATGATGATGGTAAAACAAAGATGTACCTAATTTTTTCAGAAGAAAAACTAAGATTTATGCATTGACAAGTCAAATTACAACAGTGGACAGAAAAGAAGCCTGGTGCTAGATATGTTTCTTTTAAAATCTAGGAGAAACATAATGCAAGATCCCCACTGGCAAAAATATCACAAGGGTAGTGTAAACATAATACAAATTATATTATATTTCCTACCTGATGATATAGTGTAAAATATCATTCGTTTCAGCTATTAGACTTACAATAACAAGTGTAAACTTATTTAAGTTAATTTATTTGACATACACTCAATCACAAAATAGATCAAACTCTTGTTTTTTGTTGTCCCTAACATCAAAGAAATGTTAACTTAATATGTAAAACTCAGCCTTGGCACAACTGATGAAAGTACTACCCAATTAGTCTACAATGCAAAAATTATTTGCAATGATGGATCACCAGGAGAAGCAAGAAGGAACTCCACCCAATGTGCAAGTAGAACACAGAAGTAGATCAGTGGGAAAACTGCACTGATCACCACACTGCACAGCTAATGCTGAATACAACACTCACTTCAGCTCTCTCTCTCTCCCCCCCCCCCCACACACACACAGATGCACACAAACAAATTCAGACATTTTTTGAATTTTCATTGGTATATTTCAGACAAGAAAAATTCTCTTTTCTACAAGAAGACTGTACAACATACAAAAACGTCCCCCGAAAGAATACAGAGCAATTAAAGTTACACACCTCAGCAAATGACTTCTTGGTTGAATCTGAACCATTGCTGGCTACATTTTCCTGTGAGCCACAGCTGCTGGCCAAACTGCTAGACGAATGTATTCCTTCGTCACTTTCCCGATGCCCCTAGAGAGAAAGAAGACAGAAAACACCAAGTTTACATTTCTTATCAGTAACATTTTCCTTGTATTTATTATACCAGTCGGTGCATAGTTCATTCATGACATACAAATGTGCAGCATTTTTTCTTTCAACATACCCTAGGCTTGCAACACTTTTCTAAACTGGCCCACAAAATTTTTCAGTATCCACAACTTTACAGGGAGCTGTTGCTGGAATGTTGTAGTGGCATTGCTGTCCCCCTTCTTTCACGTTTAGAACTTTAGTTTGAAAGTATGCCCCTAGATATGATTAAATGTTTAGAAGTAGAGAAACATCTTTTTATTTAGGCAGTCCAACAGGAAATGGCAGTGAGGCCATTTAACGGTCATTCTTTGTTGGTGGGGCTTCCTGGGGGAAGGTCTGTCATATGGAGATGGAAAAGCCAAGTCAGGCTTGAAGTGTGGGACAGCTTCACTTCCAGAGTTATTAACTTAAACACAAGCTAAATCACTACGAGGCACTGCGCAGGCTTCGATGTATCATGGAAGATAACATAGCACAAATAATAAGGTTAATGAAAGAAGAGAATGGGTCAAGGGCTCATTTGTTTGTTAGAAACAAAGTAATGAAGCCAAGGAATGCACAGGGAAAATTATTCTTAACTGTGGTATAGCAAATGGAATAAATAGGAATAAATTAAAGTGGACGAAAAAACACCTGCTTTCAGTAGGGACCAAACCTACGACCTTTAGATAATGCGTCCAATGCTCTATCAACTGAGCTATGAACATGGTCGACAACCCCCATCCATATTACAGTGTATTTATGTGTGTATTATCCTGAGAGTGTTAGACAGTGCACTGGTAGAAAGTATGGAGCACTCGTTTTGCCAAAAGGCGTCACATGGCATGTGATGGTGTTACATGTGAAGTTATTACACAGAATAGAAAGATGTTTAAATACATAAATTAGGCAATAACATTTCACAATATGAGAAAAAGATTTCTATACAACAGAAACTTCTCACTAAGGCATAATTCATGGTGACATGGGCTTGCTGTATGCCTTATGTGCATCTTAATTTTGGTTTGCACTTAATGGATACCAAGAAAAAAAAAAGTGCATTTAGAATTCATAGACTAATAAAGCTTGGCCATAAATTTTGTTTAATGTCTCCCTGTCTCCACTTTTTATTCATCCATAGGCACTTGAACTACAGTATCGCTGTCTGGGGTAATGCATGTCACTGTTACACATGCGCTGTGCCTGCGGCAATGCACAACAAAGAGAGTGGGGGCCCTGTATGCTCGGGAGGTGCTGTGTTCTCGCCTTTTTTTGTGTTATCCCTGCCTCCTCCTGTTTGCCAGACACCCAACACTTGCAGTGAAAATACAAAAGAACACCGTCACAGCTTCTCCAGTGTGCTGGTTCATCGTTATTGTGTGTCGCTGTAATGTGTTCTGCTGTCACAAAAACTTCTGCTGTGCTTGAAACACAGCGGCGTGGCCCTTGTGACGGGTCTCGATGCAAGAATCAGCATTTAGGAGCTCTTTGGCAGCAAGTTAAAATACATATTAAACATTCCATGTGCCCCACACTTAGCAGCAAGTGCCCTTGCATTCAGAGGAAGCCACAGCAGGCTTTTTATAGCCTCGGAATCTGGTGTGTCAACACTTTTAAGGAACACATTTTATCAATGAGGAGGCTACTTTGAGACAACTACATCTGTTTATTTTTATGTATATTTCATTAAGTACATTTCAAACTCCTTAACAGTCATTACTAAATACCAATAAAATGTGTTTCATGCGTGACGGCTGCTGTTTACTATTACGAGGAGCTTCGCAAATGCAACCAACATAATTGTTCGGCAAAGAACCAACTAGCCCAAAAACATGCCTTACTCCACTATAATAATGTTTGCTGTCGTCTTGGCTGCCTCAGACTATTTCTTAAAATAACCTCAGGTAAATAATGTTAATCAATTAGCCAACCTTTAAAATGTTGCTTTAAATGTGATATATTCAATGGAGAAGTCGTAAGCATGTTAATTGGTGTCCACATATTATATTTCCATGCTATTTAATATGTGCAATGGTTTTAATTTAATTTTCTTTTTCAGGCCTGAGATTGAAAAAAGAGTACCCTGTGACTAGGCGGTTGCACGCAGTAACACTAGTGCCCCCAAATATACCATGAATGAACCACACTGACAACGCATGCAGACTGCAGGCATGAGCAGGCTGAAAGGGCAATAGGTGTGGCTGCCTCTTATTTTCTCGAGGGGCACCATTCAATACCATCTGTATTGGTTCATCTGAGATGGTCAAGACAACAGCAAACAATACTAAGTTGGTTGCATCCTCATAATGTGCACGTGGATTATTTTAAAGCACGGTGCAAGTTAACCAAAATACCCTGTATACTAGCAAGGTTAGCCAGCATGTGAGACTTTAGTGACAGCATGCAATACAAGGATCACACGCAATGCACCGAACTACGTTTCGAAACTTGTTAACCACTGCAAATTTTGGCCAACCACTGTGTTATTTCATTCAATCGAAGCAGAACTGGTGATGATATTGGACATCATGTAAAGTGACATGTTGCTTTAAATATTTCAAGAGAGAACATCATTTCAGGTGAAGTCACAGCCATTTCTTAAACCCTTTCAAAATAAACAAAAAATTTACTCACTAGCAAAAGTCATGTCCGCTATAATAATTATGGCATGTGTTGCTTCCACTAAAAATACGTGATGTGACCGTTTCCAGAAGATACACACACATAAATAGCTGAAAGTTGTCCTTTATTGTGTCAGCATTTGCCATGTTCAGTGTTCATAAACATGCTACTATGGAAACATGAAAAAAAAAAAAAATCTGCAGGAGTTTCAGTGCAGTCCCGACGTAAATCCATTTTTATTTACAGTCGGTAAACACCACGATTCATGTCCCAAGTGCACAGTGGCTCTCTCCACACACACACACGCACGCACACGCACGCACACGTCGCCGCACTGGCACATTTCGCGGAAGCGGGATGTTGCGCAAGTCGGTCACACGCTACCGGCCGACCTTCGGGGCTGCCCCTTTCTCGATGGGCGCTGGCCGGCCAACGACTCCCACAACCCCGCCGCAACCGGCACCGCCTCGGGTCAGCGCAGGAAATGGAAAGTGGTCGCGCTTCTAGTCGCGCCGCCGAAACCAGTTTGTCGGCGCCGCCTGGCGGAAGCGGTTGTTCGGGAAACGCGGGGAAACAAGCAAGCCGGCCTATCAGAAACGGCACTTCCTCATAAATGAGGGCCGCAGATATTTTCGGGCGTTGTTTTCCCTTTCGCCGCACCGGGGCCTTCGAAACAAAGCGAGGCAGAGGGGAGGAGACGGTTCCTTTGTGCTCCTCGCGAGACGTCCGGAAGCGTCGGCCAAGCGGTTCCGCCAGCGGTCAAGAGTAGATACCGGCGCAGCGCATGGGCAGCTTTCGAGCCTCTCGCTTCTGCGAGTCTCCTTCCGTTTCCATTTTGTGCCGCATGCAATCACGACCATATTTTCCATGTCCGCCGACACACAACTGAGCGGGCGACGACGGATGAGTGTGGTCAACGCTACCGTGGTTCACGCGACCTCGCTGATGTTGGGTGCTCGCGACGCTTATTAATGAAGGCTTATTCTTGAAATCCGGAACTACGCCGTGTACATCGGGCGACATTCGGAACGCGATCGTGCATATATGCCACCCGTTGTCGGAGCACCCCGAAGAGTTGTGAATAATTGATTGATTTGTGGGGTTTAACGTCCCAAAACCAGCTCTGATTATGAGAGACGCCGTAGTGGAGGTCTCCGGAAACTTCGACCACCTGGGGTTCTTTAAGGTGCACCGACATCGCACGGCGCACGGGCCTCGACATTTCGCCTCCATCGAAATGCAGCCGCCGCGGCCGGGATTCGATCCCGCGACCCTCGGATCAGCAGCCGAGTACCATAGCCACTAGACCACAGTGGCGGGGCGAAGAGTTGTGAATAATAATAATAATAATAATAATAATAATAATAATAATAATAATAATAATAATAATAATAATAATAATTTAACGTGTCCAGGTCCAACAGAAATGTCTTAGTGCTGGCTCGCGCAAAGAAAAAGTAATAATAAGCAATAATATCAAGATAATATACACGAGAAAAGAATCGTAAAACACACACACAAAGTGACGACAACAGTGTGAGATACAGTAACACAAAACGAGACTGACTGACTGATTTCTCGGGTTTTATGTCCCCTAACCACGATATGATGAGAGACGCCGTAGTGGAGGGCTCCGGAAATTTCGACCACCTGGGGTTCACTGACATCGCACAGTACACGGGCCTCGACATTTCGCCTCCATCGAAATGCAGCCGCCGTGGCCGAGATTCGATACCGCGACCTTCGGATGAGAAATATAGATCAAGACACAAGGTAAACTGAAAATGACTTGTGCAGTGTGCGAGACAGCGTTAGAACACTACATATCCCGGAAGAACACACTGAATGGGAGAAACAAAAAATATCGAGACGGAGAAAATAAGCGTTATAAATGCTCTACTCTATGAAAGTTAATCAATTGAGTGTTGGCAGAGGCTGGGAAGTAAACTAAAAAGTCTACGCTCTCGGGTTACCTTGCGCGGAATTCCGGAAACAACACAATGGAGCCGTTCAGGTATTTTACAACACCGTGACCAAGTTTAAAATGACATAGCACATCAGCGCGATTTCGGCGGCAGTGAAGTGATGGTAATGACAAGAATCGAACACCGCTAGAACAAGGTTCAGAGTTATTTCCGGCGAAGCGATGTCCATATATTTTAGAAATTTTCTCTGCACACACTCGATGGTGTTACTGCTGCATTTAGAAAGTCCAGTCCAGATCACAGACGCATATTCAAGTTCGGGTAGACGACCTGTTGCGTACAGTTTACAGAAGGGTATTGGGGAGTTGTACTCTCTCTACAGTCCGCAAATAGAGCCGAGAGAGCGAAGATCTCGCATAGACGTGCTTAGTGTGAGCAGACGGAAGCGAACACCCAAGTCAATGATCTCAAACTTTACATAAGGCTACAGAATGAACAAAGTATGAAACTGATACGCTCACAGTTCCGCGAGAGAAAGTCATGACTTTAGTCTGACCGGTATTTAGCGAAAGGTAATTGCTCTTTTGCTCTTGCCCCGCTCATAAACAAACCTGACTGCAGAATGTGAATAACTGACAGCGTTCCGAATGGTGCAAGAAACATCAACAAGAGTTAAATAGAGCCTAACAGTATTTAAATTTTATTATTTTTTAAAGGCAACCATAGGGTCCCTACCACTTGCCTTGTACAGAGTCCGGCAATAACATTGTACGTCTTATGAAGAAGGTAGGTAGTTGTGGAGGAAGTTGACAATTGAGGAGTCGACGTCATAGTGCACAAGTTTTAGCAAAAGCAGCGAGTGGCTAAGGCAGCAGTAAGTGGTGTCAACTTGGCCCTCTCTGAAGTACTAGAGTGGAAATCGGCGTCATGAAACTAGCAATATCTGCGACAGCCGAGTGACCAGTGATAAATCCATGCTGATTCGGAATGAACGGGCTTTTCACACCAAAAGGCAATATTTTGTGAAGAGCAACGTGAAAGGTCTTTGATGCGGCCCAAATAAGGGACGTCGGGCGATAATTCCAGACGTCAGTTTTGCAACCCGACTTAGAAAAAACGGAACATTTTTCCAGTTGCCATGGAGGGCGGAAGCTTGACGCTTAGCTTAGGGAAAAGAAGTGTGGGTAGCAAAACAATCGGCGACAGCTTGGACTCCTGCTCCACCTGAGGATCCAGCAGTCAATACACCCTGTTCTTCTGCTAGTGCGTTTGCGCATATACTTCCAAAACTCTGCCGGTCTGTTAGAGGCGGTCATTATCATCAGTCGATAATTGGTGTCTGCGACTCAAGGAGCTTCGACCAAGTTTCCATCCAAGAACGTGCTGAAGACAGACGGCGGCACCTTCGAGAAGCTGGAACCGCAATGGAAGTAAATCGGGAAAGCTGGCACTGACTGAGAAACGCGACATCCGCTGAGCCGCGTCGCTCCTGCATAAAGCGATGACACGAGCGCGCAATGCGTAATGTTCGAAGGTAAACGGGCACATGTGGTGAGACGGTGGAGGCCTGAAATGCATGCCCCACAATCGGAAGGTGCGGCGTCGAAGATGCTCATCGATCGTCTAATCGAACGACCCGTGCAGCCCGTTTCACGTAAGGGTTCATTAAAACGCTAAACACACTGCTGGTAATGATAACGAACGTGCTGAGTGAAGAATGGAGTGAGCGCTCCCGCGAGCGTCCGATTGCTCAACGCGGTCCCGCGCACAGATACGCGGGCGCACGCCGCGTGACCTGCTTCCGTTTCCTCCTGACACGGTCTCTTGAGTCGGAGCAGGAACTCCCCGAAGGTGAACGCGCCCACCGAAAGGGAAAACGCGCGCTGCCGGAGGCCGCAAGGTTGCGCGCACATATTCACGCCGCGATCAAACGGCGAGGTCGCGTCATGTCCCTAGGGGCCGTTTACAGCTTGCTTCTACACGGTCGCCCTCGAGATGACCCAGCGGTGTGGAGAATGAAAAAAAAAAAAAAGCACCGATCGGTGCACATGGTGCAGCGAGTGCGACCTTGAAGAGTTCGACTATGGGGACCACGGCCGTGCAGGCGACATTGATGCCGCAGGAAGGCAGAAACGGGCCATTAGCGCCTCAGTGTGGCGCCCCAGTTCGCGTCCACTTCGTAAACTTCAATACGCTTTATGCATTTCACACTTCCGAGAACGGTTCTTTAAGTACACTTTTGCCCTATCTTGACTCGACGCTATCACTAAGTCCAAAAACGAAACCTTGCACCCGCTGGGACGCTTTCCACACGCGGGAAACGTTTAGGAAGATCGTTCACGTTGCTTGGCCGAAGCTCTCGCACTCTCTGCCGATCACTATCTAGAACGGTTCCGCTTTTGCGTGACGTAATCCCATGTGCAATTGCTCGCTGTAGCGACGGGCATCGACGGCTGGTCCAATAACCCGATAAATTAAGTGATCCAGCGTATCACAAGTGCAGACTCTGATATTTCGCGAACGCGGAATAAACCTCCGATACACAGATCCCATGCCCTTACGCACGGCAACAAATATGAATGCGCGAACCTCATGCAGTTATTTTAAACACCAGAAGCGTTGACACGGGTCGCACACAAAGCCTCCCGACAAGATACAGGGTAGAGCGTGGACGAGGATCACCGCGATCGTGCAGTAATTACAGAGTGGCGTTATTTCTGCAATCACCACGGGAGCAAGGCTCAGTGCCACATCCGCTCACGAAGAACTCGCTCACGAAGACCTACACCTATAAAAGTGCCAATTACGGTCTACTCAAAACCCCACGCTTCTCTTTATTTTGTCCTTCCTTTAGGCTGCGTAGTAAATGGAAGGACTGCGCAGGCTGAAGATGAACGCTGCTTTAAACGGCTGCTAATACGTCGCTTTAAGGCAATTTGCGTTTCGCTTATTTTATTTTAGGCACTTTGCCCCGCCACGGTGGTCTGTCTAGTGCTTATAGCACTCGGCTCCTGATCCGCCAGCTGCGGGATCGAAAAAAAAAAAAAAAATCCCGGCCGCGGCGGCTGCATTTCGATGGAGGCGAAATGTTGAGGCCCGTGAACTGTGCGATGTCAGTGCACGTTAAAGAACCCCAGGTGGTCGAAATTTCCGGAGCCCTCCACTACGGCATCTCTCATAATCATATCGTGGTTTTGGGACGTAAAACCTGGGAAAGTATTATTTTAAGCTCTTTATTGCCAGACCGCCGCTGCGACTCACGCGGGTTGGCGCTCAAGGCTCGTATGACCATTCGCAACACGAAGGCTGACCGCAAAAACCCAGACATGCAAGTTTTGACTACCGCGCTTCTTACGTAGCTTCCAAGGCACTGAATGTCGTCACGGTGTAAGATAAGAGTTCATATCTCGCACCGTGCGCGCTATACACGAAGATGAGGATAGTTAATACGTGGGGTTTCCTTTTTTTAAGGGGAGAGAGAGAGACGTCGCAACCTTTTATATAATTGCTCGCAAAGCGGAAGAGGTCACAAAAGTCACGAAGACATCACAGTTGACGCATCTCGGAGAACACGTGTTACTAAAGCTGACCCTCGCCAGCAAACATATATGATCGGCAGACGGTGAAGCGGAGGCCGCAGCTGCGAGCGAATACCAGACTGACGACCGCGTTAAATACTGCCACGCCGAGCCACATCGAAGAGCTCCGTACTGGCCCCGTCCGATGGAGATATAGCACGTTCGATATAGCGACGTGACGAACGAGTTCTGTGGGATTCCGCAAGGTGGAGCAACGATTATGAAAAGGGAAAATTAGAATCCACCCATTTGTAGCACAAGAACCTGCGCATGGATTTCCTGGTATGGCTTTGTCCTACAAACGGGTCGGTGCTAATTCTTCCTTTTGTACACGTTCGATATAGTTCAGACAGCCGTGTCTTAATGTTACAGTGACGCGATGTTTAGCTTATTCTTGCTTTCTTATCGTAGATGTTTGCACAGAATGTACCAATATCTTTTTTTTTTCTTTCGAAGTACTGTTAAGCCTGCGTCCATGACCTGACAGATAACAGGCATACGATGCCGTTCATTTTTTTTTTATTTAGTAATACTGTCAATCCCTTCAGAGATTTTTACAGGAGTGCGGTTAAAGGGTGTACATACATTGTGGTACAAATTATACAATAGTTACGTAGGATAACAAAATCATAACGAACCTATGTTGTTAAAAAAGACACAAAAATAAAGAAGGCAATTTTAATTCCCCGGGAGGACTTGTATGATACGAGCGGGGGTATAGTGATGGACAGTGAGATCAAAGTGCGAAATTTGGAAGCTTAAAACAGAATACTGATGCAGGAAAGGTGCGACAGCACAGGCGGCGCATGGAGCGGCGGCCGTAGCTTGTTGAATTCGGATGCATAGCCTGATACAGCTCTCCATTTCCGGTTCACCATATTAGACCATTGTCGATGATGGTATACTTTCGTCAGGAGCTGCGGATAACGATGGATGGTGCGGCTGTGCAGCCAGGAAATGGTCATTTTCGCTACCGTTACGATCGCGTTCAATATATTTTGCACACTTCACATATGTGCACCATTAAGAATTCGGCAAACAGGTACAAACTGTGGCCTATCGTTGCCACCTGTGATTGTATTTAGGCGTATACGCCCAAACAAGCACGCGAACGTTTTCTATAAGACCCCAAGCGAAATGCTGCTGCCTTTGTCGGGAGTCGAACCCGCCAACACACACACAGTTCGCCACGCTGTGTGGCTCAAAAGCTTGTTAAAGAATTGCAGCACTAGTCTCAAGCTTGATTGCATGGTTCGTACGGTTGAACCAAGCAACACTGGGGCAATGAGACAGGTTGTGTATAGATGGGGTTCCACCCACGAGAGTAGGGTGCTTTTTTTCTTATTTCGCCCCAATCAAAATGCGGGCACCGCCGGCGGGAATCGAAATGGTGAACGCCTCTCAGAAATACACAGCCGAAAGAATTTCTCAAAAAATATTTGGCGACAGCGACAATATTGCGAACGAAATATCTCCCTTTCTTATTCTTTCTCAAGTAGGCAAAGCAGGGCTCTGATGGGCGGCGCCGGATGAGGTGCCCTATATAGGCACCGCGCTACATCACCAGCCTGGTTTAGAACGGATGTGGCTTCAGTCATGAATTCAGTCATGAACATGATTAAGCAAAAATGAAAATTATGCAGTGAAGAAAGATTAGCACTCAAACTACTGAAATGGTTCGGATGCGGGCACAAAGTGAATGATGATAGCAGGAGCCATAGTCACAAGCATGACTCGGCAATATATATATATATATATATATATATATATATATATATATATATATATAACCGACGGAATGGGCTCGGACCCATTGGATGGAATGGAATGGGTTTCGGGTTCGGCAGTAATAAACGCGCAGTGATTTTTCGCATTTCGTGCACTTTCTTTCGAGCACTGAAACTTTCCACAAGTTATGCAACACACAGCTAGGTAAGTTTTTTTTTGTTTTTGTTTCAGCGGTGTTTGCGACTTCCTCGATAATAACCAGAAGCCGTTGTTCCTATAACACAAGATCTCCAAGCACAACGAGATTCCCTATAAACTCTTATGCCGTACTACTTACGGAAAAATGGCGTCCTTTTATTGCGCAATTACACATTGCAACAAACACCTGCCACTAATGAATTATTTGCTGTATGATTAACTATGTGTTATGTTATCTTGCCCATTTGTAAGCCATGTGTAATTCACCTACGATTCTTTATATTACCTCTTTCCATTGCTTTTTTTTTTTCGCGTCATCAGTCAGCTTTTTGCTTATTTTTTCTGCTCTGTATTCCGTTTTTACTTCTGTATAACAATCAAGGGTCCCAGCGCAGTCTAAGTCTATAAGGCCCTGTGTGTCATTTTTTAAATTATTGTACGAAGAATGAAAAGTTGAAATGAACACTTTCGGTTTCTATACTTGACGATTTCATGTTCTCTAATCGCATGATTAGTCGATATGGAGAAATGAACAGACAGACAGACAATGAACTTTAATAATATAGTCCTGAGGAGCACCGCAGCCGTTCAGGGCGGCAGATATCTCCTTCGGGAGTTGCCTAAGTGATGCGGAAGCGTTTCCGACTAACCGCCAGCTGTTTCGTCTTCGTGCGATGCTATAAATTGAGGCGAGGAGTGCGCTCTTCGTTCCCTATGAAATCAACTTATCAGGTGTTTGTATTTAGCGCCCTTGCCCCCCCCCCCCCCCCTTTTTTTTTTTACAGTCATTTCCTTATATATACTTGCCAGCACTCATTACAACTCGCGTGCTCTAGAAATGACTGGCATTTGACAACTCCTCATACGTCTATTCGAACGCTTCTGTGTTTCACAAACACCCTGTAGCCTGCGAATGGAGCCCGAATTAAGCGAGCTGGAGTCGGTGGTATGCTCTTGACTGAGAATGCCGACCTGTAAGCACGATGGGCACCCTGTGTGTCACAAAAAGTACTAGCGCAAGATATTTGACGGGATAAAACCGAAATTCCAAGAACGGGTAATCTGCACAGCCTCGTTCCACGTACCGGGCCACGACACCAGTGCGAGCCGAACTTTAATATTCCGGCACTCTTGTAGCGGCACGAGCTACAACACCACCTAGACTACAACACCACTTAGTCTAGGTGGGGTTATATCTGTTACCGTTAATAACATTTCTTTTTTTAACCAACACCGCTCCTACACAACACAATACGAAAAAAAAATACATTTTTCGGGATTACCAGCTTCATGACAAAAGCGACTGCTAATTCGTGGCAGTTTAAACATTAGTGGATGAATGCCTGACTCTCGTTTCTTAAATATTCGCGTTCTGAAGTCGGTTGAACAGCAAAGCTATACAGAAAACTCGTTTTCGGCACACGCCGCAGCCGACGCATTCTTCATTCCCATCGCCGCAAACAACTACGATACATGCACTTTAGTGCGCTCACCTGAAACTGAGAAGCGTAGCTGTGGAACATTAAGCTCACACGTTCCATTGTAGAATAGAATACAGTTGTGATGCGCAGCACAGAGAGGCCCAAGAGATGCCGCGTCGTTTCGCGCGCTCCGCTGTCTTCGTCGTCTGCTCAGAGCTTCCCTTTCTCAGATGCAGATGGCGCTAGGCGTAACCCCACCCGGCGAGTCCGTTCCCTTCCGTGCAAGATGAAGGCCTGGTTTTGATGTATTTGTTGCTTTTACTCGCCCCAAATATTGTAAAATCTTGTGTGCGCCAACTCAGGGACCGTACAGTGCACTGCCGCATGGCAAATACCGCGTCAAAGGTGAAAAAAGGGGGGACACCAACCAAATTATAATCATCAAGTTTCGTCCCAACCAGACAGATCTCTGTCAAATGTTCACCTTTAAATCAAATACCGCGTCGTCTGCTCTGACGAGAAAACATGCAGGAGGCACACCGGCTGGGGATTGCTCTGGGCGCCCAAACAGCAAAATATCAGCGATTAAGAAACCGTTGAGCCGGCTTGGTGAACATTTGGCGGGAACGCCACACGCACGCACGCTCAGACTGTGGTTTTGGGACGTAAAATCTCGCAAATCAATCGAGCACGTACGCGAGCTGTTTAAAGTGTTCCTGAATTGTTTCACTATTTTTGGCAAAATGCGCGCATGGTTCCGCTTTATAAGAAGCTTTAACTGATTGATTGATTGATTTATGGGGTTTAACGTCCCAAAACGAACTCTGATTATGAGAGAAGTAGTAGTGGAGGTCTCCGGAGAAGCCTTAACTGAGGTTCTATCTAATTACGACGGAATGAATAAATCGCTGTTTTTTTTTTTTTAATTTTACTGTAAGTGGAAGGCCATAAAGTTAACTTTCCTTTATCTTCAGTGGTCTAATAGGGCGTCGCTCCTCGAGGACAGCTATTGCAGCACACGGAGAGGGACAAGTGGAGGGACGAATACGGAGGCGGACGAAGGGAGCAGGGGAGGTCTGTACGTGCAGCCACAGAACCTCGCGGTTTTTCGTGGTTGTAGTTGGCGACATCGTGAAAAATTGAACGGCGATCCAGCGCAGTGCCTCGCGGTCCGAAACGGGCTTAGAAGCCTGTCCCGGCCCGTCAACTCGCGAGTCGCCTCGTTTCCACAGAGCCCCATATGGTATAAGGCAATATTACTTCTAAAATAATTATATTTTCTAGAATTACCTTAAACAGAATTAAATTACATTACAAATTACAGCTAGCCGAAAGTAACGACATTACGTTACTATTATTTTTGCAAAGCAATGAAATTACATTTAACAAAAGTTGACTATCCACGCAGTGACTCGTGTACTCTTTACAGCACATCATCATCATCATCATCATCGGCCTATCTTATGTCCACTGCAGGACGAAGGCCTCTCCCAATCCTCTCCATTCTTGCCTGTCCTGCGCGAGCTGATTCCATTTGACGCCTGCGAATTTCCTGATTTCGTCCCCCCATCTTACTCTCTGTCGTGCGCGGCTACGTTTGCCCTCTCTTGGTATCCATTCCGTCGTTCAAACTGTCCATCGGTTATCTATCCTTCTCATCACGTGGCCTGCCCATGTCCATTTTTTCTTCGTAACGTCGGTTATTATGTCGGCGACTCCCGTCTGTTCTCTGACCCTCTCGGCTCTCTTTCTGTCTCTTAATGTAACGCCTATCATTTTTCGTTCCATCGCCCGCTGCGCGGTTCTTAACTTCCTCTCGAGCTTCTTCGTGATTCTCCAAGTTTCTGCCCCGTATGTGAGTACTAGCAAAATGCAGTAGTTATATAGTTTCCGCTTGAGTGATAGTGGTAGATTTCCTTTCATGAGTTGGGAATGTCTCCCGTACGCGCGCCATCCCATGTTTATTCTACGGTTGATTTCTTTTGTATGGGCGGGTTCTCCTGTCAGTAGCTGTCCTAGATATAGGTATTCTTCTACGACCTCTAATGTCTGGTTTCCGATCGTGAAGCCATGTTTCTTCGCCGTGCCACTTAGCATTATCTTTGTTTTCTGCATGTTCATCCTTAATCCTAGTTTAGAGCTTTCTCGGCTTAAGTCATCAATCATCTTTTGCAGTTCTTCGCCATCATTGCTAAAGAGTACTATGTCGTCTGCAAATCGTAAGTTACTTAGATATTCGCCGTTAATCCTTAGCCCTGTCTCATCCCAGTCTAGTCTTTTGAAGATTTCTTCCAAACATGCAGTAAACAGCACAGGAGAAATTGTACCTCCTTGTCTGACACCTTTCTGTATCGGGATTTTTCTGCTTTTCTTATGAAGGAGCAGGGTGGCTGTAGAATTTTTATAGATGTTGGCTAATATGTTTACGTAGCTATCGCATGTTCCTTGTCGGTGTAATGCCTCTAGAACTGCTGGTATCTCCACCAAGTCGAAAGCCTTTTCGTAGTCTATGAAAGCCATATAGAGGGGTTTGTTGTATTCCGCGGACTTCTCGATTACTTGATTTATAACATGAAGATGGTCTATGGTGGAGTATCCTTTCCTGAACCCTGCTTGTTCTCTTGGTTGATTGAATTCAAGTGTGGCCCTTATTCTGTTGGAGATAACCTTTGTGAAAATTTTGTAAAGTGTTGAGAGTAGACTGATCGGCCTGTAGTTCCTCAAGTCTTTAACATCTCCCTTCTTATGTAATAGTAGAATATTTGCGTTTTTCCAGCTGACTGGTACATTTGAAGTTTTGAGGCATTGTGTGTATAGTGTGGCGAGCTTTCTAGTTAGGAAGTCTCCTCCGTCTTTGATCAAGTCGGCTGTTATGCCGTCTTCTCCAGCCGCTTTTCCGAGGGACATGCCCTGAATTGCTTTTCTAACCTCGTCCGTAGTAACGCATGGAATTTAGGTGTCCTGATCGACATTTATTACCCTCATGGTGGGGGGACTCGTATTTGAGCTGTATAGTTCAGAATAGAAGTCCTCGGCCACTTATCTTTCTGCTTATCTGCTTTCACTTATCTGCTTATCTTTCACGGCATGCATTGTGTTCTTTCCCGCGCAAAGCCTCCTTTTAGTTGTTTTGATGCTGACTCCTTTTTTCACGGCTGCTTCTATTTCTTTCACGTTATGGTTACGTATGTCCCTGACTCTACTTTTACTGATGAGCTTAGACAGCTCGGCAAATTCTATCCTGTCTCTTGAGTTAGTTATTCTCATATGTTGGCGTTGTTTGATCAAATTTTTAGTAGATTCAGAGAGCTTATTTACATCTTGTCTGAGTGCTTTGCCCTTCGATCGCTGCTTCGGTGATCAGCTTAGTAATGTCTTCGTTCATCTTCTCTATGTCCTCAAGTTCTTCCTGTCCTAAAGCCTCATACTTGTTCTTAAGTGCAATTTTAAATTCTTCTGTTTTCGCCCTGACGACATCGAGGTTGGCCTTCTTCCGCGTGATTAACTTTGTCCTTGTGCGCTTTAGATTGAGGATTATCTTCGCCCTTACTAGTCTGTGGTCACTAATTCTGACCTTATTAACCACTTCCGTGTCTTGTACTATACTTGGATCACTGCACATTATGAAGTCTATTTCGTTTTTCGTTTCTCCGTTGGGGCTTTTCCATGTCCACTTTCTGTTCCTACGTTTTTTAAAGAAAGTGTTCATAACACGGAGGTGTTTTCTTTCTGCGAATTCCACTAGCATCTCTCCTCTGCTGTTTCTATCACCTTCGCCGTAGTTCCCGACCGCCTGTTCTCCTCGTAGTTTCTTTCCTATTTTCGCGTTGAAGTCCCCCATGACAGTTGTATATTGGGTGTGTACCTTGTTCATTGCCGTTTCTACATCCTCGTAAAACTGTTCTACAGCCTCGTCATTGTGGCTTGTCGTTGGTGCGTAACATTGTATTAGCTTTAGTTTGTATCGCTTATTTAATTTTAACACGATACCTGCTACCCTTTCATTGACGCTATAGAATTCTTCAATGTCGCCTGCTAGGTCTTTGTGTAAAGGAATCCCACCCCGTATTCGCGCTTCTCTGGCAGCCCTCTGTAGCAGAGAACGTGCCCTTCATTAAGCGATAAGTATCCTTCTCCTGGTTTCCTAACCTCGCTAAGGCCAATGATATCCCAGTTAATTCCCCTTAATTCTTCTAGTAGTTCAGCTAGTCTGGCTTCACTTGAAAGAGTTCGCACGCATACATTGAAATTAGCACCAAATCGTCGCGGCGACGGCTTGTCTCTGTGTTAATAAGCGTCAGCGTAACCTGTCTCGGTGATTGCGTGATTTCGCTTCAAGTGGTCATGAAACGTTTTCTGAAAATTTTCTATACACTGTGCAATCGGGGGGAAAGGGGGGGAATCCTGGTTCCCCAAACTACATCTTGTTGCACCGTCTGCGTTGATTTACAACGATAAAATAAATACACGGTGACGATGCCACCAATGCGCGCTGTCCTCAACTCTGCAGCTGACGTTATGTTAGTCGCTAACACTGCCTCCGAGATTCGAGCTATCTCGGAGGCCACAGAAAAACCGTGCTCCAGCTTTGCTGCCGCACGTACGGCGGAACCGCACGGGGTCCAGCTATTCCCTCGCTATTCCCTCACATTCTAGCTTTCATATAAATCTGTTATTTAAGAGCAAACGGAAGTTAGTGATGCGTTTACGTCTTTAAACGTCTTAAGGTGACGCCCTGACGATGACAAGTGAATTTAAGGTGGCACAAATTTTGTCAGCGATTACCTTGGTAAATACCCTGTAGACGACCAACAGTAAGCGAATCGGCCTGTAATTTTTCAAGTCCTTTGTGTCGCCTTTCTTATGGATTAGGATGATGTTCGCATTCTTCCCAAGATTCCCGTATGCTCGCAGTCATTAGGCATTGCGTATACAGGCTTGCCAGTTTTTCCAGCATAATCTGCCCACCACACTTTAAGAGATCTGCAGTTATCTGATCCTCGTCGGGTGCCTTTCCCGCTTGCATCTCTTTCAGAGCTTCCATTACTTCCTTTGTCAGTACTGGTGGGATGCCAGCCTCATCTAAACTGCTTCCCCGTTCACTATTATCCTGGTTATCACGGCTACTATAGAGATGTCTATAAAACTCCTCGGCTATTGTAACTATCTCATCCTATTCGTGATCACATCGTCTTTCCTGTCTCGCAATGCATACGTCTGATATTTTATAGACGTCTCTTCACAGCTTTCAGGCTCCTTCCATTCTTTAGAGCACGCTCAATCCGCTCCATATTATGCTTTCGTACATAATCAAAAGAAGAGGCGTGCAGGACACGGACACAAGGAGAGCAGTGAACAACACGAACGCCGAGTTACCAACTCGCTCAACTTTCTGTCCTTTTGATGCTTTCGTATGTCGGCTGTCTTACGCTTATTAACTTCGAAAGCTCCGCTAGTTCTATTCTGTTGCATTAGATACTATCATGCATTGCCGTTTTCTAACCAAGTCTTTCGTCTCCTGGGAAAGCTTGCTAGTAATATGTCCGCCAATCTTCCCTCCTACTTCTACTGCACACTCCGTGACAACGCGTGTGAGATTATCGCCGACTTCCTGAATGCAAATGTCTGCTTGCTCTGTTATTGTCTGCGACGTTATTAGTAGGCTTAAATTTGATGTTATTAGCACTTCATTATAATAACACTCCCCCCCCCCCTCCCCAATCAATATTTCGGAAGGGGCCCGGACTCCCCTCCCCCCCTCCGCCTGCCTCCTCGCTACGGTCCTGCCAGAACCTATCGTGTATAACGGAAAGCCCCCTCTCTCTTGGTGGGACACGGTAAAGGGCCGAACACGCGGTCCGATTTTTCATGCGATCCGACGTCCGGCGATGCGATTGGGCAGTCGTTCCCGGGGGCGTTTTGCAGCACCGGTTCGCTGGTTTGGACGCCGGCGTGCGTCAAACCGGGCAGATTTTCTCGACGCCGGATCGGATCACCAGATGACTGCGGCCAATGGCAGAGCGGAAGACGCGTAACGTCGCGCTGCTGGCTGCCCATTGGTTCGCTGCGCCGCTCCGGTCGCTCTGGCGAGGCCTACCGCGGATTCTCCCTCTCCCATTTCCTGCGCGCCATTGTTCAGGTGTCCTCCCCTCAGAGAGTTCTTCATTTACATCCCCCCTCGTGGAAAATTACCATTATGGCTTGTTCCTGGCACGAAATGATGAATCCTTATTGAGTAGTATAACGACTAAAGTGAGTCAATCAGCAAAGCAGCGTCCGTTTTCGAATGCACTCGGGAGATCGGAAGCAGCCGCTGTGCGAAAGTAAAACACCAGCAAAGGCCGTTCCGCCGAAGCGGCTCGCTTTCTGGTACAGCGCGAATAAACTACACACAAGATGAAGAGGGGAGACAAACCAGCGCTGAACTTAAAATTAAATTTATTACCGAGACACGTGAGCTGGTGGAAGCTGCGCATATCCATAAGGGGGCACATATGTGCGTTAGTAAACCCCCTAGCTGTGACTTTACATGAAAGGGTCGATTTAACGGTGACGCGCCTTTTTGTGGGCGCAGACTCTGTACAATTCTTGTTTGTAACTTATAAAGCCTTTATTTGCGCAGTACCACTATGAATGCAGACCAATTAGCTCACTTAAGTACGCTTCTGTTTCATCGCTGAAGGCGAGGAAAAAAGAAAAAAAAAAGAGGGGGAGGGAGGAAAGGAGAAGAGAGCGGAAGTGACAGCAAGAAAACGGCAACGAAGAACTCGACTAATAAGAAGACGACAAAGAAGAAGAGGAGAAGCAGGAACAGAATAAGATTGAAAGAATAAGAGCGCGCAGCAAAATTTGGCTTACGACCGTACTGCGTCATCTGCGCAAGCCTGGAGATTTTTCTTTTACTGTTTATTCCGAGTTACATATATGCGCGACTCGAATGCGCACAAATCTGATTGCCTCGCTCGAAACCGTTTCTGAACGCACGCACAATATCCCCCAAGTCACCGCGGAATCGCAAATCAGTGAGTGCTGCTTAACGACCATAGTTCGATCGAGGAGCTAGCACCGGCTCACTTGTGAGACCTGGCGCTGCTGTACTGTCAGCTGTGACTGCAGAGTTAGAGCAATAATAACTACACTAAAAAAGCCCGGACAGCTATCGTGAGAACTTAACAAGACGGGTCCAGTCGCGCGAAGTGAACCTACAACAGAAATAGACGACGACCCAACTCGAGCGCTTGAATCTGCCCTGTCGGACAATCGGAGCAAAATTTGTGGTAGGCGCCGCCAATTTCGTTTCGAGACGCAACAAAGGTCCCAAGCTGTAAATGCCGTTACAAGTATAGGTAAGAACTGCCTACCGCAAATGCGCTTTCCGTTCGTTTTACAACATGAAATTTGCAAAACAAACAGTAGCGGCCAACGCGTCCATTCCATTCTTGGAAACGAACAGCGAGTACACTGCGCGTCCACGACGCATGCGCGCCCCATCAGTGGGAGGATCGGCCAGTGGAGCAGAGCAGGAAGTGCGCGAACAAGAGCCTTCGTCCTGTCGCCAGGCGCCCGTCGCCAGCCCGGCGGCACCGCCAAGCACGGCTTGCTCGCTTCCTGCGATCGGGTGTCCCTTTGGCTGGCGGAAACCAAAGACGACGCCAGAAGACGAATGAAAGACGACCGCCGGCCGTTCGGAGCCCGTCGCCAGTCACGGCGGTCCCACGGGAAATGTAGGTGCGCGCGGACATGCCAGCATTCTTCGTCCAAAACCTCGCGACTGGCGTAGGGTGTCGCGTAGGTGCGCGAGTACGAAGTCTTGCGCGATCGAACGATGGCGCGCACGAACTGCCGATGGACATGTGAAGCGACACGGGCGACTTCCGCGAATCCACGACTGCAGCGGAAACCTCCCTTAGGTTTTGGCTCTCGCTTTTACTCGCACTCTTTTTAATACGCTCGCACAAATTCACGCACACAGGCGTACTCAAGTGAATGCGTGTGTTGCCAGGCGCTTGCGGTGATCAATTCAACCAAGTAATCCACGAGTCGAATGCTTTCAATTTTCACAGTGGGATGGGAAAATGTTAGCCCATCACGGTGTAGTAAGCCCGTCACCCAAAAATCCAGATTTAGAGGGTCCCTGAATCGGTTTTGATGTGTAAATCCAAACTAGAAGAGAAGCTCAGGGGAAGATGGATGCTTGAATCGATGAACAAATCGCAAAGTACGATTTAAAACAGGGAATGTCGCGGGAGCCAACGTTTCGACAAGCGGACTTGTCTTCGTCAGGGCCGCCCTGACGAAGACAAGTCCGCTTGTCGAAACGTTGGCTCCCGCGACATTCCCTGTTTTAAATCGTACTTTACAATGTGTAAAGGAATACGTATACCTGGGACAGTTAATAACAGGAACTCCTAACCATGAAAAAGAAATTCTCCGTAGAATAAGGATGGGCTGGAGCGCATTCGGAAGGCATTACGAAATCATGACTGGAAACCTACCGCTCTCACTAAAGCGCAAAGTATTCAATCACTGCATCCTCCCAGTACTAACGTACGGTGCAGAAACGTGGAGGATAACGAAAAAACTAGAGATGAAACTGAGGAGCACGCAGCGTGCAACGGAAAGAAAATGATAGGGGTAACGCTAAGAGATAAAAGGTGCCACTGATTAGGCATGTCCTAATCAGGACATGCGGCAGGAGAGGGTGAATTACCACTCGATTTGATGCAAGACTGTGGGCATATTACGCTCGTAAACCTTACCAGAATAAAAAAAAGTTGCGAACACACACACACATATATAAATGAGATGCTAACGATTCTAAGAATTATAAGTCCATTAGATTTGCTTTCAATGTTGTTGAACAGATATTTAAAAACAATGTACAACAGGGAATGTCGCTGGAGCCAACGTTTCCACAAGAGGACTTGTATTCGTCAGGACGGCAACCGTATTATGTGTAATTGTATTGTATAGCATTGTGTAATATATTCTCCAACGCAGTTTAATTCGAATGAAATCAAGGCAACAGTGGGCTTTAGTCATCACTGGTCCCAGACAACGCGCAGGCTTCAGGAAGAATGCTATGATGAATGACCGATGGCCTGTTCCAGTTGCAGAAGGATTGGTCATGGGTGACGCAATTATATTGGTAAACATTGTACCGCTGACAGACTCAAGTCGTTAAAATGTCCCGCCAAACAAAAATGAGAACTGCTTCTGAAAAAAGGAAAAAAAAAATCTTGGAAAAAGACGCAAAAGCCTTGCGGGCATCTTTACACTTTCGGTGCCCGAAACGAGATGGCGCCACAGCTTCACTCTCGGGCAACTCCAGAAACGCGATACGAGGTTTTGCTTTTCAGCTGATCGGTGAACCAAGCAATTGCTTATTATCAACATCGCACGCGTTGTCGAGCATCGCGCGCAAAATGTCGAGTATCAAAAACATGCGCGCGTGTGGAACCGTCACCATGTGTTCATGAGCGGAAGCAGAGCCCGCTGCGGCAGTGAAAAGAAAATCGACGTGGTGTCAGTTTTTCTTGCCCATCAATCACAGGACACCGCCGCAGAGCCCCCCCGCAGTGGTTTAGCGGCTTGGGCGGCCGCATTTCAATGGAGCAGAAATAATAATAATAATAATAATAAAAACAGGAATGCTGAAGGTGTATTTACTGCTCCCTTAAAGGAGTACTGACGATTGTGAAGCATAGCAAAAGTGGAAATTTTAGTGCTTTTGGAGTGATGTTAAGGCCCTCCAAACATCGCAGCCAGAAAACACGTTTAAAGTACTTTGAAGTTTTCGTCGCCCAGCATCTGCAAGCCAGCTGCATCGCAAAGGACAATACGATGACGTGTGAACGCAGTCGCCTAAAATAACCAATCGCTCTTGAGAGTCGCTGGACGACGATGAAATTGTTGTTTGCGTGCACCACGTACAATTGGGTAACTTTAGCATGTGCGGTAAAGCGCAGTACGCAAAGCACCTTGCGTAGAGCGGAATACCGGGTGTAGACAGCTTATGCACAAACATGGCCGACCACCCGGAGCGCATGCCGTACGCTTCGAATCTTTCGAGTGATTCGACGCAGTTTCTGAGCGCCACACTCAAACTGTCGAGGCTGTAGGCTTAGCGCGCGGCTGCCAGAATCTCGGAGGACACAGATCACGCAGCTTCGCTTGTTCTGTGTCACGCACAGCTAGCGCCACTTGACTTTTATACAGCTTGGCGATGCAGACAAATTAAAAATGCAGATATGGACAGAGCATAATGACACTTTTGGCGAACTCCAAAATGGCTTGTTTTAAAGCGGAGCTACACCAGTTTTTCACCGACTCAAAGGGGACCCCCTATATCTCGGAAAAGTCGCCGGTTTAGGCCAAACCGGAACTAAGCATTCAACATGCCGAACGCGAAGATTTTCGGCGCAATTAATAGTCGGTGTACGTTCAATGTCGCCAGTTTGAAATCCTTGCGTTCTTGCCCTCCCGAGACGACCATGCGACAATACAGGCGGGCATAGGTACTATTCAGTGACATCAACACAAGATATTTAAAAGTGTAAACTTATCGTTGACTTTGTTTGCTCTAAAGTAATATATTTACACGAAAGCCAGAAAGTAAGAAAACACAAGGACACCGTGCGGTACCTATATGTTCGGTAGCAAGGCTGGAGCAGTTTGTTTTCCCATGAAAGGGTGCGCCGGTCTCGGAGGCCATGGTGGCGACTAAGATGACGTCAGCTACAGAGCGCTGGGAAATCGAAACCGCGCAACCCACACGATGCAACGAAACTGTGTATACTATAGACTGGAGGGCCAGGATTTCGAACACATGCATCATACAAAATTTTCAGAGAACGTTTCACGACACTCTCAAAGGCCAACTCCGGCGATTTTTTGACCGTATCAAAGTAATCGCGATTTCACGTTGCCGAGACGCTCCCGTCACGCGCCTGATAGTAGAAATGCTCAGCAAATTCGAAACTAATCTTTAACGAGCAAAGAAACGCAGCACCAAAAGCGAAATCCAACCTCGCAGTGACGTCAAATGAGCCAATCCGCTTCTTTCATGATTTGACAGTGCACGCGTCATTCCCCTGGCGGTAAGGTTACGAAGGTTGGCCTGTGCGCGCAAATCTCGAAGGCCATGGTAGGGTACCCGTGCGCTTCGCCTACGATGAAGTCAACACACAATGTGGCTAATAGCCGTAGAATAGCTGTATTTTATTCTTTTTGTATACTGCCCCTCCTGCTTGGGCCAATTGGCCTGCAGTATATGGAAATATAAATAAATAAATAAATAAATAAATGAATAAATAAATAAATAAATAAATAAATCCAGGCGGGTGGCTTGTAATCAGCAAAAGATGGACTTGTAAGCGATCTGCGCATCTCGTGAGCCCGTAATCTTGCACAAATGACGCAAGTGTGCCAACGAACACGCCTAAAGAATTTTTCAAAAGATTCACTGACCTAGAAAAATCGCCGGTGTTGGCCTTTGAATTAGACGTCTAAACGTGGGATCTATTTGAAGCACAAACGGCACCATTTTATCCCTACTTACAGCGGAGCTACGGCCACAACTGTTGTGCCGGAGATATTTTGTCAGATAATTTGTGACACACACAATATATATCTGACAACAAAATTGAATGTACACAAGAAAGCTCTATGCTTCATTCATCGCCGCTTTGACCAGTATTTCTCACCCAAGTTCCCATCTTCCGAGGCTTCAGCTTACCAGCTTCTCTCCTCGTCGTCACGTTGAATCTTTGAAGTTTCTTTACACTCCCCACGATTGCCTTTACTTAGCGAATACCTCGCACCCGCTAGACCTACAAGAACTAGGCAATACCTTGAAATGAATATGCATTTTCACCATCGTACTGAGGCATTTAAATACAGTGTTTTTTGTTCATTCTACAGAGTTATGGGATTCTCTTCCTGGTTACGCAAGATCTTTACCATTCGATGAGCTTTAGTTGCGTATTGCTAATCATTAATGCCCAGTGCGCTTTTAGGTCTTTTCATGTATTTGCACACTCCTGCGACAGCCCTTCGGCGCTACACTACATATGCTCAAATAAAAAAATAATGAATTACTTTGGTGACCTGGCAAAACGTATTATTTGAAGCAAATAATTTTAAGAACAATACTCATTACTTTTACCCACTAGTGTTGACTAAATAAATATAGCAAGTTCATTTGGTCCCCTCACGGAATAAAAAAAAAAGTGAGAACTTAAGTAATAAGACAGGTGGACCTGTATGGCAGGCCCACAAAAATTCAGAAATGCCGCGTAGCATACGAACAAGGAGCCTTGACTTTAACTGTGCTGGAAGGTCACGGCATTCCAGACAATAGGGGTCGACGACAGCTGCACTATTTGCTGACTGCCGAACAGCTCAGCAACACGATGTAGAGAAAAAAAAAAGGAGGGGATGGGAGGGGTTGTTTAGACAAAACGACGATAAGTTCCGCGGCCCCAGGCAACCGCTCCAATTCCGCCGCCGTCCCATCATGAACGCTTCGGTCACCGGGCCTCCAATGTTACCACACATCACGCGATGTGTGAGCCCGGCAGTTTCCTTAGGAGGTCACTTTTGCTCCACCATTCCCGAAATGGACCGAAACCCGGTGAAAATAATTCAATTATTTATACCGCGTAGCGTGAATAATTCTATTCTGGGACGCTCTTGAGCTTCGTGACAATGCGCTCTACTTTCGCGTCACGGTGTACGCCCGTGGCTCTCACTGGAGCGCGCTGGCGTACGCGCCAGTGCTCTCCCCTCGTCCCCAGCGTGCAGCCATGCATTCCTTTCGCTCTTCACTGTGTGCTCGCACTGCCACCGCCCGCGGAGGGAGCTTTTTTTTCTTCCGAGCGAATCTTACGGTCTACAAAAGTCCTCGTGCCTCTGGACATCGTGAGTGAATTATGCGTCCGGACAGTGTTCCGCCCTGTCACTGCGCTTGACCATTCGTCAGTCGTCGCCAAAATCTCGACGGCGACGAGAAAGCCACACCGCCGTCGGAACGTGACAAGCGTGCGACGCAAACGCGGAAGAGAGCGCGCGCTCGCGCCGTTGAGCACGTGACCATTTTCTTAGTCCACGCGAGTCCTCAACGAGACCAGCAGCAATACGCGCACGGGCGTGCATGCGCGAGAGCTGCGTCAGTGTCAGCGCTGTTGCGGCGCGCTGTCAAGTGGTGATAAATGAGTACAAGCTCGATCGTTTGAAAAGACGCGCGGAAGCCAACGAGAGGTGCGTTTTGTTTTGGGGCACTCGCAGCAGAGCGCGACATGGTGCTGAAGGGAAGCAGCGGACGTTTAGGCTTTAGTTCCCTGCGGTGCGTACGTTTGAATCAAGAAATAGAGCGCGAATCACAATTGTTAGAACTCTTGCACAGAGTTGCTGCTGTTTTATCTTCAACGATTATTATTTAGAAGACGAAGAAGAAAGACGAGGGGGAGAGGGGGAGGGGACGACGACGACAACGAGCAAAGCTCCATGACTACTACTGCGTGTGGGCGCGCTTATCTGGCGATGACTGGCGCACAGCGCATGCTGAACTTAACTCTTCGCGCTCCACTGAAGGCATTTTTGCTGGCAGAACTCGTGAGGTCCCCTCGCTCTCTAAGTCAATAACGCGGCTGTCAAAATCACGTCGTGAAACGAAACAGAGGTTGACCAATACTGCGCTATAATCATCGAAAGGCCCCTCGCCAGGACCCGTCACAAATTTTAGTTAAAACACTAGAAGTTGCAAGGTGCTGTACGGGGAACGTTCTACAGAAATTGCCAAATCAGTTCGTTACGCGTCACGTAAGAAGAAAGTGAACCTGCCACGTTCCCACGTAACCCAGAAGGCAAGCTTCACTGCAAGCACCCACACACTCCCACTTTCGTGCAAGCTGCGTAACTCCCTTTGGTTCGAGAACGGAAATCTGGGCGAGTTGGTGATAATTCATATTGACCAGCTTACAGCGCAAACGGGGACGAAGACGAAGGAAAGACAAGGTGACAACACGAGCGTTCTCTCAAACTACGTGGTGGCCTATAGTCTGTTTCAGGAGTTCCGTGCAGCAGAGCCAAGGCCACGAGGCCATCGAGCGCAGAATGCTTCCGAAGCGAGACGAAATGCCATTGTTCGGACACGCATACCCCGCTTCATCTCCCCCCTCTCAGGGCTGCAGGTGCCACTGCAGCGCCAGCCATTGGCAGATGACAAGCCGCGGATGGACACGTTTAACATGTGTTCGCCCTCCGGATTGGCCGAAGAGGCCTGTAGCTTCCACAGTGCTGCACGGAACTTCTGAAACAGACTATAGTGGTTATAGCACTGGGCTCAAATCGTAGGTGACGCCGCGCACCTACTGGTTTTTCTAATGGTGAGGGAGGTACATCCTGACTTGGCGCACGGTGGTGTGGGTAATCTCACTGCTGCCTCGAGAAGGTGGCCTCTTCTTTCCACTCTCTTCCCCCCCAACGACGCTTCCCTACCTGCTGCAGGACTGCGGATAGCACTTCAAAAGGTTGACACCATATGGAAAGAAAAAAAAAAAAAAGCTGGAGTTGCCTTTTAAAAGTATAACTCCAACGTTCATATATGTTTCTTTTTCCTTGGCATATTTTATCGTCATTCTGAAGTGCTGGTGCCAGAAAAGAGAAAGTGTCGATGTTATTACACGATGCGTAGAGCTGTGTCAGCTCTTCAGAATAGGGATGGTCGATTAAAGTTCTTAATGGATTGACAATTAATCATTCGTCGATTTTGCTTACAATCGATAAAAAGCTTCGGGCGCAACTTTTTTTAATCGATTAATATTATAACGCTTTTAAAAACGAGGGTATGTTATTGTGGTAGCGGTGGCGTGTTCGTTAGTTCGAGACCTAGTGGCAACCACTGAACTAAACGCACATTTTCCCCCCTTAAATATTCAAAGAAACCCATATCATGATCCGTGGAGAGATGCCGCATAATACAGTAAGAAAACCGAGCTGCAATCGCTGAAAGGAAACATCGCGTCGTTGTGGTTCAGATCTGTCCGTAGCACAACAGACGAGGAATCTTGCTTCGTTGGAATAAACGTAGGTGACCTTATTAATCGGAAATATCCCGCTAAATGTGCTTTTACGCACGGGAACTTAAATATGGCGAAGGCGCCAATGTTAGGGCATACTTACCAGGGGCTCATCGTCGAACTGTAAATATAACGTGAATATATTCCCTTCATCAGTGAGCGCAGTAACAACGGGCGTGTGCTTAAAGGACTGTAGTTAAAATCTGTATACAAACACGTAATTATATCAAAATAGACGGATGTCTTGCATAATGGAGAACTTTCTTGATTTTAGAACCGACAGGGATGAATGTCCGTTGGTTAAATTGTGAGGGAATGATACCTTACCTGAGAGGGTAGCTGTATATGAGGGTGGTCTTGTCTACGATATGACAAAGGTAACTACACGCACGAAAACCACGCGACTCACACGTGTATTTCGCGAAATGGTCCCTGGTTTTAACACGACAGAAGCGAGGAGGGCAAGAAGTGACGCAGGGTTTAGACCACGGGGGAAAGAAAAAAAGAAAGCGGTCATGCTGTCGACTTTGAGGTCCTGCGTCAAAGAGGGGCCGCGAAGTTTGTTGCTGTCATCATGAAGGAGGCCGCCTCGTGCGGTCTCAGTGCCGGCTAGACGTGTTTCGTGGGTGACGGGAATGGTAATGGAGAACGTCTTCGTCGAAAATCAACTAAACGCAATCGGAAAAGGGTGAAAAAAAAAAAAGAAAGAAACGCCCTAAACTGCTCGTCTGATGAAACGCACAAGGTCGGGGGACCGTTACACACAAAACCAACCCCGTCGTTCTGCCTCCTCCTTTTGCGACTGAACCTCGCCCGTAGGGGACCGTACACTTTCCCGCTCAAACTCAAGGAGGGTCTTCCTCACGCTCCTCTCCCCGAAGTCGCCGCAATGCTCCTCTCCCTGAAGTCGCCGAAGTCGCCCCAGTGCTATAGATATGCCAAGGTGATCCGCGCCCGCCAAACGAAAGCTGCTTCTCGCGCCGTTTTGGGCGTGATTGCCTTCGATTCGAAAGGGAACAGAGCGGAAAGCACGGGGGAAGTAAAAGGGAGGGAGGAAATAAAGACGTGAAGTTTCAACGGAACGGTGATCTGGACGGCTGCGGGCCTCCGCGAGGAAAGGATGCCTTCGGCACCGGGTTCGTTCTATTGTACCCAGGAACGCATGGATGCTGTGGGGAGTGGGGAAAAACAGGAGAGGCGCTTGACGCGTGTCATCGTTTTACAATCCCGCGCGTGGACTAAGCAGGCGAAAAAAAAAAGGGGGGGGGGGGGAGGGGGCGGGCTGATCCATTGATCGAATAGCTATCATCGATTAAACGAAAGGTGGAAATCGATAACTAATCGTTTTGCGGGATACCCTCGATTTTTACCATCCCTATACCGGAACATAAATTTCAGCGGCGATTTGAGAGCTGAATGATCGCCGTTCGATATTTACCGCCCGCTCAGGGAGGTAGCTACGAAGCCTATACGGCGTCACAGACGCCGGCTGGCCTTGTGCATTCAAATGCACATAATTACAGGAACGCGCTACCAATATTTAAATTTCATGTTCAGGAAACCTACGCGATTTTCAGCCATACAATTTTCCACAGTTCATTTAAGTACCGAAAAGAACAGGCTAAATGAAGCAATGAAAATTTAAAAAGTTTTCAGGCATAAAGTGGAACCAACTCGCTCAGGATAGGGTGGATTGGAAATCGTTGGGAGAGGCCTTCGTCCTGCCGCAGTGGACTTAAAATGGGCTGATGATGATGATGAAAAATTTCATTGACATCAATGTACATAAAAAATTACTGGAGTTGTCCTTTAAGGAAAACAAGAACAATTAATAATAATAATAATAATAATAATAATAATAATAATAATAATAATAAAAAGTGTCCTCTGCTATGGTCGCGTATAAGTCTGCATTGAAGCCCCTCCCACGGCCTCGTACAACCGTCAGCAACTGTTCTTCCGCGCGACTGCAAGTATCTCCTACTTACGTTCTACGTAAGCAAAATAAAGTGATAAGTGAACAAATTTACATGTTTTAACATGTTTGTTAGACACACATCGCAGAACTGTTTTAACTGCGCTAACACACGCAGACAAAGAAGAGGCACACACTAGATGTCAGAGTGGAACATGGCTAATTCGTCACTATAAACAGACGCGTGAATTCCGACTGCATTTTGAAAAAGATTGCATGACGTCGACTTAGTTTGTTTCTGTGACTCAGGCGGAGTAACACTGCCCCGAGCGGTGCGTCTTCCCTTTGTTGTCAACATGACAAAACGAAGGCGTCGTGGGAGCGGCGAGGAAGAGTGAATGGAAGTCGGGGGAAAACGCTCTGCTTCAAAACAGTGAACGAACGTGGGCACGCCGTTTTTCTGCTCCTCGTTACCGTTGCAACGACCGATACCGGTGAAAGTTATGTATAGCGCTCGCATTTTTCCACCGCTGGCCTGGCGCTCTCGTGCAGTGCAGAGGAACAGGCTCTGACCTACGCTATGTATGCGTCAAGCACAAGTGCGGCTGTAGACTATTTCCGTTATTCAATGCGAAGTGCCCTGCGAGGAGCGTTATACCGCAGGGATTATTAAAGTTGATGCAGTAACGGCCTGTATAGAATAAAAGCAAACGGATAACCCTAATTTTAATACTATACGCTGTATGCTACTATACTATACGCTATACGCTGCACGTCTACTATACGCTATATTATACGCTATACGCTGTATACTATACTATACGCTATACTATACTATACGCTACAATACTACGCTATACGCTGTATGCAACTTTCATTACACTGCAGTCATCACACGCAAAATTAGCAAAAAAGTTCTTTAATTGCGTCTTTACAACGACGATTATGGTGCGTGTGCATCCAAGTTCGTAACGTATACAGACAAGCCTATCTGACGACATTTCTTCTGGAGAAATTCTGCTCGGCGATATTCCAACTTTGACACCCATGCGCTAAGGGGTGTGGTTTTCGTCACAACGTCAACACGAAGGAACAACACGAGTCGCCGCTTGTTTTCCCTCAGCCGACAGCAAGGGCGGAGCTGCTATCAGTTTCGCGCAGAGTGAAAACAATGCGCCGCACGCAGCAAGCTACGTCACAACGGGGGCTTATCGATGCGTCGAGATCCACTTGATGGGGGTCAGCTAGGCGAGTCAAACGAACAAGTTGTCTCCAAACACGAGCGTACGCCTTTGCGCTTCTAATGGAGACGTGCAATCGAGCCATAATCGCGATAGCAAAAAAAAAAAAAAAAAAAAAAAAGCGAGAATTGTATCCGCCAATGCGCGTAACTAGACTGTGCAGGCAGATAGATTTTGCACAGTTAGCACTGCATTTTCCCTAATTATAGCGTTAAAATTTGATGAGCATTATAACACCGTTATGCTCTTCCCTTATCCCCATCACCTAATAAATAAATAAATAAATAAATAATAAATAAATAAATAAATAAATAAATAAATAACATACCCGCTAACGCAGAGATGCGGGGTTTTCTGAGAACCATCGCCTTTAGCGATAACGCCTAACCGTCGTCTCTGATGCGCGCTGATTGGGTGGTTGAGGAACGGCGATCAAGTGGTCGCTTCATCATTTCACCACTTCACGCAAGGCGACACTGTCGCCAGTGGCGATAATCTCGGAATACGCCTCCTAGGCTCAATAATAATAGTGGCTAGAAAATTTAATTATATATATATATATATATATATATATATATATATATATATATATATATATATATATATATATATATATATATATAGCTCGTGTGCGATCTCGGACAGTTACACTTGACTGGTGTAAAAAAATGCATACGCAAGTTCATTGCATGTTTATTTTTCTATGTAAGCACTGTTTGTTTCGTACTGTATTATGCAGCGTTTACTTATCGACATTTGTTTACATATTTGACTGTCTTGTATACCTTTCATATGTTGTACTGACTTTGTATTGCCCTCCTGTTATGCTTTCAGTTGAGAGCAGCAGTATTTAAATTAAATAAATAAATAAATAAATAAATAAATAAATAAATAAATAAATAAACCATTTGAGTGGGCTAGGGGTCGGATGACGCGCTGGCGCTGACTGGTGCTGACGCATACCGCCATCTCGGGTATCCCACCACCGGTGACAAGGAATCGAAGCCGCGACGTTGAACTCAGGTTCAGAACGCCATATCAATCAATGAATCAATCATAATTATGGGCATCTGGGCCGCAGATGTCAGGAGCACAGAAAAAAAAATAAAGTGTGCTTCACAGGTGCGCACCCGACACACACGAAGAAAGTAATAAAGCAAGCGCACCTACAAGGCCTGCGACGATGAGCGGCGATGCGTGCACTGAACTTACTCCTCTTCATCAGCCAGTTGCACTTCACTGTGCGATGTTAATTACATCCACCATGCTCCAAAATGAGAGAGAAACTCGTGGTTCTGTTGGGCACGAGGCCCACCAATGGAAACACGGGCGCTGGTAGTTATTGTGACGCGCTACAGGTTAAATCACGTGACCCCACCTACGTCTGACGAAAGGGAGCGGACGGCCGCCCGCAACGCGTGTTTTCCTACGCCCCCCCCCTCCTCCTCCTCCTCCCTTCCCGAATCGGCCACGTTTTGCGCCCAGTTCATGTGCGCTGCCATCTAAAAAACTACAGAAGCTTGCTTAGTGTGTCCGAAGTTTTAGGCACCTTAATTCTCTGCTGCCCTGTGCCGCAATGCCGCACGAACGCGAAATACGTGGGCGTAAGCTTCCACTTCGAGCATAAGGAATCTAAACTCCCACACACGAGAGCATCTGTAAGACGGTTTTGTGTTACAAACAGGGCCGATGTATGGCGAGTAGCAGACGAAATGAGACGTACGACCAGCCGTAGGCGCTTAGTATATGATGCATAATACTACAACGCACGCTTCGCTCACGCAGTGCTGCTCATACTGAGCGCGATACGCTTGCCGACATTACATTTTCACCGAAACATGACAGCCGGATCACGGTAAGGTCTATCCCGCAGCACCTAGCTCTTTCAAATGCGTAGAGATCGTGAAACAAGATGAAACGGCAAAATCGTGCCGCACACAAACATGCCCGTCGTCAAACCAGCGAAAACAAAACGTCTTGCAGCCACAACGCTGCAAATAACATCCGCGTGTGAAAAATATTCTCTAAGATACGCACATGGCTCACGTCAGTTTGCGTCATGTTAAAAAAAAAAATCGTACTACAGGAGCGCTAAGCAAGCGAAACTGCACACCGGGAAACGGAGAAACCATTACTTGTGCTGCGCTCTGTATAGGGAGTATACGCACCACAAGCAGCAATTACAAATTCGCGAATGCCATTTCTTTCTCGTGTCAACCGCGGCCTGCTTGCAAAGCGAACCTAAAACATACAGCGCTGGACGCCCTTCTTACAGCGAAAGCATGTTTCTTTACTGCAAACACAATATAAGGGCCCACTTGAGAGAAAAAAAAAAAAATGTTCCTGATGTTGCACAACACCCGACAGCGGGCTTAGCTTCCGTATAAGATGGTTTCCGTAGAAGCG
This sequence comes from Hyalomma asiaticum, assembly GCA_013339685.2. Taxonomy (NCBI): domain Eukaryota; kingdom Metazoa; phylum Arthropoda; class Arachnida; order Ixodida; family Ixodidae; genus Hyalomma; species Hyalomma asiaticum. The sequence continues at coordinate 341,098,937 of CM023481.1, read as the reverse complement.
TTTCGTTCGGAACAGTTTCTTCGCATGCCGAATTGCCTGTGACGACGCCACAGCAATATTTTATACGTTGCTTCGAGAGGGGAAAAAACAACAACAACAACACCAACAACAATAATAATAAAAGAGTGAGATAACTCCCGTGGCGTTGTGCGCCAGCGGACAGGTGACGGAGGTGGTATCGCGTGATGGCGCAACGGCATATGTATACACTCGCCCCGACACATGACAGCTGGCTCTGAAAAATGTGTTTAAAAGGCGACTGCCATACGAAAACTGCATTTGAAAAGTACCAGACTGGGCAATGAGGGGCACCACAATCGCGGAGTAATTTTAGCTACCGAGCGTTTCAGGAACAAATTCCTCAGCGAACGAAGAATCTCCGTGTTAAAGGGCCCCTAAACCATGCAGAGGTCGAAGTTTAGTTTCGGTGTTGCAATTGTACACGAGTCGGCAACGAACACGCAGCCGCAAGATTTTTTTCGAAACGGTGAAGTAATAGCGGATTTACACGGTGTTGCGTGAGCACGGGCTTGCGTGCACATCTAACTCCCCGCGACGACGCCAGCGCCGTTGCGGCGGCGGGCGCGTCACCGTCGGGACAGAGGAGAGCGGTCGCGCCTGCTTGCCCTTGGCGACTGCGGCAGCTAAAAGGCTCTGTCGTCGCCCTGCACCGCAGAATTTTTTTTTTTTAATCCTAGTATAGCGCGTCCGAACGGTTCTTTGTAGAAGTGGCAACTGCAGCGTTGCGGAATCGAACAGTTACAGTTCGATTAGTAGCAGTTAGAGCCGCTTTACGTAGACGAAGTATCAAAGCTTCCCAACGCGCCCGTAAGTGCTTCATAGCAGCGAGTTACGAATTGCAGTAGAGTTTTTTTTATTTAAAAGACAACTGTGTGTTGTTTGCATGAATTGTAGATGATAGCAGATTTTTCAGTGTGGCACAAATTTGGGAAAATCTGCGCGCTTTTGGAGCAATCTCGGGGTGTAGATATGAACGTTTGTAGGTTGTTTTGGAGCAATAACCTTTCAAAAAAAAAAAAAAAAGGAAGCCGTTCAACAGGCATAATTTCTTTAGAGCATCATATTAACTTGTATTAGTTTTTGTCAATATTAATACACTGAGTGAATCAAAGCGATTATAGAAGCAGTAAGTTTGCTTCCCCTCCGATAGCGAATTGATTATTTTTTTCCGTTACCAATTTTTGTAAGCATCACATACCTCGCACATATTTCTTTCTACCTTTCATGCTTGAGGCCAAGTTGTTTCACAGTTCTTAATTAAAAGCACAGCGGCCGCACTGGCGTGTTTGCGCTTGCATATGTGCCCTTGACGGCGGCGGGTGGACACATCTGGCGCCAACTGTTTATTTAATCCCCATGTATAACTGCTTGAACACGCGATGATGAACAACGCGAACTTTATTAAACAATATCCCCACAAGACTAAACCGCCGAATTGGGGATCGGCCGGGTTCTCAATATCACTGTGCACAAAAAAAGTGCTCTTACACTGGTTGCTGAGAAAATGCTGAACAAATTAACAAACAAAACGGTCGAACCTGCAGCCAACTCCATATTCTTTCAGAGAGTTTTTGTCCACATTTGCGGAATGCGGGTGGCGGGTGGTTTCAGCGCCAGCTTTCTTGATTTCATCTATTACGTCATGCGCAGAGCTTGCCTGATCCAGCAGCTTATCATTCCCAGTACTTTCACCCAATAGAAAGCTACAATTGTTGACTGATATTCGAAAAGACGAAGGTCGGTAACACGAGCGCTCATGGTGCACCTGTCTGTAGTATATATACGCCTTCTCGTCCTTCGCTAGCGCTTAGCTTTTTTTTTTTATATATATACGCTGCCCACAAGGCCGAACATCTAGCCTTCTCGCAATACATGTTCAATTCCACGTAGAGGTAAAAAAAAAAAAAAATCTGCTATTGCATCCAGCAACACAGCGCTCAGCGGGCGCGGCGCCTTACTTCTCTCGGAGTATGCAGGGGAGCCCGCGGAAGCTCTCCCAACGCTAACGAAAAAGTGGCCACAGTGGCGCTGGCGGGCTATGCGATGGTGGAGGCTCCTGGCGGGTGCAACCTGGCCATAAGTGGCGGAACACCAGGCGCCTTGCCGGCGCGTCGTTGTCCCGCGTTCCTGGCACGGCCGTCTCAAGTGACACTGTGTGGTAGGAATGCGCACCGCTCTCCTCCCGCCAATATTTATGAGCCGCGGGAGGTGTTTCCCTGTCAACGGAGACCGCGGGTTTCGGACCAGGCCGTCGAGTTTGGGCCACACGCGCTCGGTTCTTGGAAGACGCCGGCCTGGTCACGTGACCACCTACGGAGAGGCCGCCTTCGAGGCGTCGAGAGGGGAGTCAACCCCGGGCTGCTGACGAGATACGCCGCGCCTGGAGACCCCATTCTTGTCTTTATTAAATAAACAACAGTCGTAACCTTCAACTAGTCCGCAGTCTGATCTTAAACTCCCCAACAACGGGTTTTACGGTTTAAAACTGGTCCCCAATCATATCGCTCTTTCCTTCGCTATGCGCCGACTGAACGGTGCTGTCTTTTCCTCGCCGAGTACTCCTCCAAACGTCACGTGACAGTCTATAGTAAATAAGCTCTAATGCTTTGTGCCGGTCTGTCGTCCTTCGAAGGGCGCAGCTAATGGACTTGCCAATACAATGGAAAAGCATGGTGACTTGCTGTGTTGAAGAACCTCACAGGGTGACCCTCCTGGCAGCGTTTCTGTCCTTTGCCCCCAGTGGCTGCCTACAATGGCACGGCGAGCAATGCGACCAGGAAGAGGCAGCACGCGTAATTTCTTGCAGACCCTGCCGGCAGTCGTTCTACCAGTGACAGCACCAGACAGTTGTGACATCAAGGCTCCCGGCGCTGACGTCAGGGAGCATAGGAAATGCCCGGAGAGGCGAACGGAGTAGTTTTTTTTTTTTCATTTTATGTCTCTATCGCGGCACGCAGTGCTGCCGCGTTGAGAATCGATGATTGTGAAGGCGCTCTTAGTCAATGCGCTTGTTTATGTCAAAGGTTAAAAAATATCGAGGGATGGTTTAGGGGCCCCCTTAAAGGCCAACTCCGGCAATTTTTCAGTGTCCACGGATCTTAATGAAATTTTCAATATGTACGCTCCTATGTACTGCAATAATAAATGGCAAACAGAGCGGTTGCAAGTAATTTAGTTTTCCCGGAAATGATCTTAAAAAAATTTTTTAGCGGATTCCGCCGCGGCCCACCCTGTGTTTTTGACGTCATCACCTCCAACGCTGCCTACCCGAACCTGCAGGCCTTCAAAAGCAAAACGGCGGTATTTCAGCGATCAAATCGTCGCTGTCAAGTTCAGAAAAGCTGTCATAACTCAATACATCGTCGGATGACCTCACCATTGTCATTTTTCTGGCACCAGCTCCAAATATCTGATGGCGGGGAGGCTGTGACGTCACTGCACACGCCCCACGAAGCGTCTACCTGTTTCGGTCTGAACACGCCTTTTAGTTGGTCATTTACAATTATTGGTACGTTTCTGAGCAAACTGAACCACCTTGGCTTCTACAGCACTATCAGTACCATTGGAAAACATCGATATCAGAACATAGTGAAAGAAACCGCCGGAGTTGCCCTTTAAAACAAGCCATAATTTGCAGCACCGCCGAACGCCAGAAGCTGGGCTAAAGTTGTGAACCACAGTGAATCTTCTTCGTTTGAGCTGCATCTGTGCGTCTTTGCTCGTTCAGTTACCAGCTATCGATTCGTTTGACATGTTTCTCGACACCTCGTTCGCGAAGAGAACTTTATTTCTGATATTCGTCGCCTAGACTGACATTTCAGATTATAGGCCTGCCGCGAGTCTATCGTACTAGAAAGAAAAAAAAAAACAAATAAGAAAAAAAAATGAAGACATACATCGCGGGTCTTGCGCGCTTGATTATCCCTTTCGTCTTTCCGCGCGTCGTTAACATTCACGCGGAATAGCACAAGACTCGAGCTCTGCGCGCGCCGGCGCCACCGGCTTCATCTATATATACGGCCAGACAAGCCAGACGTCGCAAGAAGGAAGCAGAGAGAGAAACGAGTCTTGGCGCGGCAGCCGTGTTTACCAACGGGAACTTTAAACCAGGCTATCTGCACGTGCGGGTGCGCTATCAGCGGCCGATCGGGGCCGCAAGTCGGGGGCGATTAAGGAGGGAACGCCATCCACTTACCAGCAATCGTCGCCTCCAGCCGCACGGCCGCCTTCCGAGGTACGTCCGGTTGGACAGATCCTTGAGAACACTGCAACAGAAGACAGCACACGGGCGTTGAAGAAGAAACTTGGACGCCATCGCAGAGTATATAGTAGATCGAAAGAAGACAACCACTTTGAGAACTTCAAAAGCTACAGAGAGAGAGTGAAATGCGTTTTGTCGACGTACGACACGCGGCGCAACTGCTCATCGCTTTCGAGCATTAATGAACACATAAAATTCCTCGGAGAAAGTCTTGGTAGCCGAACCCGGAAGCACTGGTAGTCAAACATCAAGCGAAGGCAATTTGGCATATATTAGGCTGTAAAGGTTGACATACCACACGTAGCTCTGTTCCGCATGTCTAATGCGGGTACAAGCCAAACGTTATTTTAGTATCGTGACGTAAATGTCACGGACTAACGTTAGTCATGTTAGTCCGCGACTTCTTTTACCATATTTCTTTTCTGACACCGCTTTCATTATTTATTATTTTTTTTTTGCAAGGTCACCGTCGAATCCAATTTTAAGGGTTTCGCCTTAACAGAGAGCTTTAGCAGCGCCGGCTCGCCGTACGGTAAGTATACGGTAATGCCGTATACCGTCGTGGTCCGCACGCACAAAAATCAGTCTGTCCAGAACTTGATCAGCTACTCTCACCGTCTCACGACGTTACCGTATAATCACCGAGAAACTCGTGCAAGTCTTTCCGCATAAAATACCCACGTGCCGTCCACGACGGTGCGGCATTACCGCAATTACCATTCGGTATGCCGGCCTACTAAAACTCTCTGATAAAAGTCTATGAAGTACCTGAGCAGGAAAGAAACCCGCCGGATGAGGCGCAATGAGGTACTTCAGCGACGAATGTCTTCGATTAGGGGGAACAAAAGGAAGATATAGATATTTCATTGACCAGGACACGTATCGCCGACGAACTTTGCTAATCGCGCGACAATGGCCAGTAGGGTCAGAAATTACCCGTGTTCCAGTAATTACAGCTTATATAAATTCAATGGACGTCCACGCAGAAATGAGGCGGAACGGTGCTGATTTCCCTTAACTGGAATCCTGAAACTATACGTATATACAACGTCGTGCTTTGATACCCGTTCAGAAACCTCAGGGCTTTTTTTTTTTTTTTTTTTTTGAACTCGCCTCCACTATGGACGTATTTCCACAAAAACCTGGAATAAGCACCACTAGATGAAACGACGCGAATCACCTACTTAGAACCATATCTGGACCTACTTGGACAGAGGCCCGCAGCCACCTGCGGGCCTCTGTCAAGTTGCTTGTGTTTCAAGCAACTTTTACCCGCAGTCTCATCCATCATTGATGAAAATAAAAAAGTTATTATTAATTATTATTATTATTATACAGGCGTCAGCAGCGGGGCGGCAAGGGGGCGCTTGGCCCCCTCGAGTCTCCCCCACGCCCACAGAGCCACACCAGCACTTCAACCAGCCTCGATCGCCTTGTCGCGATGCCAGGGGTTTGCCCCCATACCAGGGGTTTGCACTTGACTGCCACGAGTGCCTCACGCAACGGCGGAAAAAAAAAAAAAAAACAATTAAGACACACCCGTAGCGTTGCCTCCAACCAATACAAACAACCAATACAAAAGAGAACCACTACGACGCAGAAGCTGTGGTAAACAACCGGGAACGTGCGAGCGTCCCACTGCAGGTGCCACAACCGCATCCAAGCAGCCGTTGCGAACGGTCTGCGATGCAAGCGAAAGCGACATTGCGCTCAATGGGCGTTTGCGCATACGAAAGTAGCCTCGCCAAGGGCCGGGGTCACAGAAACGGAACCACCACGGCGACCTTGACGTACTATGTACACGGAGGCCGCAAGAAAAATAACTGATTGCGCATCGCCACCACCGAATCGAGCCGACTCGGGAGGCATTCCCGCGAGGAGTGGAGAATGCGTCACGAGGCTGGCGTCACGTGATGCCGCAGTAGCTCGTCGGCTACGACGTTGTGCCGGCCAGATGGGGCCGCCGAGGCAGTAATCGATCCCGCGCTAATATTGAGCGTTCTGAGTACATAGTCCCCTCACTAGGAGAGCTTCGATCATTGGAGTTTTGGCATAGAGTGCTGAAAGCTGTGCGTACGCTATATGCGTTTGTTGCCACTGCGCTTAAGTCATACGCTAACCGCTTCTGGCGTTCGCATTCCGGCAACAGCTTTTCTTTTTTTAATAGCGTGCGTACCCAAGCCATACGCAAAGCTCCTCTGCGTTGATCACGTGGTGATCCGAATGCGATTCTCAGGGATTAGCGTTTGCGAAGACAGACCCTTTCTTAAAGCATTCATGGCACCCTTACGGACGCAAAGTCCGCGTTCCCCATTCTAGAACCGTCTATTAACAGATCCTAACGAAAGGGAAGGGGTCAAGGGCTCGTTCTTCATTTGTTAGAAACAACTTAATGAGCAAACAGACAACAGCTGTTTGCTCATTAAGTTGTTATTAACAGATCCTGTTTTTTTTTCACATCGAAACCCCAGGGTTCATTCACTTAAAGTTGCACAATGACAATGAAATTGCCGCATCATCTTCAGTTGAACTATAATGGTGACCGCCATCGGTTGCATCAATCTATGAGGCACCCAAACGCTCTCGCGGATCACGAAAACTGTGCAAGAGCAGCTGTTTCGGACACAGGATGCCGTGTTAAAAAAAAAAAAAAGAGAGAACTGAAAAGAGCAAACTGCCATGCTGTCTCTGACATCGCGACACGTGCAAGGACATAGCAAGTGGCATTGGCGAACATACGCCGGTGACGGAATCTAATTTCGACGAACATGGAAAGCGGTTCAATCTGTCAGCCCCATTTGACCTTCGCCCCGCCACGGTGGTCTAGTGGTCATGTCACTCGGCTGCTGATCCGAGGGTCGCGGGATCGAATCCCGGCTGCGGCGGCTGCATTTCGATGGAGGCGAAATGTCGAGGCCCGTGTGCTGTGCGATGTCAGTGCACGTTAAAGAACCCCAGGTGGTCGAAATTTCCGGAGCCGTCCACTACGGCATCTCTCATAATGAGAACTGGTTTTGGGACGTTAAACCCCACAAATCAATCAATCAAACCATTTGTCCTTGCACGGCGCATGGACAAATGTGTAAGCTTATAAGTTCTCATACAAAATTCGGGATTTTTACGAGCCGAAAATATAATCCAATATTGAGTAAAAGGAGTACGCATCAATTCTGACAATACATGGTGTTCTTTGAAGAGAACGACGACTATTCTCGCCTTCTGCCCCCGCTGGAATGCAGCCGCCGCAGCTGTGAAAACACCTGCGTTCTTGTGCTCAGCGGCGAAGCGCAATGGCACCATGTATGTGTGCATGACGGAACATTTGTGCATGACGGAACATATGTGCATGACGTTTTAAATTTCCGTGTTCTAACTCCAAAAAACACGACGCGATTATGATGCACGTCGCAGAGGGGGAATGCACGATTATATGCCTGACACCAGCTGGAGTTCTCTTGGACGTGCATATCAAAAACAAGTGGACAAACACCTTTTATGCCCACTTCGGAACGCGGCCGCTCTGCCATGGCATCGAACCGACGTCCTCAACCTTAGCTGTGAGACACACACACACACACACACACACACACACATATATATATATATATATATATATATATATATATATATATATATATATATATATATATATATATATATATATATATATATATATATATATATATATGCGCCTTTCTGATTAGGGACTCTCAGTTTCAAGAATCCGTGATATGTACTATACCAAGTGAAACTGTTAGCACACAAGACGACCTAGCAACTTTACCGATGAACTTTATGCATATACAGTTCCCACAGGCACAAATAAAGCCGCCTCCCATTAAAGGGCTCCTAAGCCACCTCAAGGGAAGAAATGTTATACAGGGTGTTTCAGAAAATGTGTCCAGGATTATGATAGGGAAAAGCACACATCTGTGCACTTTTTGCGGTAGTGCTTTTGTTCATGGTGGCACCCACTGTAAGATGTGTAGGAGCAAAAATATGAACGTTAATTAAACATTTGGACTAATTACCTTTTAAACCAGAACAGCTAGACCCTCAAATCTAACGGAAGAATGGAAATTATTTATTCAAGGAATTCACACCCGTTGCAATATTTCCAAAATGGAGGCGCTGTATAATTCCTACAGGTCGATGGAATCCACCTATGTGCGCAGAGGAAAATGAAATTGAATGGTCAGCGACCGTACTTGCCTCTACCTGCTATAGCGCCTTGTATGACATCCCCGCATATTGCCGAATGGATATACTCCGGCAAGCGCGGTCAGGCGCAGCTAACGAAACGGTAAAGACCGCCGCTCGGCAAGGGAGGGAAACAACTATGCCACAAAGGATATACCGAAGGTAGCGGCTATCGCGCTCTTTCACCGTTCAGTTTCGGTTTCCTGGGCGAAATTAGTCGGATTTCGTAATACTGTAGAAATTAGCAGCGCCGCCCTTTTGCAAGTATTACAACGGATACGCATTCCCTGCACAAATAACTCCCTTTCTTCAACTAGGCTTGAGCATCTAGGTGTTCTTCTTTAAAAGTTAGTCTGATTTTGTCAATTACTGTTCAAATTTTCATTCCTACACACTTTACTGTGCGTGTCACCATGGACAAAGCACTTTCGCAAAGAAAGTGCACAAGTACCCGTGTTACTGTACTTACAATTTCTTTGGACACATTTTCTGAAACACCCGGTGTGCATACGGGTCGACAACGAACACAAAGGTGCAAGAATTTTTCAAAACGAGGCCGTAACAGCACAGTTCAAAGCTGGTTTTGGGACGTTAAACCCCACAAATCAATCATCAATCAACAGCACCGTTACAGATGTGTGACAGCAGACAACGCGGCCGCCACTCGTTTGTCGTTTTGCCTTATCACTTTCGCTATAGCTTCAAACCGCGCCGGTTTCTTGTCGTCGTGTGCTTTCCTAAAAGCCACGTGGGCAGTACGTCACGGAGTCAATCACGCGAAGCGAGCGATCAGCATCTACAAGGGTTGAGTAAGCCTGTTGGTTTCACGATAAGTCGCAACTTAAATGGACGTCCCCAGATGTAGGTTGTGACAAGTTCGACACCATCACGACGTATACCTGCTCTTTCCGCCGTTCCCACATTCACACACTATCACGACCTAAATATAATACGAAGCGTGCACGCGTGAAGCAGAGTGCGTAAAATATATAAATGGAGTTTTTGTTAGGTGTTAGCAGGATTAGATGACTAATAGTTCGTAATATATGCATTAAAAAAAAAGTGGCCTAGTGGCTATGGCACTCGTCTGCTGATCCGAGGGTCGCGGGATCGAATCCCGGCCGCGGCGGCTGCATTTCGATGGAGGGGAAATGTTGAGGACCGTGTGCTGTGCGATGTCAGTGCACGTTAAAAAAACCAGGTGGTCGATATTTCCAGAGCCCACAACCACGGTGTCATCATCCTATATCGTGGCTTTGGGACATTAAACCCCAAAAAATAACAAATCGAAATTTTGGGGATGTTCATTTTTTTTTTTTAACATCTTGCAAATCGCAACAGCCAGATCCACCGCCCAAGACTCGAGGAGATGGAAGAACTTTGTCAGGAAAATCTGCGTTACCACCCCCCCCCCTCCCCCCTCCCGCCGCCGCCTCCTTCTTCCTTTTTTTATTATTTTTTTTTGTCCTTGTGGTCAGTCAGTAATGGATGGGAGCGCTGTTTGGACGGAACGCTGACGTCAGGAATAGTGACGAAGCGTACACGCCGACCGACTGATTAGCAGCGCAAGTGCAATGGCAGACCTCCTGGCGCGGTATTCTACGACGCCGGGCAACTTGGCTAGATGGTGTCCGGGGGCGCATCGTAGCCCGCGCGCTACATTCAAGAACCCAGACAATGGATAACGGCACGACCGCCGATACGAAGAAAAAAAAAAATGTTATCGGCGAGATGGGATCAGATACATGCAACGCGCATTCGTTCAGCTAAAGCACAACAATAAAGTCTACTTTCTTCCCCCGTGACTTACCCAAGAACAAAACACCCCTACAAGTGCCTACATAAGGGCGCCCAACAGAGCGATAGTAACGCAACCGCGTGAGCAAATACCTGTAAACGCGAGCATGGGCCGTCTTTTGGGAGAACGTCGCAGTAAAACAGCCATCGGGAGTATGTAAACGTACTTTTACCAAAACGCTCCTCTCGCGCACGGGCACGCCTCAATTGTCAATAATCGACGGCATAAAATATCGTATAGCACTTCTAGGCACTGCGACGTTGGCTCTTTCCTGAAGTTATGACCCGAGTGCTTTCTTTTTACGAGAAGAGATTAGAAGAAATTGGCAAGCGGGGTTTCTTTTTTTTTTTCCCTTCCCTCTTTTTACGGACGGTATCTGCAGCGCAGGCATCGCATCCGTGGGCACCGCGCCTAATCTAAAAAAAGAAAACGTAGGCACTGTCGGCGTCGATGTTATGCGAATCAATCAGCAAAAAGCTGTATACGCCGTGTTGTTTCGATTCTTGAGCCAGACGTTACGAGGCGGATCGACATCTCCGTGTAAGTTGTAAGTTGAATAGTTGCGCGTGTGATTACCAAGCACGTTCTACTACACCGTAACACTCAAATGGCAGCTTAATACCCCCCCCGTTACGTCGCCACCCACATTTAAGCGCACACATCCGCGTCACTGAGCAGCGTTCGTTGAAACATTCTTGCGGGATCGAGTAACGCTAAGTGGTCGAGTCATAGCAGTGCATACGCAATTGATTATTGCCAATGAGTGTTATCAGAACAGACAGCAAATACTATAAAACAAAGCAGCAAACATTAGGCAACTGCAGCCGACAGTTAACCGACATTATCCAGCACTAAAATTCGCCACAACTAGTTAAAACAGGAATGCACTATGTAGCCTACACTGGCTCACAGTTAGCCACCACAAGCCAGCTTGGCCAACTTTAGCCACTGAGATTCAACATTAGCCAGCACTAGCCAAAACTGACAGCCAACATCGCCCAGTGCTAAGCAATGTTACGCAAACACAACGAAATGTTAGCAAGCACAACTACCACTAGCCGGCAGTATGCACCGTTACAGAGGCTACAAAGAGAGCCAGCCAGGCCAGGGGCCAGAATGGGGAGGCGCGCGCGCTTTCCTTGCATAAAGGGTTTACGATAAAGCCGGTAGATGGCGCGGCGTCCCGCTGGCGCGCTTCGTGGGTGCGCGCGAGCTGCCGCGCGTTTCCGTGAAAGAAAACTCGAAGCTCGTCGTGTTCGCCATATTTTGTGCCGGCTGGTCGTGAAAGAAGGAAATTTAGCTTCTGCATGCCACGTGTACAGGTTTGGGAAACTATCCTTTAAATAGTGCAAACAATACTGTGTCGTTATTTATAAAATGTGTAAATGTGTAATGCGTAAACACAGCAGGGCTGCAGAAGTATTTCAGGGTCGGCGTCAGTAAGACACGATCGGAAGAATAAGACATTTCAGTGCTAAGTTTTCTTTATTGCATGTAATAATAATAATAATAATAATAATAATAATAATAATAATAATGAATGCTGCTTCCGAACGAAGCAGTAGTCATTCGCGATTTGGCGCGCTTCAGAAATGCGATCCAGGAAGGATACGCAACCACATCGTAATGCACATTCATCAATGCCGCCATCTTTTAAGTCGCCCACCCCTCATATAAAGTTCCATACGGAACTTTTGAGAATATAATAAATAAATGAATGAAGAAATAAATAAATTCGAGGGTTTCACAAGCCAAAACCATGATATGAATATGAGGCGTTCGCCGTAGCGGAGGGCCCCAGATGTTTCCACCACCTGGGGTTCTTCAGCGTGAGTTTACATCGCATAGTAGACGGACAGATATCTAGCATTTTACAGCGACGCTCTAAGACGATTTCACTTTGGCTTCGTGGGCACCGCCATCTCGGGTTGATAAACGAATGATTTGCCAGTTGTGTGCGCCCTAGCCTCAAATAAAACTTTGCCATAACACACCGAGTGCATGCGTAAATATGTCTTCATACCTATTAGTCTATTGCATGTGCAGTTTTGCGTATTGTATCATGCAGTATTGTATCATGCCCATTAGTCTACTGTATATCTGCGCTGCCGTTTTCCATGCTGCAGATCGAAAACTGCAACACTAGCTATCCAATATGGCGGTGCTTAAACGCGCTCAGGCTGGTCTTGATGATGATTGTGGTTCGGTTAGGAAAGGACGCTAATTTCTGCAGCCCATGTAGGGAGCACGGCTAAGCGTCCGTGGGGGTTGGGGGAGAGGAAGTGAAAGAGATAGAGAGGAGAGAAAGGCCGTAGTGGAGGGCTCCGGAAATTTAGACCGCCTGGGGTTCTTTAACGTGCACTGACAACGCACAGTACACGGGCCTCTGGCATTTTCGCCTCCATCGAAAATGCGACCGCCGCGGCCGGGATCGAACCCGCGTATTTTGGGTGGCAAGCCGAGTACCGTAACCACTACACCACCGCGGCGGACGGTCTTGAGTTGACGTCCGCAGCATCGAGCGAAGTGGAGAGGGCGCGAGACGAGGAGAGGAGGTGCAGATAGAGAAAGCGACACACACGCGGAACGGGCGAAATAAATTCAGCAAAATATGATTTTTTTTTTTTTGGCGAGGCGGGATTCGAACCCGCTTACCAAGGTCCGAAGACAAGCGTCTCAGCCACAAGCCTATATACACCCACATTTGCGGGTGTATATAGCCTCAGCACATACAAGCCAACCACGATCAGTAAGAACTGGCCAGTACAAAGCCTACGTTAGCCTGTTCCATTCAGCAGTTTTCTCGTGGGCGCCACCATGTCGCCTTGCGGGCGGAGCAGACTCCGATCTGGCAACCCACTGGTATAGTGCCTAGAATGGCCAGTATATTCTAGGCACTATAGGCAGGTTGCACCCGCCAGGAGCCTGCACCATCGCATAGCCCACCAGCGCCACTGTGGCCACTTTTTCGTTAGCGTCGGGAGAGCTTCCGCCGGCCGCCCTCGATACTCTGAGAGGAGCGAAGGCGCAACATGAGCGCTCGCGTTACTGACTTACGTCTTTTCATAGATAGCTGAACATTTGTAACTTTTTTTTTTGGTATAAGTACTAGGAACGATCAGCTGCTGGATCAGGCAGGTTGTGTGCATGATGTAAAAGATGAATCAAGGTAGCTGGCGCTTAAACCACGCGCCTTCGCGTTCCGCAAACTGCGGATGAAAACTACCTCGAAAAACACGCACTTGGACGCCAGGTGGACCTTTTCCTTGATAATTTAGTGAACCATTTACTCAAAAATCAGTGCAATAGCACTATTGTTGCTGGTTAGTGCAGGATTTAATTGCGAGGTCAACGAAGTGAAACCGCTAATTTGATAGCTCGCCTCTGAGAAGCCGTTCCACAGTTCGACTGTTTGATAGCGTGTTCATTGTCGCCTGTTCGAGCAGTTATTCCTGGCATTAAAGAAACAGTTGGCGTCAAATGTATCCACAAAGCCTCCATCGCGGGGACATATGCAAACGCGAACAGGCCATCGCGGTCGCTGTGTTTTAACAGCGAAGCAGTTTAGGTAAGGAATCCGCAGAAAACTGCGTCGAGTCGCGCATCGGCATAGCAACCATACTCAGCTAATTGTATATTTGAGGCTAATTAAGGCAAGCCTAAGTAATATGCCAGCGTCTGTAATTCTTGCATACACAAAGTTCTCTTTAAAAAAATAATCTGGCAAAGTTGACAACTCGTGGCTCTGTAAACTTACTGGCTCGTTGGGGAAGCTCTGAAACTTGTTCCACGGCGAGTTGCTGTAAATATAGAACGTTCCATTCCACAACGCTACAGTTGTGACTTCAGCAAAGAACCATTCCGATGCACTAGGCTTGCAAACAAAATTTTTTTAAATTATTTAATGCGGTGCAAGGCGACGAGGCGGCCGCTTAACTGTCGCAGTCAACAGCGCAAGCAGGCGCTACAACTCTCCGCTCTCCCGACGGTGACGAGCCCGCCGCCGCAACGGCGGTAGTGTCGTCGGGGGAGTTAGATGTGCAACGTGCCTATACCCTTGCAAAAATTCTAATAGAGATTTGTATTAGTCTAATAAGTTTTTCTATTAGTTTTATTAGTACTGTATTAGTCTTATAGGAATCTTTAGTTGTCTTATAGGTGTTAGTCTAATACATCGTTCTATTAGCCTTGCTAGTTTATATCAATATGCTCAATAAGACTTTTCGAAATTTGTCTAATGAATCTTTTCTCAAGCAAGGTAGCTAGGGCTTTATATAACTATTAAAACACAAAATTTGCAAATCAATAATCCTTTAAATAGCTTTATTAGTTTGTATTAGTTTACACAGTAAGAAATTTACACCCGTAAGGGTGTAAATGAGGAACCCAGAGATGTATGATTTCTTGGCAATTTGGCAGTGAATATTTGGTGGGTTTAGATTAACAGATATGCGTGATGCACAGCTACCAGTTAGCCTACCCTTGATTGACAGATGTCCTGTGTATCCTTATTTTGTAATTGCGCATAACAGTAATTTCCCCACTGGCACTACATAGCAGGTCAGGAATCTGGAGTATATATACGGGACTGTCTCTGTACAGATGTGAAATGACGCAAACGTTCTCTGTTCTACATATTGATTTGAAATGGTCGAGTGTGTATTTGCATGTGTGATGTTCCCACGGTGTCTTGTTAGTGTGTAATGTGTGATCATAAATGCAGCTAAAATCAAATGCTGTGTCACTCACAGTTCGATATGCAACGCATATGCATCCTCCATTTTTGCTCTACACACAAAAAGGGTGTCGCCAATGAGCTTACTCCGTGCCCATGGGATAGGTCATTTACACCCTTAAGGGAGTTAAAATTTCATAGTGTGTATTAAGCCTCATACGTCTAGGTGATTAGAACAATCGCATTATGTTTTCCTTTAAGTCTTGTACAAGCTATTAGTCTAATACTACTAAATTCTATTGGTGACAATAACCTCATAGGCTATTAGTTTCTCTATTAGAATTTTTGCTAGGGTACCACTGGCTTGGACAAACTCACATTAGCATAGCCGGTATGGGGGAGGCTGCAGCTCTGGTCGCTTTTTTTTTTCTTTTTTTAGTTCTGACGCGCTCAATTTCGGCTCAATTGGGGCTCTGTACACAGGAAATGAGTGTGCAACGTCCTGAGAAGTCCCGAGCCTGTGATAGTCATTGATCTTTAACAGAGGACGCCACGAAAGTATCGGTGCCATGTATTTACGGCGAGGTATTTCTGTTTGCAAAGCGCGCACACGTTTTCACATTTTTTGGCCGAGCAGGAGCACCCTTCGGGGATACAATGAACTTTTTTTTTCCCGGGTAGACTTTTTGCGAGCGGGTGTCATGCAGTCGTGCATGGGCATGCAGTCAGACATGTAGTCGTGCGAGGGCGCGCGGTGGCCGATTTCTGTTCCATCCCTCGGGCGGTTTTTTTTCTTCTTCTCTTGCCCGTTTCTTTCTCTTTTTTCGTTTTTTTTTTCACTCAGTAACATGGGTGACAGGCGTTGACTAGTGTTTGTTGCACGAGAAAGGAACAGGAGATGCGGGAACGAGGGTGATAAGGAACGCGACTTGCCGAGGCCATCAGTTGTGGCGAACGGCTAGGCGGAGACATTGCAGGGATTGTGGTAGGACCGGCTATGCGCCGCGGCCTCTTCTTTTACCATACCCTACAGTGAAGATGGCTGGAGTTTTTGCCACCTGTTAGGCAGATATTGATTGATTTGTGGGGTTTAACGTCCCAAAACCAGCTCTGATTATGAGAGACGCCGTAGTGGAGGTCTCCGGAAATTTCGACCACCTGGGGTTCTTTAACGTGCACTGACATCGCACAGCACACGGGCCTGAACATTGCATCACGCAGTGCACACCATGATCAGGCTCGGAAGTGAGCTGTGTTTTTTTGCTCTCATCTAGTGAATGCACTGTCGTTGCAAAATTCACCCTCTAATAGGCAAAGCTAAGATGCATATTATCTGTTGAAGGAACACTATGTGATAGTAAAATGGCGCGTCTTCGCCGTTTTTCATACTTCGCCGACCTGACCGATAGCCGCGGAACTTGTCAGGCACGCTTTTTGCGGTCATAGCCGAGGTTGAGCATCGGCATAAAGTTCGTTGTGCTATGTTTGCGAAAAATTCACGGCTCTGACATTCCCGATAACTTCCAGGGGGTACACAGCTTTTTCCGTTTTAAAATCCATGAATAGACATTTTTAGTTTAGCGCGTTACCGCGATAGCGGGGCTAAGCGAATAGCGTTACCGTACCGCAAACATTCGTTGCAGAAACGAGCTTTAGTTTAGCGGAATAGCGTTTAAGGCCCGGTAGTTGTGATTGTGGCACCATCTAGCGGAGGATACATGCGTTAAAAAAGTGAAAAGAAATAAAACTTAAAATGTTCACTTACACCCCCGCGTGCAGCGGCATTATAACTTTTCGAGAATAAAGAGAAATAAATATATGTGAACCAAGCGCCAGGAGCATAAATTGACATGTTGCAGAAATGTAAACAGATGTCCTCTCGCTAGACCTAGCAACGTTCGAAATGGGAAGCGATCTCGAAAATTCGGCTAAGTAATCCCTAACACTGCATCGTCGAAGCTACCTGAAGGTAAGCGAAGCCATTTTGCACAGTCATTTGCTGCGAACGAAGCGAGTCCTGCCACAGCAACGTCAAATTCAATTCGAAGCGGGCGTCCGAAACCGCCGCCATGTTTTACGTAAATTATGATAAACATGCAAAACACAGTAACGTTAAATCTGCGAAATACCGTGGGCACGCTAAACGGTACCGGCCGTTTACGGTACTGCGCATGCGCGTTTCCATCCCGCTATTCCGATAACTACGCTATTACGCTAAGCCCGATAAACTAAAAATGTCTAATGTCGCTGCTCCACGCCCAGAGGAAAACGATACAAGAGTACGCAGCCACAAACTCTCCGCGTCTGGTCATGCACGTTGCATAATTCCTCCGACAAGTGTCGTTTTCCCGTAGTTAGTACAACCATAAAAACTGCACATTAGCTCTCTGTCAACCTTATCTTGCCTGGCATCACGATAAATGAAGACAAAACCGCCAGGTTAGCGCTAACTACAAGACGCATAAATTGTTCGACAGCTCCGCACATCCAAGCATCAGCGGGCGCGCTCCAAGCCGTCTTGCACACACCAGGAGAGGAGGAAGACGCGGGCGCGGTGGTTGCCAGACCACTCAACAGAGCCTGGCAACAACGGCCGACGGACCGCGCCCGTCGGTGTTACTCCGCCAGCCAATCAGAGAAGCAAACGAAATCGTCTTCATGAGACTTTTTCAAAACGGCCTTCGGTACGTACGGAGCGTGTGCTGTTGAGTCCTTACATTCTCGAGCCAAGAGGTGCTCGAGAAGTATGATTGACGAAAATGTGTGGTCTCAGCGTTTCCATCTGCAAAAGGCCGTGGTACAGTTCATTTCGCTTCCGAGCCCGCTTTACGCGTGAAACTTCGCTGAACTGTGTTGAAAAACTTGCAGCGCGCCGGGTTTTTGCATTGGAAGCGCTTCATTCTTCAGCTCAATAAAAAATTATCCATTGCACGTTCCACTCTAATAAACAAATGAAGACATAAAATTTATGCACCTATCCACTATTGTTGCCACCCTCACTTTATCTTGGTAACATGGAAAGCTCGAAGTCTGAACTAGTTGGAGCTTCGCGGAGGTACAGTGGCTGGCTGTCGTAAGGGCGTGGGAGGGGCTCCACTGCAGACTTGAGCTGTATCCGACTGTAGGTACCCACGCGACACGACGTTCATGCCATGTCATGTAGGCTGTCACGCAGATTAAAATTATCAGCTAAAGAAATTACTGCAATGACGTCATTTAAGCGAGCCAGATCATATTTTTCCACACATATAATGCTTCAACGATAACATAACCTAACATAATAATCGATGTTAAGAAGAAAAAATGGACATGGGTAGGCCACGTGATGAGAAGGCTAGATAACCGATGGACAGTTAGAACGACGGTATGGCCACCAAGAGAGGGTAAGCGTAGCCGTGGACGACAGAGAGTAAGATCGGGGCACGAAATTAAATTTGCAAGCATCAAGTGGAATCAGCTCGCGCAGGGCAGGCAAGGATGGAGAGCATTGGGAGTGGCCTTCGTCCTGCAGTGTACACAAGATAGGCTGATGATGATGATCATGCTTGCCATTCACAGACGCCATACCATCCATGCCACAACGTCGATCTTTGCAGCAAGCTTGTCATGCATGCACATTCTGATATATATGTTAATTAAACGATCACGACGGCTTCAGAAATTATTCATCATGTCGTCTGCGTCCTTCTCGTCATGATATATAGATGACATGTACCAGCATTCATGCCTTGTCATGCATTCTTTTTTAATAATACACGTGCATCACGCGATACACATACCAATGTAGTTAAACGACCACCATCGCATTGCATACGTTATCCATATCAGGACCGTTCATTATCGTCCATCATACAGCAATTTTACGCAATGCTAACTTCAGTATACGCGAGAGCACCCAGACGTAAAAGCGACACGGCAGAAGTGTACGTCTTTGGTTCGCGCACGAAACGTGCTTCGCATTAAAAGTGCAAAGGAGACTTTGCAGGCGAGACACACTCTTCTGCGGCGTGATTCGACATCTTAATGTCTCGCACGCGTCGAATGCCATGAGCAGCCGCGAAGAAATGTGCGAAATAAGCGAAAGAGACTACACGCCACCGGGCGTCCACGCTGCAATGCTTCCAAGCGCTGTTGAAAACCCTTAACGCGTATTCGGCATTTGGGTGATAATGGTCTCTGCCACCCGTGGATTCTGCGCCAACATCACGGGGCAATCCATACAACCTTCGTCAACAGCGAGCCCGCGAACAGGTCCACATCACAGCTTCATTCGCGCTTCTGGATGACAAACGTGGAATAGCGTCAGGAACGTTGCGCGCAACACACAGCGTTTGCAACAAAGCCGTCGGGCGCCGCCACATGCCGCTCGACGACGCACAAACGCGGTCGCCTCGGAAAGAGCTATCGACCCCGTGACCTCGCGAGAGGACGGCGGCCAAGGCCGAGTGTTACTAACACACTGACGGACTCCTAATTCTGAGATGAAAAAAAAAGTAAAGAAAAAGCGCAGGACACAGCGCCCGCCTTTCGGTCTGGGTGCTTGCACAACTGCCTTCTTTGTGACCGGTTTGTTCGCCCTGGCGAAACTCCACCCCATTCCGGCACACGCCAGCGTAATCCGAATCGTCGGCCGAAGCGAGGAGGAGACTTTCCCCGGAAGCAGGAGACACACACGCGCTCACCTGGGACCGTTTCACAAATATACGGTAAACGAAATGAAAACACCATGTGCGATCGCTTTCGCGATACCGCAGGACACTGCGGTGGGAGCTACGACTGGTGTGTAGGCGCTTCAGGAGCGGGGTCATGTCGACGGCCGAGCGGCGTCGTCCGTTTAATCTCGCGGGATGATCTTGGGCGCCACAGCGCTCTTGCCCCAGTGCCACTCGGTTGCGAAACGCAGTGTAGGTCGCAGACACAGGGAACTTTTGTATGCCAGCTGCAGTGCCGATAAGGCCAGCTAACTCCGCAACACGCCAGGGACAGTGCGATGCGCCTTGTTCTCTCCAGGAGTGAAAGACTCGCCGCCTGGCGGCTCACAAATGAAAAAAAAAAAAAAAAAACAGTGAAGCCGCTAACCGTAACCGCTAACCACACCGCTCGGAGTTCCCTTATCACTACATACATTTTTACAGGAGAAATCGACTTCTGTCAAATATCACCGTCAGTGCGAATAGCCGAACGGCGACTCCCCATCCCAATAGTCCCAAAGCGATGCCTTGCACGTGGGTTGAACGTGATCGAGCATGAACCAGTGGCTTAGTGATTGGCGGAATGGGACCTCGGAACCAGAGAAAAGCCGAAATCTAAATGACGCGAGTTCCGCTGCGTCGACACGAAGATGCAGAATGTCTGGTTCAGTCGAAGGGCGCTCTGCCACGTTGAGAGATATGACAGTGATTTATTATAGCGTTAATGTGAAATGAAACCAGGACACAGAGTGTTGATTACGGAGCAACCATGCTGGACAGCCGACTGATCTGGCAAGTAGCTCGGAAACGTGTACAGTCCGTGCCAGACTCCAGATAAAGGCTTGTTTATTTTGCTGTTAGGTCGTCAACAGCGGTCCGTTCCCCATCTTTCCTTACATTTAAATAGCACATCGGTGGGGAGCTGGTCGCTGTCCGGGCTCGCTTGCCACAGTCATCCTGGACTAGTGGTACGGGAGGGGACTATTTTTTATGGCTATCATAGTTTTTATTTATTCATTTTTTTTATTATGTGCGCCCCAACTTAACGCAACAAACATCCTAGACAGGTACTCTCGCTATACAACTGGTGCATAAACATTCGAACGCGTTTAACTGCGCAAGCAGGCTATTCAGATGAATCTGTATCACACGAAGCACTCATTATTACATTCCCATGGCATGTTCTCGTCATTATACAGCAGTGAAAGAACCCCCAGTTATGTTTTGGCTTTTCCTAGATTTGAACACGCCATATGATGGCACAATGTTTAGTAGAAAAAAAAGTGCGGTGGTGACGCCTTATGAGACAACACTATAGGAGGTGTGGGTTCGGGCTAGCCGGTAGTGTTCTTTAGTGTTTTAACAAGGGGGGGAGTTGTGGGGAGGAGGAGAACAGGTTGGGGGGGGGGGGGGGAGGGTGACGACAGCAGCAGACACGTGCAGTTTTGTTTTGATGCTTGCATTTATCTTCTGCAGGTTCCTGAATCACTGTAAACACCTTCTGCATAAATCTTCGCTTTAAAGTTCAGTTGAAAGTTAACGCTTTCTTGTCTGCTGTCGTCCTCCTCGATTATTTATTTATTTATTTTCGCACTATAGGACAGTAAAAAGCCGAAATAGAAATGAAAAGGACTGATTGGTTTATGGGGTTTTACGTCCCACAACCAGCTCTGCTTATGAGAGACGCCGTAGTGAAGGGCTCCGGAAATTTCGACCACCTGGGGTTCTTTAACGTGCACTGACATCGCACAGTACATGGGCCTCAACATTTCTCCTCCATACAAATGCAGCCGCCGCGGCCGGGATTCGATCCCGCGACCCTCGGATTAGCAGCCAAGTACTATAGCCACTAGACCACCGTGGCGGGGCAGAAATGAAAAGGGACAGCGCTGTGTTCAGAAACCAAATATTCCCAAACCGTGTCGAAGCTGTTTTTTTTTTCTTTTTTATCATATAGACCGTTATCACTGAGCGAGGAGGAGCGCTCTGACAACTCGGGAGCCCGCGCCTTCCTGCTCTCCTGGCGTGTGCGAGGAGGCGGTTTGGAGAGCGCACGCTCATGCTTGGATGTGTGGAGCTGTCGAACAATTTGTGCGTGACTGCGTGTTGTAGGCTAACCTGGCGGTTTTTTCCCTCTTTTATCGTGATGTCAGACAACGTGTAAGGTCGACAGGAAGCCAGTGTGCAGTTTCCATGGTTCTGCTAACAACTACAGCAAAAGGAAACTCCTGTCGAAGGAATTATGCGACGCGCATGACCGGGCGCGGAGAGTTCGCGGCCGGCACTTATCAAGTTCTATCGTTTTCCTCTTGACGAGGAGCAGCGGCATTCGTGGATTACATGCTTAAACGGGAAAAGCTCTGCAGACCGAGAAGTTCTCGGGACTATCGGAGCCATTAATTTCTGGCGAACACACCGGTGCTCAATCTCGGCTATGACCGCAGGAAGCGTGCCCGACAAGTCCCGCAACGATCGATCAGCTCGGCGAACAAAGACGGCAATCACGTACTTTTCTAATGATCGGATATTCTTTCTTCCTCAAAAAATATGCAACTAAGCTCTGCCCACTACAGAGCGAACTTTGAAAAACAGTACATTGAGTAGACGAGAATAAATAAACTAGACAATGTCTTATTTTTTACGTGGAAACGTGCGGCACTCTGGAATGCCAGTGAACAGGGACCATCCAATAATAATAATAATAATAATAATAATAATAATAATAATAATAATAATAATAATAATAATAATAATAAACACGAAACCAGAATGGCGGAGTACCGCGGTTGCAATGATCGTGCACGCGCATCAGTAATGCACAGCTATGTCCACACAGCAAGACGCGGCGTTTTTCTACATAGCGCAATGCACAAGATGCAGCTCCACTAACGGTGAAACCTGGGAAGGCGCTAAGCATGCGGTGATGTAACGCCTATGTTTCCCACAGGAACACGTCAGTCGCTGCTTTACCGTGGCCACGACGACGACGTTAGACGCCGACAGCCTGGGCTCATTAACAGAAGTTGTTTAAAATCGCTTCTGACACGACAACCCTACGCATACGCTGTCTCGATGCACTGCCTCCACGATGGGCCCACCGTGACAACAGAAATACGCCGCAGGCCAGCCCGTAAGGTGCTCCGCACCTAAAACACACAACTCGCTTCCGACGCTGATCATGGGCTTCAGCACGGGCACGCACTGGTTGATATCAGGCGCCGCGACCTGCCTCACCGGTGACAAAAACTCCAGCTATCTTCACTGCTGGGTATGAAAAAAAAATGAAAAAAGAAGGGGGGGCGGCGGCACATATTCGGTGGTACCACAATCCCTGCAGTCTCGCCTGCGGACTCCGCCTAGCCTTCCCAGAGAGCCGACGGCCTCGGCGATTCGCGTTCCTTATCACCCTCGTTCCCGCCTGTCAATCGTGTCACTGAGTGAAAGAAAAAAAACCATGGCAAGAGTTCAAAAAAAAAAAAATAAAACCGAAACCGCCCGAGGGATGTAACCGAAACCAGCCACCGCACGCCCACCCACAACCGCATTACCCCATCCCCCCCCCCCCCCATCGCCAAAATAAATAAATAAATAAATAAATAAATAAATAAATAAATAAAACCAAGGGAAAAAAAACAAAGTTTATTGTATCCCCGAAGGGTGCTCCTGTTCGGCCAGAAAGTGCGAAAACATGTGAGCACAAAGAGCTAGCTTTCAATATACGGCACCATGGTACTTTCGCGGCGCCCTCTGTTATAATCAATAACTATCACAGGCTCGAAACTTGTCAGGACGTTGCACAGACTCAATTACCATATAGAGAGCCCCAATTTAGGCGAAATCAAGCGCGCTAGAAAAAAAAAAAAAGACCAAAACTGCAGCCGCCCCCATACCAGCCATGCAAAAGCGAGTGTTCGCCCAAGCCAGTGGGTTGCCAGATCGGAGACTGCTAACGCACGATAACCAACATGGCGGCGCCCACGAGAAAACAGCTCCTGCAAGTGTTCGTGCTCCGCTAAGCGAGGAACCATCAACACGTAGGTGACACCGGCACTCATCTACCATCGGACAACTATCTTGTGCACCATGAGAAGTCGCGTTTCAGTTAAACGAAACACAGGAAAACCGAGCAGCGCCAACTGAAGGACCAAGCTATACGACTGGAACAATATGGCATGCCACGACAAATGAGCATCGTGACAGCCGCTAGAGACAAGGGGGTATCAAGTAAAAGCAATCGGTTTTTAGGGGCGAAGCTCCTTAAAGGGTCCCTGAAACGTTTTTTTGACATTGCGTCACTGATTAGGCAACACAATTGCGAAATCATTCACACCATAAATAAAGCGAAGCACAATGCGCTAAGGCAGCTATGGGCTTATTTCTGTCGCCTTCCTCCTTACCACTGCTGTTCCTCCTCAACTCGATCTGCTGCGGAGTGCGCGCTAGCGACGACAGCGCCTCCCGCGTCAGCCGCTCTGCCGAGCCTCCCGTAGTGACATAGCGCCCCGATATCCTCACTGAGGTCGCCCGCCTCGGCAGTGCTAGCCTCTGTAATAGAGCGCCGGCGACTCGTGTGACGCCGCCAGATGCCGCGATGATACCGTTGGCTGAAACGAAGGAGTACGTTGTAGAAGCACGTTGTTCGCAGCTAGGTTTTGAAAATTACGCGCACGTCACTTGGGTCGGGGCCAATCAGCGACCTCCCATTCGATCGCTCGATGGCGGGGGCGTTTGAAAACGCTTTTTGGCGAGCCGCTGCGACCTTTTGCGATACGCGTGTTCAAAACCTTATTGTAAATTACACACTTTACGCACAGCGCTAAAATCTGTCCTGTAATGGTCCTAGTGACCCGCTCTACCGGATCACCATGTTTGCACAAAATCGTCAAAACCGTTTCAGGGTCCCTTTAAGGTTTGGGTTTGTTCGTCCCTTGAAGTAGCGCGTTACCTACTAGGAACGCGCTACTAGGAGGGCGCGTGTGGGAGGCGCGCGAGCTCTCTCACTCTTCCATCTGCTGTCTTGTGTGAGAGAGAGAGAGACAGAGAGAGCGAAAGGCGCGCGTTGACTATGGAAACGCTCTTTCTTCGATGAACGCGCTACCAGCTCGCAAAGAAGGAGAACGCGCCCTCACCCGCGAGAGACAAGCTTGACGCAGGCAGCGTCTTTTAGCGAGTTTCTTGATTGAAAAATACCGACTGCTCGCGCTGGAGAACCGTTCACCGGCCACCCATTATATATATATATATATATATATATATATAGGCACTGGATCTTGACTTGCAATGAAGTGCCGGTGGGAGATTTCACTTGTGCGTAGTTGAACCATAAGGATTCGTAGCGTGCGCGTTAACTAAGTTAATCCGGAACTCAGCACGATCTACGATGAACCTCCGAGCTTTGCCCACTCATCATCATTCACTCCGTGGATATGCTGTGAATTTTTTAAAGTTTCCGAAACTTATCAAACAAGCGAGACATGGCACAGAGCTATTTTGCAATCGCACATCCTTGGCTGCTTAAATTCAGCGCGGAAACGGCGAATTTTCGTCGGCTATAGGCGTTCAGAGCTGCGTCGCGGAAGCCTGTTCTTCGTTTTGGTGCATTGACCCCGAGTCGGTGGAGCTGCCACATATTCCCTACTCAGACGCATTTACATAGAATCTGACACGCTCGAGATTTGCCAAATGCCAACACCTGCCTCCTTTAAGCTGCTATAAAAACACGTCAAATACGGAACAGATTGCTCTCACAAAAGTGAAGTGACGCTGGGATACCTGGCAGCAGCATCAACCCCTGTGTCAAGTAGCAGTGAACCGCAGAGCCGAAAATATCAGCCGGCGAAAGCGACCGCTCGCGTGCGGACGTGTACCGTGCCCGCATGAAGAACCATTCCTTATTCGCCGCATCAGGTTCAAACTATGGATGATGACGCATTGGTCTTCTAAACACAAGCACGACGTCCTCGCAAAGAGCCGATTACGCATGGCAACAACAGTACAAGAAATCATGCCTGCAGAGATTGGAGGGCGCGGACCACGGCGTCATGCAGGGTACCCGCAGAGTGAGAAACTGATCATGGTTTGTCGAGTTGGCGTTTCCTCATGATCCGTAAGAAGAGACTGTGGGTATATAGCGATCAGCGAACAATGACAGGCGGACTATTTGCTGACGACAACTATACAGTTTCGGTTATTTGCGATTCGCTGCTGTATGGGGAATGGCTCCTGATGGACGCTCACTGCAATATGGCGATCGCATTCCTACTAAAATTTTCAACAACGCTGCGAGCCCGGGCCTGGATTGGCCAGGCGTTGGCAACATAGCCCGAGCGCTTCCGCAACGCGAAAAGTGGGATACATGTTTCTACGCAGAAGTTGGCGCAATGTGATGTTCCATGTTTAGCGAGGACTTCGATGCCTTTAAATTGACTATCCGCGTGTCCATGTCACGGTCGGTGAGCAGACGCCATTTCTTCGGCATTGGCGCGCGGTATCGGATGCTGCGCACTTCGACCACGCCCACGGTTGCCGAAAGACAGCGAAAGGTAAAGAGAGATAAATTAATTCACATCGCGATTTATTTCAAACTCGATGCCTAGTCATCACAAAACCTGCTCTTCCTCTTAGTACGCCCACGTATCCTCGATTATGTTTGAAGGGAGCGACATTTTTTAGTTTAGCATTAGCGTGATAATAGACATCTTTATAGTATAGAGTGACAGCGGGGGCTAAGAAAATAGCGTTACCGTACCACAAGAATTCGTTGCGGAAACGAGCTTTAGTTTAGGGGAACAGCGTTTTCGGTCCGGTGGTTGTGACTGTGGTGCCCCCTAGCGAAGGATACACGCGTTGAAGAAGTTAAGAGAAATACAACTTAAAATGTTCACCTACACTCTCGCGCGCAGCCGCATTCTAAGTTTTCGAGAATAAAGACAAATCAATTTATATGAACGAATATATATGTTACAAGAGCATAAATTGACACGCGGTACAAACGCAAACAGATGTTCTCTCACTAGGCCTAGCGACGTTCGAAATGGGAAGCGATCTGAAAACTCGGCTAAGTTATCCCTAATACTACTTCGTCGAAGTTATACCTGAAGGCAAGCGAAGCCGTTTTACACAGTCATTTGATGCGAACGAAGTGAATCCTGCCACAGCAACGCCAAATTCGGTTCGAAGTGGGCGTCCGAAACCACCGCCATGTTTTAAGCAAACTACGATGATTGATTGATTTGTGGGGCTTTACGTCCCAAAACCACGATATGATTATGAGAGACGCCGTAGTGGAGGGCTCCGGAAATTTCTACCACCCATGGGGTTCTTTAACGTGCACTGACATCGCACAGCACACGGGCCTCCGACATTTCGCCTCCATCGAAATGCAGCAGCCGCGGCCGGGGTTCGATCCCGCGACCCTCGGATCAACAGCCGAGTACCATAGCCACTACAGACAACAGTGGCGGGGCTATGCAAACTACGATAACTACGCAAACACGGTAACGTTAAATATGCGAAATACCGTGCGCACGCTAAACGGTACCGGCCGCTTACGGTAACTGCGCATGCGCATTTCCATCCCGCTATTCCGATAACTCCGCTATAGAACGCTAACCCCGCTTAACTAAAAGTGTCTAATGTCTAATGAGGACTAAGGGACTAGCGTTACCGTAGCGCAAACATTCGTTGCAGAAAGCGAGATTTAGTTTAGCGAGAGACCGTTCACATCTCGGACGATAGTTGGGACTGTGGCGTCCGCTGGCGAAGGATAAATGCGGTCAAAAGTACAATGAAAAAAAAAAAAAGGAAAAAACCGGCGCACTTGTCTCCACACGTGCAGCGGTATTTCAGCTTTTCGAAAAAAAAAAATATGTTGCGAAGTCGCTTACAGCTGTTGGCTTGCTAGGCCAACGATCGAAATGGGAAGCGATGTCAAAATCTCGGCTAAGTTATTTAATTCAATGTTTATCTTTTAAAGAATGAAGAATGAAAGAAAGAAGCAGTCACAAAAAAAGCTATTGCAATGAGTAGCTTGACGGTGTGACAGGCCCCCCTTAGAATGACAGACAGTCATTCTAAGGGGGGTAGAAAAAGTAACCAATTGAAGAAAAAAGCTACACAAGAAACAATGATAAACGCTAACGGAAGATTGCTGAACACTGGCGAAACGGATAACCTTGGGGTAAAAAGCAGTTTTAGCTAAATGAAACAGATTACGTAAAAAAAAAAAAAACAATGGTGGACTAAGGCAACATATATAACAATCGGGAACATCGAAAGGATTTATACAAATAGAGAGTCTAACGATATAAATGAATAATATGAATTTATATGAGGATATCAGGAACCTCTTTTAATGTTACGTTTGAAATTCTAACGATATTTATTTGTTGCAACCGGTTTAACAGTGATGGTAGCTGGTAATGGGGCGTTTGCCTCCCATATATAGTTTGTACGACTTCGTACTACTTCCCACTGCTCTGTATTACGTGTGTTGTATGCAACTGCTTTGGTCTTATGATTGGCCATGTTTTGTAGAGCGTTGTGTTTTGCATAGTTTGTAATAACGTAATAACCTGTATGATGGAAGTCTTACGACGCGTAATTTGGTAAACAATTCAGCTGTATGTGACAGATAGGGCCTCTAACAAGTTAATCCATAATACTGCGTCGTCGAAGCTGCCTGAAGACAGGCGAAGCCGTTTTACAACACCAACGGCAAATTCAGTTCGAAGCGGGCTTCCGAAACAATCGCCATGTTCTGCGTATAGACTACGATAACTACGCGAAGATGGTAACGATAAATCTGCGAAACAGTGTGCTTGCGGTAAACGCTATGGGTCGTTTATCGTTCTGCGCACGCACGTTTCGGTTGCGCTACCGCGGTAAGCAAACACCGATTAGTCTAGGTGGCGTTGGCTAACCCCACCAAACTAAAAATGTTCAATAACGGATTGAAACTTCCATCATAGTTAACGGTCATTCAATCCTCGTGTACTTTGAAACGGATTTCACGGTGGTATGTTTACCTTTCGGAAAATTCCCGCCATGTCTAACATCAAACCACACCACCACCACAAAGCTAGACCAGACACCACTTATAGTGATAGCCCCCAATGACGTAAATATTCACCACAAAACTCGGCTCTCACGAGCGGTACATGCACTGTACCCAACTCAGGCGATTCCTTGATGTCATGGCACTGTCACGCGCCTGATGGTAGGAACGCTAAGAAAATATTGCAATGCTTACTATAAAAAAATAAAAAAAAAGAGAGGAAAGAAAGAAGCCGCATATCTGCTTGCTTCGCTGCAGATGGCGTCGAAAGACGATAGTCTTCTACCACCCCTGATACGTAACACCACCTCTTCTCCCACCTTCCGCCCCTCACACTCTTCCCCTCCACTCTCACTCCTCCCCTCAAGGATGTAATCGAAGTTTTGTTGATTTCAGTTCAAATTTCGCGCTTTCGCCCTGCTCTCGCGCCATCTGTTGGGTAGCGCCGGCGGCGCTGCCGAACGGGCACTGCCCTTTCTTTCTCAAAACGGAGTTGACTCTTAGGGATAGGAAGATGGTGATGAGTGCAAGATAAATCTCTCCGCGGAGGCGAGCACATACGAAGACTAGCGGCCTAGGAAGGGCATGAGAGAGGAACGGGAAAGTGGCTGTTTGGCCATTTCTAGCTCGCTTCTCTTCGACGCAATTTCTAACGCGTTAATTTTTCATTTACTAAAGTAAAAACCAGTCCAATGCACATTCCTGATTATATAAACGCTGCGGGTCACGGTAATGTACTACATATACGTTGCCTCAAATAGGCCTGGGGTTTCATTTGAGCTGTATCACCTTGACGTGTCATATGCATCAGGTGCAACGCTGAGAAGGCTACGCAAGTAGTCCGTACAGAAAAAGAAAAGGAGAAGCGTGTCGCTCCGACAAACATAAAATACAAACTCGCATATTTCGATTGTTTGCTCAGAAACACGAGCATGTTTTGTCAAGCTGATGAGAAATGCATTATGATTTAAGGCTGACAGCGAGGCATTTATACATTTTTTGCTCACCGCAAGCACCACACTACTTATTGGTCGCGGAAGTACGCAGCGCAAACACGATCACTAGCTTTGACAGCGTTGCATCTGATGTGTGTGGTTGGCACGGAGAAAGAAGTACTTGAGGAGGGGAAACTGCTATGCCACGGCAGCGTGCGCCGGCGGCCCGTTAATGTAACGCCTTAGGGCACCGCGCCGACGCGCCCTCTGTCGGACGAAAAGAGAAACGCGCGCTTCGCGCTGTGGCCTCCGCGATCAGCGGCGGCGGCGCGTCGAGGAGGAAACTGAGCTTTCTGCGCATCCCGACGGATGACGTTGCCGGCCTGTTCCCATCGTTTACATGTCACCCTATGGGTGCGATGCATAATTATCGTTTTACCGTCTCATATATTGCAAATTTTCTCAGTTTTCACTCTGTAGCGTCAATAAATAGGGGCGGCGGACATTTTAGCTGCAGTTAGTAATAAATGCTGAAATAATTACGTGCCGTACAGCGCTTGGAACGAGCTGCTTGCACTCACTTCAGAGCAGATGGCGCATGCAGCTGGAAGCCATTCGCTGGCGTGTTGTGAGCACGCATGTGTAAATGGCCTTGCGAAGGAGGGGCGTGAGAGCTGCCGCGTATTCTTTGTCCTGTGCTGACTGTAGAACAGTCACTGGCTTCCACAACGCGACGTCGGACCGCCGCCGCCGATCGCGGAGGCCACAACACGACGCGCGCGTTTCTCTTTTCGTCCGACAGAGGGCGCGTCGGCGCGGTGCCCTAAGGCGTGACTTTATCGGGCCGCCCGAGCGGGCGCTGTTTCCCCTCCTCAAGAATTCTTGCTCCGTGGTGGTTGGTCTTCACGGCCCGTTTGAATCGGCCGGGCGGTTCAATCATGTGACAGACAGCCTAAGTTTTTCGAGTTTAGAGCCTGAACAAATATTTTCTTTGCATTCTTATTTACAAATACGTGAACGGAAAGCTATTCCCATTCCTTTACGACACTCAAGTCAGTTTCCTCAGACGTCATCGACTCGTTTTGCAAAGGCCAATAACTTTCTATTACCCAAACCCAGGACTAATTATGGCAAATTTACCGCAAAATTTTCGTCTGTATCCTTGGGGAATTCTTTGCCTAGGGATATGAAGAATGGATCCCTCGAAATGTTCAAAAATGACTTGTTTTTGCACCTATAATATTCATAAAGCTTTTATTCATAATAACGGCTCTTGTATTTTACTGTATGTGGTTTTTTCGTGCTCATTAGTACAGTTTGTATAACTTATGTCCATTTTTTTATTTCGTGCTTATATGTAAATTCTGTATAAATTATTTCTATCTTTACCACTGTATACCATAGTGTTGCTCTAATGCATGATTTTATAGGAGGTCTCACTCACATTCTCGCGACTTTGAGACCTCCTTCTATAGGTGTAATTTTTCATATGCAATGTATCATGCATTTCTAATAAATAAATAAATAAATAAATAAATAAATAAACCAAGCAGTAACATCCACCGCACGAAGCAGTACGCACAAGCGTGGCTCGCGATTTCTGAAGCAGTAGCAGTTTATAGTACCGGCGGTAGTAGTAATTTTAGGGGCGAAGCTCCTCTTAGTCTAACCTTGTCACGCGTCAGTCGTAACCCGCGTGCCGGGAGGCACGCGCTCGCCCTCTGCGCTTGCCTCTCGGCGCGCGCCTCTGCTGTCTTGTGTGAGAGAGAGAGATAGAGATAGAGAGAGAGAGAGCGAAAGGCGCGCGTTGGCTATGGAAACGCTCTTTCTTAGAGGAACGCTCTACCAGCTCGCAAAGAAGGAGAACGCGCCCTCACCCGCGAGAGGCAACGTTGGCGCAGGCAGCGTCTCCAAGCGAGTTTCTTGATTGAGAAATACCGACTGCTCGCGTTGGAGAAGCGTTCACCGGCAACCCATATATATGCACTGGATCTTGATTTGCAATGAAGTACCGGTGGGAGATTTCACTTGTGCATAGTTGAACCATGAGGATTCGTAGCGTGCGCGTTAACTAAATTAATCCGGAACTCGGCACGATCTACGATGAACCTCCCGAGCTTCGCCCACTCATCATCATTCACTCCGTGGATATGCTGTAATTTTTTGGGGACATATGTGCCAAAGCCACCTCATGATTATGAGGTGCGCCGTATATAGAGGAGAGCTCCGAATGAATTTTGACCACATGGGGCCTTTAACGAGCACCTAAATTAAGTACACATCATCATCATCAGCCCATCTTATGTCCACTGCAGGACGAAGGCCTCTTCGAATGCTCTCCATCCTTCCCTGTCCTGTGCGACCCGATTCCATTTCATGCCTGCGAATTTCTAAATTTCGTCCGCCCATCTTACTCTCTGCCGCCCACGGCTGGGCTTACCCTCTCTTGGTATCCATTCCGTCGTTCTAACTGTCCATCCATTGTCTAGCCTTCCTATCACGTGGCCTGCCCATGTCCATTTTTTCTTTACTTTGACTATTATGTCAGCTATCCCTGTCTGTTCCCTAACCTGCTCGGCTCTCTTCTTATCTCAGAGTAACGCCTATCATTTTTCGTTCCATCGCCCGCTGCGTGGTTCTTAACTTCCTTTCTAGCATCTTTGTATTCTCCCAAATGACCCAACCAAGCAAATTAAGTACGCGGGTGCTTTTAAAGACGATTGTCTGTCTTGGGGTATACCTAATCGCAAAAAAAAAAAAAAAAAGAAAAACACTAATTTCGCCTGTATTTTTAGCCCCGTCGAAATGCGGCTACCATGGCCGCGTATCGAACACGCGACCTCGCGCTTATCAAGCCAACACCCTATAGCCGCTAAGCTGCCACGGCGAGTTGAGTTACGAAATGCACCAGCAGTGCACTATCACTTGCAGCCAATCTCCTCACTCACGCAGAGAAGGTAAATACACAGGAACAGCAACGTTTAGCACCGCACACTATAGCTGAGAAACATCGCACTTGTCGATGGCCCCAGCGTGCCCACGTAGACGTCACGCACAATGTGGCCGAGCCATGGGGGCGGTATGGAGAAATAAATTTCAGTTGTCAATAATCTGAGCACCTCTTGAGCCTTTTCACTGCATAAATTACGGAAGCGTGCGGGGAAACAAGCTAACCTAACTTAAATGGACACTTAAAGAGAAACAGTGAATCAGCTGAGACCGATAGATTTATTGAGGAGTATACTGTCACTGATTTCGCCACCATAGGTTAAACGAAGGCGAAAGTTTCATTTTCGAATTTCGCGCCGAAACCTAGGCACCCGAACGTAGGCGTGACGTCACAGATTTCGAAGTAATTTTTTTTTTCCGTATTTTGGCCACACCGGCTCAATGAAACTTGACGAAGTTTGCTACGTTAAGTCTTTGGTCCCCCTACAACACAATATGACTCATTCTTAGCTGAAAATAAATTTGTGCTCCATAAAAGGCGCCTTCTAAATCTATGACGTCACAGGATGTCGCGTCCAACATCGGACGCGACATCCGAAGGTCGTGGGTTCGGTTCCCACCGAAGGCAGGTTTGTCTTTTCGTCCACTTTAATTCCCTTCTACTTTCTCCACAATTACAATACCACAAGTAACTTCCCCTACGCTTTCCTAGGCTTCATTGTCTGTTTGCTCATTAAGTTGTTTCTAACAAATAAAGAACGAGCCCTTGACCCCTTCCCTTTCGTTATCACACTACCTTGGGCCTCACTAAAATAATTTAAGAGCTATATGATATAGCCGGCATCGCTCCCTCTCGTTTATCTGCAGCATAACTAATTCATCGCGAAATATTTGGTGCAGACACCGTGACAGTAATCAAAAGAAGAGGCGTGCAGGACACGGACACAAGAAGAGCAGTGAACAACACGAACGCCGACTAACAACTGCAGTTGTTAGTCGGCGTTCGTGTTGTTCACTGCTCTCCTTGTGTCCGTGTCCTGCATGCCTCTTCTTTTGATTATGGACTCTTACCAACTCGCTCAACTTTCTGTCCGTGACAGTATCTGTGGCCCCGGTTACCTCATTAAGCAAAGCATAAATCTCCGTGCCACATACAGTCCTTGTCATGGTTTGGACGTCCATTTTCTGAGCACCGGTGATCGATGGGACATAAGTGAGGTCTCACTTGCACACGTGCAGGTACAATCAACGGATGAACACGATGCTCAGAGCTCAGCTCTTACGCTTACTTGAGAAGCACGCTATCGACCCTCCGCCGAAGACGGGAAGAAATTTTCTTCAAGGACGCACGGTCATGATGAGAAGCTTCGTTAGCTGATGACTGCACAGTTATTGCGAGCACAAAGCCGTTGATTCTGTAATTACGTTTTCTTTTCTTTTTTTTAATGCGAAGCATTTCTTAGCGAACTTCGGCGAGTTTGAGCGTATCTATCTATCTATCTATCTATCTATCTATCTATCTATCTATCTATCTATCTATCTATCTAGCCGCCTACGATTTTGTGCTCTCCTGGCCGTTTCGCTAATGGGATGCTTACGAAAATTGGTATGCCACATCATGACTACATGACGAACATAAATAGCAGGTCATAACATGAAAATCATGAGATGCATGTCATGAGCGGCATGATTTACATGGCACGGTCTTAGTGCTCTCCTGGCCGTTTCGCTAATGGGATGCATGCGAAAATTGGTATGGCACAACATGACTGCCTGACGAACATAAATAGCAGGTCATAAGATAAAAATCATGACATGCATGTCATGAGCGGCATGATTTACATGCCACGGTCTTGGTGCTCTCCTGGCCGTTTCGCTAATGGGATGCTTACGAAAATTGGTATGGCACATGACTGCCTGACGAACATAAATGACAGGTCATAAAATGAAAATCATGACATGCATGTCATGAGCGGCATGATTTACATGCCACGGTCTTGGTGTTCTCCTGGCCGTTTCGCTAATAGGATGTATGCGCAAATTGGTATGGCACAACATGACTGCCTGACGAACATAAATGGCAGGTCATAACATGAAAATAATGACATGCATGTCATGAGCGGCATGATTTACATGCCACGGTCTTGGTGCTCTCCTGGCCGTTTCGTTAGTGGGATGTGTAAGAAAATTGGTATGCAACAACATGACTGCATGACGAACATAAATGACAGGTCATAACATGAAAAGCATAACATGCATGTCATGGGCGGCATGATTTACATGCCAGGCGTTTCGTTAATGGGATGTATACCAAAATTGCTATGGCACAACACGACAGCATGACTAACGTAAATGACACGTCATAACATTAGAATCATGACACGCGTGTCATGACCGGCATGATTTACATGTCATGGTCCTGGCGCTATGCTGCCGTTTCGTTAATGGGATGTATACGAAAATTGGTTTGGCACAACCTGACTGCATGACGATCATAAATGACAGGTCATAACATAAAAATCGTGACATGCATGTCATGAGCGGTATGATCTACATGCCACTCGTTTGCTTAGTGGGATGTATACCAAAATTGCAATGGCGTAACACGACCGCATGGCGAACGTAAATGACAGGTCATAACGTTAGAATCATGACATGCATGTCATGAGCGGCATGGTTTACAAGCCACAGTCATGGTGCTCTTGCGGCCGTTTCGTTAACTTAATATGTACCAAACTCGGTATAGCGAGACAACAATGCAAATCCATTTTACGTTCCTTATGCGTGCTTCGCATTTCCTTGATTCCCACTGCACGTGGGATCTGCCAATTTTTTTTGTTTGTTTAAATGCGCTAAGCGGCAATCTGAGCATAGCTTGGATACTACGCTCTACGTGCCTACTCTAACGTCATTTTCACGAGAAATCTGCGGTGAGATTCGTTGCGAGAGTCCGTGAAGGTAAGATTTGTAGAATATCAAGGTCGTGGGGCAACAGTGGCGTTCGCGGTCTCTGAACGCTCCTTTGGATTCTCTTTTACATATATATCGTAGTAGCCGTTGTCTACAAACTTTTTTCATTCATGGCAGCAAGGGCAGCCACGGTTGCCAAATCTCAATGGCGCGAAAAGCTGGACGCCGTCTGCACTCGCCTGACCGAACGTCTGCATTGTGGCGCAGCTTTTGCTTATCTCGGCCGTCCGGACGCGGAAAACAAAGTACGGACGGGAAGCAACGGAATATTTCAAGTGGAACGCCGCTATTGTGGTGGCTTAGAGGACCAAACGAGAGAATTATTCATAAATGAAGGATAAACACACGTTGACCAAAGTTTATACCCCTGACAGAAGGGCAAAAGTAAAGTCCTTACTCTCAAGGACCCTCTGCAGAAAGTAGTTGCGCCGATGACACATGGCAGCACGTGAACTTCTTTCGGTGGTTCCTAAGACGAACGCCGCAAGAAAATGGCGCTGCTTGTTAAAGCAGCAAGATAGTGAACACTTTTAAAGAGTTCCGGATTTAATTGCCTTTAGCGATTGCGGAACGTAAAAATATTGTTTGTATTGCTGGTCGCTTATAATCTTGATTGTTCGTTTCACGCGCAATCCCTGCCACGACGAAGAAGCAAATGACACTGCCGGAATCCCGCATGGCGGCGATGTGAGCTTTCGAGAGTGCGGTAAAAATAAATCTTCGCAGCCCGACAAATCTCATTACGGCTAAAAGTTAACGCTGATATGCAAGGCAAGAAAATACTTGCGGGGTGTTGTAATTTTGTGAAAAGTTCTCTCCCGTTTACGGGTCGCGTACGCTGTCGGCGAGAGTACGCCCTTTACGCTCGAAAAGTAGATCGCAGATCTACCTTTTTGCAAAGGAACTTTGCGGGGAAGGAGATACTCCTTTGTCGTGTGTCACTGGGCATGCACCCCTTTCCGGTACATGTCCCCTTACCTAAAGTACTTCAGCGTGCCCGTGTGTCAGGGGTATTATACCTAAGCAGGGCGAGGTGAAGATTCTTCACGAACTGTCGCTTTGTCAGGGAACTTTCCAGGAGGGTCACACACCTAGGCCTCTACTAAAAGGTGCACGGCGCGTGAGCCCGGTGAATCGCCACGCGCGACATAGCCGCTTACCGGTGGTCATCCGTGTCGATTCAGGCTCTGCACGCTACCAAACACACACTTAGCGGCGACTCTCCGAGAAAGCTGCCGGTGAAGCTAGACAAATCTCGCGCCGTGTGAGGCGTCCAGCAAAAGGCAACAAGTTTCTTCACGCGCACAGAGCGTGTGTGCTGGCCTTGAACGGCCGCCGAATCGATTAGCCGCGTCTTCCATGTCACAGCACGCGCGTGGAGGGGGTGCGCGGAAGCGCACTCGCCCCAGGAAGCCCCTGTGACCCACTGGAGCCTCGCCTACGGAGACACTACTCCTCCCCCCCCCCCCCCCCCAAACACACACACGAGAAACGGCGCAGCTGAAGGCCCGTCTTATCGCGGTCGCGCGCGGAAGCACGCTATCCACGGCCACATGCTTTGTCTCGGCCACGGAGAGCACTTTCGCTCCCACTCAACCTAGCAATGTTGACCCGAGGGTCGCGGGATCAAATCCCGGCCGCGGAGGCTGCATTTCCATGGAGACGAAATGTTGAGGCCCGTGTGCAGTGAGATGTGAGTGCACGTTAAAAGAACCCCAGGTGGACAAAATTTCCGGAAACCTCCACTACAGCGTCTCTCAGAAAGATTTATGGTGTTCTACGTCCCAAAGCCAGCTGTGATTATGAAAGAGGCTGTAGAGGAGGCCTCCGGAAATTTTGACCACGTGGGGTTCTTTAACGTGCACTGACATCGCACAGTACACGGCCTCAACATTTCGCATCCATAGAAATGTAGCCGCCGGGGCCGGGATTAGGTCCCGCGACTTTCGGGATAAGCAGCCGAGTGCCATAGCCCCTAGACCACCGTCGTGGCGGCGGCGGGAGAGGTGGGGGGGAGCTGTTCAGACAGGCGCCTCTATTAACACACTGGTGTTGATCTACATTCGCGCGTCTTTCTACGTGGAAACACGAAGAGAACCTCAGGGGAAGATGGAGGCTTGAATCGAAGAACGTATCGCCAAAAGACGATTGAGAACAGGGAATGTAGCTGGAGCCAACGTTTCGACCCCCAAGTGGACTTGTCTTCGTCCTGACGAAGACAAGTCCACTTGGTCGAAACGTTGGCTCCAGCGACATTCCCGGTTCTACATCGTTTTTAGCTATCTATTCATCGACACGTGGAAACACGCGGCTTCACTGGAAAGCTGCCCGTGTGCCTTGCACACAGAAACCGAAAGCGAGAGAGCGCTCGCAGACCGCGCGCAACGGTTGCCGCATTCCCGCGCCAGCGCACACGGCACTCCACGACCGAGCGGACGCCGGATAACGCGAATTTCACGGCACGAGAGTCGAGAGTGAAGGCAGCACGCGCCGCTCACGCACCGGACGGACAGCTCTGGTTTCGCTCGCGAGAGAAGCTGAGCCCATGGCAACGGAAAGCACCGGTCCCGATCGCGCGATCCTCGATCGGACGACAGACAGGCAGCTCCCACGCGCGCCACCATATAGTTTTCGCATACCACGAGACGTCACGGAAACGCCGAGCGTTTCCCATCGCACGCCGTATTACTCGCGCGAAAATCCCGTACGCCGCTAACGTCTCGAACCCTGACATTTCGTCAGCGAACAGTAACGGCCAAGTGAATTCGAAGCGCACGTTCGCCATGTACGAGCATAACTGTGCTGCATGTTACCGCATTTGCGTCACGCCCTGTCACATTTCTTTTGTCCTTACGATCAATGTTCAAAATCATACTCAATCGTGGTTGTTCGTAGTGATGCATGATGCAAAACGAAGCACAAACGTGGCGCACACAACGAAACCACAGTAAACGCAGCGCCGTTTTATTACACGATGCATGTCAATGTTCTTTGCTCTGTAGGTACGTGAATGTGTTATTAGTTTTAAATATTTTGTTTATATCGTAGCGGTTCTGTTATTAGTCTGACAGGCTCTTTTTCACAATGACACTTGAATGAAAACCCAACTGGCCTCAAGCCTGGGATTCAGATCGATTACTACAATTTCATTTTTTGTTAACTGTTCTACGCGAATACCTCAATTCCCTCGAATTCATTATCGGCAGCCTCCACACACTCGTTTACCGATAAGAGGTCGCTCGATTCACTCCATTTTCGAGTGCTGCGTTGAGAGTCTGGCACCCGTAGTATTGGCACACGAACTTAAAGTCGAGGCGGAAACACCTAATCGTTGCTAAAGTTTGCTTTGAAAAGACTAATGAAAAATCTTGTTAAATAACTTCATTATGATCAATTTGAAGGCAGTTCGCTTGGAAAGATGTAGGGCGTCGCAACTGCGCGGCGTAGCCGCATTTACAAACTCGAACGTCGCGCGTAATCTGAGGTATCCATTATCTGACTTCAAGGCCCCGTTCCAGGCGATATCGGGCGCGCAAGAGAAGGCGGCCACACAGTTACGTCAAAGCGGAACTTCCGGTGACGAAGAAGTGACGAAAGTCGAATGAAAGGCGCGTGGCAGCAGAATCTGGTCAGGGGAAAAAAAAAAAAAAGGCCACAACTCGTCTGAAATGCACAAGTGGACTGCTCATTCTCGGCGAGTGATGTGCGGTGTTTCTTCCTCAAACTATAAATAGGCGCAAAGCACTCTTGCGCCTGCCGCTGTCGGCGATAAGAAGCGCCGTAGTGTAGTTGCCTCCGAGATTTACACTAACAGTGAAAGAAGGGACTGTGGAAATTTCGCTTTTCTTGGGTGAACGCGAAAGAAACATGAGAGGCAGTCGATCCGCCGGAGCACGTAAGATTTGTCATCCCTTTTAACCAGCGGCCGTCAGAGTCCTAAGTGGGAGAGATCACTGGGGCGTTCGTTATCCATGGGCCCAAGGAGACCACGCTTCGACAAGAAATCGCACGCTTCTACGGTGACCCAAAATGAGCGTCGACCATTAGATTGTGAACTTGGGGGTGATGGAGAGCCGACGCAAAATGACACGCCACGCTTGAACAAAAAAATTACAGCATATCCACGGAGTGAATGATGATCAGTGGGCGAAGCTCGGGAGGTTCATCGTAGATCGTGCCGAGTTCCGGATTAATTTAGTTAACGCGCACGCTACGAACCATTATGGTTCAACTATGCACAAGTGAAATCTCCCACCGGCACTTCATTCCAAGTCAAGTTCCAGTGCCTATATATATATATATATATATATATATATATATATATATATATATATATATATATATGGGTTGCCGGTGAACGCTTCTCCAACGCGAGCAGTCGGTATTTCTCAATCAAGAAACTCGCTAGGAGACGCTGCCTGCGCCAACGTTGTCTCTCGCTGGTGAGGGCGCGTTCTCCTTCTTTGCGAGCTGGTAGAGCGTTCCGCTAAGAAAGAGCGTTTCCATAGCCAACGCGCGCCTTTCGCTCTCTCTCTGTCTCTCTCTCTCACAAGACAGCAGAGGCACGCGCCGGGAGAGAAAGAGAGAGAGAGGCACGCGCCGAGGGCGAACGCGTGCCTCCCGGCACGCGAGTTACGCCTGACGACTGACGCGTGACAAGGTTAGACTAAGAGGAGCTTCGCCCCTAAAACAGCAGAACGTCTTCGGCAGGCTTCAACTGAACTGCCTCCTAAACGCGTGCATTGGGCCGGGAGGCGAGCTGAAGATGGTAAAAAGAGTTGAGGAAAGCAAAGAGCGACTGCTTCCAGACCCATCTTACTGCGGGGCCCTACCAGCGTGGGGACGGCTAAAACTGTGTCAAATTGATTTCGCCTGGCGTTCTTGAGAATGGAAACGACGAGATGGCTCGTTCAATAACGCCCTTTTCCAGCTAACACGCGTTTCAGTAGCCTGTACGCATGTGCCGCGTCAGTACGAGCGCCTGTAGGGAATACATACGTGCTTTGTGAATGCTCTAGCGTGACAAAATTCGGTAAGATTTACACGGGGTTTGCGGCACTGCGTTTTTTCTTAGTATATGCAGCAAATGTCAAGGACAGATTTTCTATTCAGGCTTTCTTTTTACAAACCGGTGGCAAATATCGAGAAAAACCGTAATATTTAACGACTCGCTCTTTCTTGTCTCCTGAGGAAAATAAGCTATCTATCTAAACTATCTGCGCAACAATCCTCCCCCCCTTCCCCCCCCCCCCCCCCCCCGAAAGCATTGTGCATACGTTCAGCTTGAATTTAAAATTCGCGCCAACATTCACTGGCGCGATGTGGCTCCACCTGGTTAGCTTGCCAGTAAATATACCCGCTACACAAGCAAGCAAGCTTTCTTCAGTTTACACATGTAAGCCTTCTTCAAAGCTTGCTTGTGTTAACCGCCCTTTCTTTCACACCCTCTTCTTCCACTCCCCCTTCCCTGTGAGTATTTTTGTCGAGGTGTCCTCTTGCAACACCCCCTTGTGCGATGCGTGAAAAAATTGATTGGATACGCTATTCTCGTGAAAACGCGGCTGCTGAGAATAATCGATGTTCTAAGAAAAGGCCAACTCGACAGACAGGCCACTACCCATTGTAGGGCTGGAAGCCGGCTGGGATGAAAGGCAAAAGCTGAAGGGTAGCTAGGAACGAAATACCTTGCACCCCATAGCAGGGGGAGTACATAGTTTTGCTTGCCGCGGTGGTGTGGTGGTTACGGTGCTCGGCTGCCACCTAAAATACGCGGGTTCGATCCCGGCCGCAGCGGTCGCATTTTCGATGGAGGCCAAAATGCCAGAGGCCCGTGTACTGTGCGTTTTCAGTGCACGCTAAAGAGCCCCAGGTGGTCTTTCAGTCCCTTCCCCCACCCTCACGGACGCTTAGCCGTGCTCCCTACATAGGCGTTCTGCGGCCCTACATGGGCCGCAGAAAATGGCGTGCTTTCCTAACCGAACCAAAACCAATCATCATAGCTTTGACCGTGTATCCAGGTGTTCGCTGGATACACGATCAAGCACTACTTTGCGCACGCGGAATGACGAGTAATTCGGTATCACGATGAGATTTGCTGGCGCGTAAGTGCTGCCATCTATGGACATAAAAAGTTCCAATTTGAGTTGCTTTGGAGCTGGTGACCCTCTTAACGGAGCACTGAGATGATTTTGAGGCGGCGCTAGAGGGACGTTTTTCGTTTTCTTCACATGAATTGTGGAGGCTCTCGGACAGCAGAGCCATGAAATACGCATAAACTA
This sequence comes from Hyalomma asiaticum, assembly GCA_013339685.2. NCBI lineage: Eukaryota > Metazoa > Arthropoda > Arachnida > Ixodida > Ixodidae > Hyalomma > Hyalomma asiaticum. The sequence continues at coordinate 341,057,104 of CM023481.1, read as the reverse complement.
TAACAATTGCAGTTCTCGTAACCGAGCCTCTGCAAGTCAGCCCCATTGTAATGTAGATTACGATGGCGTGTTAATACAGTAACCTAAAAATCGCAGTAATCGTTGTCGGAGTCGCTGGGCGGCAATGAAATCATCGTTGCTTGCAGGCACCACGTGCAACCGACAGCAGCCCACCCCAATTGATGTCCTCCCGTGACTAATGACATTTGAATCTAATGACATTATTCAGCTGCTAAACGGCGAGACTCTCAGAAGTCATTCGAATCGAACAACTTCTGACGAACAACTTCTGAAATCAAATTAGTTCGAGCAACTCATTCGCACTTGAACCTAATGTGCACCTCTACTCCAGAGACAAAGTGTGGCATTGGGCATTCTTACCTTGTGAAGCGTTTATGTGAATATGCTATTACGTTTGCGCGTTTTACCGTGTGCACCATTTTAGCCAGAAAACAGCACGGAAAACTGTCACAAAATGTGCTCACTCTCGACTTCAGTTACGTCTAGCCGCCAGCGCTATTTGGCAGCAGAGTGCAACAGCGAACGTTAGCCGGAATGCTCTGCTTATACTGCGTATTGAGTTAGCGTCTCAACACGGCGATTTGACGATTGTGCCTTTTCCATCTGGTTATACGGCAACTGAACGCTTTATCAGTGGGCGTCCCCATTAAGGGTCACTTTAAGGTTACAGGCTACTTAAGTCACAAGCATAAGGATAAGTTTGGTTTCAGAATACGGCGGTGAAAGCTTCCTCACTGAGGAACCCTCGGTAAGGCTTCCTTGGTGCTTCCTCAGCTTAAGGTTAGTTGGATGCTCCCTTCGCGCGTCCTTAGGCCATTCCTGGCTCTGAACGAACGCTTCAACCACACAGCTGGCCCACGTGATCTTTTCACGCTTGTGACCGAGGGGACGCGGGAACGCAGCCTTCCCCTCCCGCCCTTCCTTCCTTCAGGGAGCACGGCAACTCGATTAGCCACGCTTATCAAGCGGCCGTGCAAGGGAGACGGGAGCGCACGTCTCCCTGCACGCATGTTTAGTTCGAGAAGCGCGTTTGGACCACGTGGTTCGGACTGAACATTTCAGTGTTGCTAGAACGCACCAGGTTCTGCGCTCGACCACGGTGGCTATTCACATTTCATAAACGGAATTGGAAGAAAGCGTACAAGCGTCTCTATATTAACACTTCAGTTTTGAAATCATGTGATGACCCAAGTTTCTTTTTATTGAATAAACGCGTGTGCGTCAAGTTTGCATGGGATAATCTCGAACCCAGGAGTGCGGCAATCGTACCTCCCGCGAGGACGTGCTAAGGGAGATTTCAGAGTACGCTTGCTTCCTCCATCGGTACTTGGCTGTAAGGAGGCCAGCATATTTCAGATACGAGCATATTTCACATATTCAAACATCACCACCGTTTCTCCGTCATATTGCGCCAGGGCGCTTTTCCTTTTTTTTTTAACAGCGTTTTTACCTCTTAGCTTTCCCACCTTAGTTTCAAAAGGGGGAGAAGGTGAAGAATGAAAATTGATAACAAAGTGAAACCGATACAGATGCTGCTATTGCTGCTATCATTGGGGGCTGCGGATAGCAACAATAAGGATCTCAAAGCAGCACGCGCTAAAGGACCCGATTGAACAACACGACCGGGCGCAAAGCGAACCGCAATAACGAATCGATTACAGTACGTTCTGTCAAATCAGTGATCGCTAATTAAAACAGCTACAAAACTCAGGCACAAACAGGGAAGCGGGTGGCCGATTCATGCGCGTGACGCCACGCACGTGAACCAGCACCGCGAACAGCAAGCTCAAGTCGCGCACCGAATCGGAAATCTCGCAGAGAACGCCGCTGCGGCGAACCGAGCGGCGCATCGTGGTGCCGTCATGGTGTGAAAAAAAAAAAAAAAAAACTAGTAGGGAACGTCACGTGACAATCTTGAGGCCTAGCCGTAAAAAAAAAAAAATCTAAGAGGGCGAATCATGGGACATAGGCCTTGGCGCGTGGTAGGCGAGCGGTAGAATAATGCACAATGCGCGGTCAAGCGGACTGTGCATTATTGTGCTTTCGGGTAGCACTCAGGAGATTGTCACGGTTACTGTGCGTCCAGTCTCGAGAGTCCTACCCGAACCCACAAGGCGTTCCGAAGAGTTTCGCTCGGCGAGACGTGGCGCCGCCGCCTCCGAGTAGGGTTTATTATTATTATTTAACCCATCAGCCGAATAATGTATCGTCAGGTACCACTAAATGTCACGTACAACTATGTGGTTCTAGTTCAACCCGAGAGGCACCACGTAGAAGGCGTCAGAGCAGTTTGTCGAGGCTAGCGGAACCACGTGATGCCGCCTTCTCCATGACTGTGCACAACGGGAGGAGTGCAGAGCGGATACCACGTGACGGAACTATCGAATCATTGAGATATACTGGCGGCGCCGCGGAGGCCAACGCGACGTCCCAGGCAAGCACATTCGACGCGCCTTCGCGGAAGCCTCGTGGACCTCCTCTCACACGCAAAACAAGGCAGCTGGACGCTCCCGCTCGACGCGGCGCAGACAGTCCAACGAATATGAAGAAACCGCGACACCAGTTCGCTTTAAGTAGTACACGTTGGGCTAGTTTGTGCAGAGCTGTCAATGTCTGTGAAGCAAGGGCTTATGACAAAAAAAAAAAATACGCACAGATAAGGCTTTGGCGCTATTTACGTGCCTTTTTCGTCACAAGCACTGACCACTGATCGCCGATGGTGCATGCCGCCTTTCGTGACGTAGAATCTCGCGATCGAATGGCGAAGCGATACTTGTTGCCCTTCCTCAACCAGCCAATCAGCGCGCACGAAGGGCGACACTTGGCGATATCTCCAAAGGCGCCCTTGTTCTGAGAATGCGAACCCTGGACACAGTTGTGTTGTGCCGATCAACCGCGCGATTTCCTTCATTGCTGCCAGCATAATGGACCAAGAATCGCTTGGCAATCATTCTAACTGCATAGGAATGACGCAGATGGTGCGTTTCACCCTGGTTAACAAACACTGCCTGCATGTGTACGGCGACTCGTTCTCACCGCGCGTATACCGATCAGTGGGGTGCGCGATGAAGGCCCGTGCTTTCTCTAAGCGTTATCATTGGATCGGTAATTATTGCCACTGATTATGGGAAGAGACTATAACGAACGCGACATACATGACTTTCTTTGGTTCTAAATAGAAAAAGAAAACCGTCAAACTTGGCAAAATTTCACTCACGAACGCAGAAACAATACACCCCATTCTGGCATTCGCTACGGCAACCGAGTACGCAAGTGCGAAACACACCCTGTCGCAGTACTGCTGCCACACATTAGAAGGTTTTAGTGTTGGTGGCAGCGAGCCCTAGGGCTCCGCGTTCTATTTTGTTTCCTTGCCCGGAAAGGGGGTGAAAAAAACAAGGACGCAAGCATGTTCGTATGCGGACTCTTGGGTGCCAAACAATAAAACCTTCAATCATCAAAGCCCGCGAATCGCGCCTTTCTGAAACGCGACCGGAAACAGTGGCTTGATGCAAGAGGAAATTGCGCAAGTAAATTAGACAACGGAGTTCCCGACCCGAGGTGCAGCGTTCTTGACAAGTACCCACTTAAAAGATGTGATAGGAGCTATTAGGGAATTTTAGCGGCGGCGGCTTATACCGTAACGGTAAGTACGGTACTGCCATACCGTCGTGGTCGGCACGTACAAAAATGAGCTTCTGAGAACTGTACCAGCAAATTATATCATCTGACGACGTTTCCGTACTCAGCGAGCAACTAGTGCAGGTGTTTCCGACAAAAATAGCCGCGTGCCAACCATGACGGTACGGCATTCAAGTCATTACCGTACGGTAAGCCGCCGCTGCTAAAACTCCCTAAGGCTTATAAAGTTTTAGTGCTGGGTACGCAAGCGGCTCTGCGTACGCACGTGCTTGCGTTCTTTTGTTCTCCCTTGGGGGGGAACGGGGCAGGGAAAGAACAATAGAACGCAGGAGCGCGGGGCCTCTAGCGAGACATGACTAAAGGGACGTCATGAAAAACAGTAAAACTCTTTGGGCCATACGATCCTTCTTTTTGGCCATTCCACTAGGGCAGTCTCCAATTTTAAAAAGACAAACTTTCGCCTCTCTAAATTTCGCACCGCACCAGTACGCCAGTGTGACATCAGTAATAAACCTGCAAGGCGAAAATTCATGCACGACGGACGCGACACCTGTTGAAGCTGCTGCAGTTAGGTGCCCGTGGCCGCTTTCTCCCCTTTCACGGATTTTACGCTCCATTATATTCGGTTAAGAGCTACTCCAAGAATGCATCACAGGCACTTCGCAGAACCGCCTACTCTAGCTGAACACGTGAAGCGCTGCGCTGCAGGTAACGTGCGCCGCCGCTATCGTGCACGAATTTGTGCCTCGCAGGAAACCTATTCTGTGGGTTTTGCAAAAACTCTCTACACATGCCATTCCAGCCACTGGGCTCCTTACAGACGCTACACAATCCATACTGCCGCGTGTGCTTTTCCCATTCGACAGGCACTACGCGAGGGATGGTTACAAACCGAAGACGACGTTGATTTGTTGCCACTGCAGTAAAAATGCTCCTTGCTGCATCTGGACTTCCCTATCGCCTTTATCTCTCATACTGATACAAGAGCGGAGTGTAGCTACACTCGAGGCGCTCTGGAGATGAAGCTGCAGCCGCCATTTTGCTACCTCAAGCCACGCGGAGGTGGCGCCGCTTGCGACGACTGCCACCATAATTTGATTTGCTAAATACAGTAACACCACTGTGGGAGGCCAGACGGGGCCTATCGCGCAAAATAATCGACGACGAACTGAGCTAAACGCAAATGCCGTCCAAATTTATGTCACGGCAGCTGGCGTGGTGTCGCCTCCAATCGTTCGCTCTCGCGTCTGTCTGGTTACCAGGCTTTTTTTTTTTCTTTACCGTAGAAATGGCTTTTCTTGGCACTTGAGATGGGATGTTTACTAACACAGCAGATTTTTCTTCAGTGTCCCTTTAAAAACATCACACATACACATCACATACAAATTACAGCATTTTTTTTTCCCCGTTTACTTCGCTCTCCACAGTAAAGCACAATCTTGAACAGCTACAGAAGCGGAGGTCTCCGCACCAATCACGACGTCACCTAGGAAGGCCGACGCGCTCGCTCAAAACAATAGTAAAACAACGTGGTCAGGCTATGTATATGAGCTGCCGGCCAGCCGAAGTTACGTCATGGTGCCTTTCAGGGAAAAAAATGAGCTAGATATGGTGAAATCGCTCGACTTGACAATTTTTAGCGATAATGACATTCGCAAATACTGACTAACTAGGCTCGCATCCTCACGAGCACCGGCTGTTTCAAACAAGTTACATGCGCTGCGTCAGACTAATAGCTACGGCACGAAAAACTACCATGTGTGGATGCCGCAAGCACGCCAACGTCACCTTCAGCAATAGAACGGCGGCAATGGCGAAAAGTATACTGAACAGTTCGTTCTCACAGTGGCCCCGCCGCGCAGCGTCAATAAGGCGCGTAGTTAGCAAACGGGTGGCCCAGGTGCGGTCCACGGGGTTTGAAACGCCCGTCAACTGACGGTTAACACAAAAAGAACACGGAAGGAAAATCGCAATATGTGGCACAAGAAAAATAACGGCTACTAGAAGCGGACTTCCAATAGCCTGCATTTCCTCCCGTACCACATTCATATTCTCCAATGGACCAGAGAACAGCCACCCTCTCGTACCAGAATCACCGCTCTACACACGTACAAAGTGGGGCTCTGACAGGTTCTACTCATTTTACGGGCATAGTCCATGCCTTTATAAGTGATCAACAGGCAGCATTAGTAACATCTCGCGCTCGCGCATGGTCCCGCGCAATCAACACACTTTGGCGTAAAAAAATACATATAAAAATGACGTATTCGGCAGCAGACTACGCGTTGTGTACGGGACGTTTCTTTCAAGGCAGGATGATTGGGCCGGCCAGAAAAAGCAGCAGTGACCACGAGTGCGGCTCCGGACGAGTCCGTGCACTCTAGAGGCGGCACGCGCCGGCACACAGGCGCTCATACAGGTCTCGATCGAGCGGCACGTAGCAGCCAGCGGACTGGTCCAAGAAGAAGCACGGGTCGCCGTTAAGCTGGTCGAGGTGGTACTCATGCCGCTGTAGCTCGCCTTTCTTCAGCTTGTACGTGGACGTGGTGTCGACGGCGCGCGTAAGACGCACAAAGAGGGGCACCGCATAAGCGGGCAGCTGGCGTCGCAGAGCAGCAAGCAGCGCGTCCAAGTCGGTGCGGCGTTCGGGGTCCTGGACAGCCAACATGCCGGCGCGGCCCTCGGTTCCCGGCAGCGAGACGCCGTACGCGACGCAGTCGCTCAGCCCCAGCGCCTGAGCCGCCACGCCTTCCACTTCGGCTGTGGAGACGTTTTCGCCCTTCCAGCGGAACGTGTCGCCCGTCCGGTCGCGGAAGTAGACGTAGCCCAGCTCGTCGGTGACCAGCAGGTCTCCAGAGGCGAACGCCATGTCGCCCTTGCGGAACACGTCGCGGTACAGCTTCTTCTGCGTGGCCTCCTTGTTCACGTAGCCGTCGAACTGATGCATGTGAGAGCGCTCGACCTTGCCAACGAGCTCGCCCACCTGACCAGGCCCGCAGGCGAGGCAGATGCCCGACTTGTCGCGCAGCGGAAGCCCAGTCGCCTCGTCGACGCGCACCAGCTTGATGGGCAGCAGGCGTTCGCCCAACGCGGGCCACAGCATGAACAGCACCGGGAAGAAGCCCACGGCTCCCGGCCGGTTGTCGGTGTTGACCAGGTTGGCGTTGCCCTCGGTGGCGCCGTACACTTCACGGAGGTCGGCCAGTCCGAAGCGCTCTGCGAACGGGCGCCACAGCTGCGGCCGCAGCCCGTTGCCGAACATGAGGCGGACGCGGTGCGCGCGGTCCTGAGGACGAGGTGGCTGTGCCAGCAGGTAACGGCACGTCTCACCGATGTACTGGGCCACGGTACAGCCGTAGCGCGCACAGTCTTCCCAAAAGGCGGACGCCGAGAAGCGTGGCCGTAGCACAGCCGTGTTGCCGAAGAGGAGCGTCTGGGACAAGGCCAGCACGCCGGCGGCCACGTGGTACACCGGCAGGCACACGTACAGAACGTCATCGTCTCGCATGGGCATCATGTGGCGCACAGCACTGGCCATGCTGAAGAACCGGCGCTGCTTGATGATCGCAGCCTTTGGAAGGCCAGTGGTGCCGGACGTGTAGATGTACAGAAGCCGATCGTCCATGCCACCGCGGTACGGTGGTGCGCTGGGCTCAGCAGCTTGCAGCAGAGGCTCCAGCCATGTCACTGGCGCGCCCAGGTCTTTCACGTCGGCGTCAAGGCAGACGTAGAGCGGCTCGGTGCCAAGCTTCTCCGCAATCAGGGGACGTGCGTCGCGCAGTGGTTCCAGCAGCGCGCGTGTGAACACAACAGCACGACTGCGCACGCAGGAGATACAATGTGCGAGCGAGGCCTGTTTCAAATTGTAGTTGATGAGTGCCGACACGACACCCAGCTTGGACAGTCCCAGCCAAAGCATCACAGCCTCGGGTCGTGACTCGGTGAGCAAGGCTACTTCGTCGGCGGGTCTCAATCCCAGCGCCGAAAGCGCGCACGCAACGCGCTCCGAGTAGTCTTGCACTTGAGCGAACGTCCAGGTGCGCTGTGCTGTCACTAGACAAGGCTTGTCCGGCTGCCGGCGTGCTAGCGACGCGAACACGCGCGCCACGGTCGTGTCTTCGGCCACGCGCCGATGCATGTACCAGTTGAGGCGCATGTAGCCGATGGCAGCGAGCACATCTCGCGGCGCGGTTCGCGCCAACAGGCGCAGTGTGCGCCAGCCACCCGTGACAAGGTAAGCTGCGGCTAGCAGGAGCGCCGCGGTACTCAGCGACCACAGCGTGCCGGCCACACCGAAGAGGCCGAGCAACAGCGCCGACTTGGACGACATCGTCACACTTCTGCCGCCACGGCTCCCAGCGCCCGGCGCCGCGCGCACCGACGACCTACTTTTATCCGGGCCCCAACGGGAAGCGCAAAGTCCGTCGGCGGCATCGCCGAGAAAGTAGTTCGCTCGCGCCATCTGGCGCCCGGCCGTGCAGGCGTCCGCGCCTAGCCGCCGCTGCGTGTCACGGGGCCGCGGGTCGCGCCAGATACCGTGGCCCAGTCGCTGCCGGGTCGACCGGTCTTCCCTCGCGGGCCAGCCGCTGACCAGCATTGACCACGAGGTCAGTGTTCGCCGTCCAGGATGCACGCTTCATTCAAATAGGCGCGGGGAGCCGCTACGGTTCGAACGTTGATTTAAAAAATAAATGTGTGCGCGTGTACACACGCACACACACACACGAACAGCATGCACGAATGTAAACCGTTGCACATGCAATCGCTCTGCGTGCGACTGCACGTGTAGCAATTTCTTTACGCTGCGCCGTGATCACCCACGAACATGCTCTCTAAAGTGTTTCGTTGTTGCTGGCATTGGAGCAATCCCTTTCACACTACGCCAACTGCAGAACCAGGGACTCCGGAACAGGGGGGGCGGTCGGGGGCAGCGACCCCCCACACATTCCAGCCATTTACGCCGAAATCAAATTTTCAAAAAAAGAATTTTCAAGCTGGTCGTTGTGTGGTTCAGTGCTTTCCAAAGCACTGGACCATACAACCACGAAGGTTGCGCGGTCTGCGCAGGTTTTCAGTACTTCCGAAATTTCCAACTATTTTTTAAGTCTATACCAATGCGAAATAATCGAGGAAGCAAACATGTAAAATTTAATATGGCTAAATTGAATTAAAACACTAACTCATACCATTAAGGTTGGTAATTAGTATTACATATCATTATATGTAATTTAAGTAAATTAGAACCGAATTATTATTATTATTATTATTATTTGTCATGTAAACATGTACGTACAAGGACATGAGGGAAAATAGAGCAGGCTGACAACTGCCACTGAGAGGGGCATAACGCCTGCCTACTCTTTTAGGAGAAGGAAATAAAGGAGAGGGAGAGGGGATGATTGATTTGATTTGTGGGGTTTAACGTCCCAAAACCAGCTGTGATTATGAGAGACGCCGTAGTGGAGGTCTCCGGAAATTTCGACCACCTGGGGTTCTTCAACGTGCACTGACATCGCACAGCACACGGGCCTCAACATTTCGCCTCCATCGAAATGCAGCCGCCGCGGCCGGGATTCGATCCCGCGACCTTTGGATCTGCAGCCGAGTGCCATAACCACTAGATCACCGTGGCGGGGCAGAGGGAGAGGGGAAAGAAAGAAAGAGGAAAGAAAGAGAAAGTAACAACATAGGAATACACAGACAAAAGGCAACAAAAACAAAATATGTCTATAAACAAAACGCCAGGACAGTAGCGTCCAGACAAATATTGAGAACAAATAATAAACACAACATACAAAGACTACAATATTTGCACCCCCCCCACCCCTGAAAACGCTCGGGAGTCCCTGCACAGAACCGAATGAGTGTTTGCAGCACTTCCACCTCTCTCTACTAAGGAAGTAACGTTCCAAGATAAAGTTTCTTGTAAGAAGGTATCGAAGTCATGCGGCGCAATGACATAAAGCGAGGCACTACATTCATCATTCTTGACTGATTTCAATACTACTGCAACATTTAGTTAAATCTTTTGAATGAAAGTGCAAGTATCACATACCCGCACTGTAGGGATGGTGAAGGCTCGTCCTCTTTCATAATGCGTGCTGAAAATGGAACAGTAACAAATGTTAATGCGAAAATATACTACATAATACTAATGATAACAAAATATCTTAATGATGAAGCCGACCATAAGCTGAAAGTTTCGCAGCATCAGAAACAATTCATGGTGGTGACAAAACATTCAAGACATCTTAACCAAAATACCTCAACAGTTACATGGATAATTGCACTATAGGCAAGGTTTATATAAGATTCAGTCATGCTATGTACAGCAAAAGCACCAAACTTTAAGGTTTGGGCCCTTGCATGCAGTTACGTTGAATACTATACCGTATCCACCAACTCTGTGGAACTTTCTGTAAAGCTTACGAATTTGGGGCTCATTCTATGATTTTACAAATGTTGTGCTAAATTTTACAAAAGCTAAAGCATCTGAGGAAAAAAGTAATTAGAAAATGGTGCTGAAAGGAAGGAGGCAAACCAATCAAAGACTCTATAATGACGACAGGTCACCAGAGTGGTATACTTGTTTCAGAGAAGCTACTAAAGCAAGTTAAGTTACAAACAGCAAAGTCTCTGAAGAAATAAGGCTTTAGTGAAAAAAATAAGGCTAAACTAATACACTATAAATAAGCCACTATTGTCTTAAAATACGTAAATAGTGTGTTTCTTAATTACACCCTTCAGAGTCTAACCGCTATGGTTATCTAAGACGCATATGAAAAGGCAAAGCTCAGGTTAAACTACAAAAAAAGAAAGGGGGGTGGCACATCCCCATCATTCTCCCTTGGCTATTGCAAATATCATGACTGAGGGAGCTTTATGAACTTTGAACTTCACAAGGTGGCAGGTATGGCCATATACCAAAGAAAGCTGTGTACTAAAGAAATGGCAGTTTCAGAATTGACGAGCAGGAGCTGTAATATAGTGTGGTCATAACCGTATGCATCATTTTATACAACATGACATGATAATGATTGCTAAATCCTGAAGGATTGTAGAGATAGAGTTATACTACACTATAAGTTCACTCATGCTTTCATAAGCGCATGCCATCACAGCTACTTCCCCAACCATTTTACATTTCAGGAGATTAACGGCTACAGATACATGACATTTAAGAAACAGATTTGACCTATGCATACGTGAGAGCGTACATGTTATCACCTAAGAGAAAGAGAGCCTGACCTTTACTATAATGTGAATTATTACAGCCGGGACTACACAATCATTGCCAGAAAGCTGGTAATAATGTCACCACTTGATTTAAAAAGATAGCAGCTAGTTTTCAACCGACAGTGAAAGGCCAGCACCAGAATGGAACTAGAATTAAAAACTAGTCAATACTTAAAAAGGTGGGAGAGAAAAGCAGCAAAATAAATTTAATGCTCATTAATATATTTTTCCTTGCACTGCTGTTGCAAATAAGATGGCAATGCTTCCTCCACCTAGGCCTAAATTGACATGAATAAGAATGCCACATTTTGTTTTTTTTTTCAGGAGCACTTTCACTCTTGTGTGCATTGCCTCCGTAACATTCACTTAAATGCCTTGTAAATCTTCTTTTTGACTAAATAATGCATACCTGTTGGAGATTTTGGCAATGGTAGAGCGAAAGGAACACTGTCGCAAGCCAAACGTGATGACAGTGGTGTTTGTGTAGATGCTGCAGGGCTGTAAGAAATATGAAATTCAAACAAACGCCAGCAACACTGCATCAAGAATATGTGAAGTTAGCGAGCCCTTTCCTTCAACAGAGAAGCAGCTCCTGAACAGGACTAGATATATATCAATCCAGCATGCAGACAGAAGAAAGAAGTTATTTACAAGAGGGGGCAGAGAGAAGTAGGCTGGCGGGAGAGGTTGCCCAGGCCAACTAGTAGGAAAAAGAGGAGAGAGACAGAGAACATAAGAATGAGAAATTCAAAAAGCAAGACATGTAAAGTTGCCTACAACATGCTCATGAAACATAGCCATATTTACTAAAGAAAGTTACAAGCACATAAAGCTTGCATCTTGTCTAGGCATTCCCAAAAACTTGCCTCCATGCCATGTCCGTAAGGTTTCTTGCCAGACCATCTATTGGACTCATGTCTCCATCCCAGAGGGGTGAGCCATTCTTGGAGGGTGAATGCATGGTTCCCTGGAGCTCTTACAAATTCTTTCTCCACTATAAATGAACACATTTCTGTCCTTAATTTCTTATGGGAATTCGCACATTTAAAAAACTAATCCCACATTCAAACAAATAAACAAAAAAAGAAACAATTGGCACAATGTTTCAAGTTCAATGGCAAACAGTGAGGACTTCTTTCGTTTTACAAATAAATCATACCCAAGTCAAAGAGCTTAGAAATCAATTAAAATGCTCCTTTGATTCTACAGAATGGTTTCAATGCATACTGGTACCGTAACTTGACCACACTTACCGAGTAATTCAATATTACCAAAACAGCTCCTTTGTGGGGAGTTTAGCCTGGTCAAGAGCAGCTCCTTTACTGAAGTAAACTGCCACATCATGTACGACAGTGCTTCCTACACTCTGCAAGCTTGCAATTCACAAAACCCATCAAGCATATTGGTCAGTAAGTGCCACACTTGCTAGAAACTAGCAGTTTTCAATTTTCTTTTTTAATTGGAGATTTATCAAGTACAAGGAAGCACATTTCCAAAGTAGTTCTTGCTAAAGTTCCTTGCCTGCCTGAGCACCTCTTGAATTCTATCTTCAAAAGCAAAACCTGATGCATACAAGGAATTTGAATGTATGCATGCATGCGTGCACCTGAAAGAAATTGCGAGCAGTTTTCGTAGCACCAAAATCTTGATAATGGAGTAGGAGAACCTTGAGTTCGAGCAGTTCACGACATTTCGTACATTGTCTTAGGAGCATAGAAAATCAAATTTGCAGCAACCCATTGGCTGAGGAAGAAACAGCACTCTAGCAGCCATGACACATCCTGCAACACTAGTATGATCAAGAACAACACTAATGGTGGTGCCAGAATCATAATAGAGCACAAGCTGACACAATACCTAGTCAGTGTTGTGAAAAATGTGCCAAGCAACGAAACGCTGTGCCTTAAAGGGCAACTTCGGCAGTTTTTTCACCATGTTCTGATATTTTCCAATGGTACTGATGGCCCTGTAACTGCCAAGGTGGTTCAATTTGCTCAGAAACGCACCAATAATTTCAAATAAGCAACTAAAAGTCATCTTCAAACCAAAACCAAAAGGGTAGATGCTTCGTGGGGCGTGTGCAGTGACGTCACAAGCTTCCCATCACCAGACATAAAAAAAAATGCCAGTGACAATGGCATCCGATGATATATTGAATTATGTCAGCTTTTCTGATCTTGACAGCGATGATTTGAGTGCTGAAGTATTGCCGTTTTGCTTTTGAAGGTCCGATAGCTCGGGTAGGCAGCGCGAAGGTGATGACAAAAACACAGGGTGGCCCGCGCGAGGATCTGTTCAAAATTTTTAAAATTCATTTACAGGAAAAGACCTAAAACTGCCCGACTTGGCACATATTACAGTACCGAGGAGAATGTATATCGAAAATTTTATTGAGACAACCGCCTGACTTGGCATCTATTATTACAGTACCGAGGAAAATATATATTGAAAATTTTATTGAGATCAGTGGACACTAAAAAATCGCCGGAGTTCTTAATGCAGGAAATTCTTAACGTGTTCTTTTCCGGCTGCTTAGAAATTGCACTGTACTGCAGAAGCACTGCGACACTTTTGGACACTTTTCTGGAACAGCAAACTGAAACAAGGAGAGGCTGGCAGCAGCCAAGAGCCTAGTGTAGGAATTGTATACAAAGCGCTTTTTGTTTTGTCTGAAATGATCTCATTGGTAGAGTTTAATGCAATTCAATAACTGCCAAAGAAAAAACTTTAATCAAGCCAGCATTACTAAGATTTTCATTCTCTTTAAATAAAATAGCACTCAAAGCTGCAATACTGAATCTAATGCAGATAGAAAAAAAAATATTATGGTGTGTTGATGCATTGGTATAAACAAAGTCAACGTATCCAGAAGAACCTCCAAGTAGTATACTTCATTGCGCAGCAATTAGTTCACCCTTATCAGTGTGCTTCAACACATTTTATGAATGTGTGTATAGTGGAGCTCACTAAAGCAAACCTAACTGATGAGTGAAAATAGGACCCTCCACGCAAGTTTATTGAGGAGTGCCGCAGGGGTCTGTGCTGGGACCACTGTTATTTCTCATTTATGTTAATGACATCGCTGATTGCACAGAAGAGGGAGTAAAATTACGGCTCTTTGCCGATGACTTGGTTATTTACACTTGCGTACAAGGAGTCGATGATCAGATCAAATTAAATAATACACTCAACAAGATAGCTCATTGGTGTGACAGGTGGGGAATGGAAATTAATGTTAAGAAAACTAAATGCATGATCATAACTCATAGAAAGACGATTTTTAGCTTTAGTTATAGACCAATGGGCAACGATTTAGTAGAGACAGACTCTGTTAAATATCTGGGCATGACCTTTACAAGAGCCATGAAATGGAATGTTCACATTGAAAACATGTGCACAAAGGCCTTCCGAACACTAGGTTTTTTGCAAAGAAAACTGTCTGCGGCTCCATCGCATGTGAAATTAATAGCATATAAAATACTAGTGAGGCCGATTCTTGAGTATGGTAGCATTGCGTGGAACCCGCACCAGAAAGAACTTGTACAAAAACTAGAAAATATACAAAATAAAGCACTAAGATTTATATATTCGAAGTACTCTCGACACCAGAGCGTAACTGCACTTAGAAATCAAGTAGCATTGCCTACCCCTTGCGTGTAGACGTGCTGTGGCTGCAATGAAGTTTCTTTTTATGCTTTATCATGATCATATAAACATAATCAAACAAGATTACGTGCAGACACCGCACCGCCACTCCATCAGAACCTGTTGGTGCGTATGCGTGTGTTCTCTCTTGTCCGTGTCCTGCAGTGCTGGCTTTTCGTCGAATTAATCATGAACCAACCAGCCCAGCTCTTCACTCTACTAAACACATCAGGCCTCATCATACCAAATGCGACACGTTTAAATATTCATTCTTTCCGTGGGCTATTGAAACTTGGAACGCATTACCAAATGAAATTGTTGAGTGTCGATCTGTGGATGAATTTATCACGAAACTGGAACCCTTTTTTTATTGTACATAGGCATGTACTCCGCAATGTAAATGTTGCAGGTGCTTGTGTAAATGTATGGAGCTTCTTGATGTCTGATGCCATTTTTGCAAATCTCTGTAGGGTGATATATATGAATCTATTTTTTTTTATAAAACTATTTACATTGTATGACTAATGTTTCAATTGGCATAAGCATTCTCTTTTTTCTTACACTGCAGCGAAGAGTTTCTTATGTTGCTTACTAGAGTGGTTACTTGCCAAGCTATGTTTTGTTTTGCACTGTTATCTAAGTTTCTCGTTCGTTCATTTCTACTATTCCATGCCCATGTGTACTTTTTTTTCAACCACTTCCTGTATGGGCTTGTACAAAGGCCTACAGTATTGTTAAATAAATAAAGTAAGAGTCCTATCTTGAAAAACACACCTTCCTTCCTTATACTTGCACTTTGTTTTTAGAAGAAACCCAATTTTACCCAATTGTTACACAATGAATATGTTTCAGGGGAATCGTGTGAAACCTGATTTCTTCCTACACCAATATACACGTACCAATATGTAGCGTGTGTGTGTGTGTGTGTGTGTGTGTGTACACACACATTTACACTGTACACAGGTTGCATTGCCCACATGCTAGCTTAGCTAGCCTGCCTTGGGAATACGAAGGTAGATGCTGTTGGCATAAGTGAACTCCAGTGAACCTTTCAGAAGCTGCCTTCAGTACTATGGTGCCACACGTCCCTCAACCAACTGTGCAACAAACTAATGAAAGCAGTGATGTCATAAGAACTTTCTCTCAGCTAAGATACACTCAAACACAGGACAAGCATAAGATGGAGACCATCATGTTGTGCATGCAGATTATAATGCATGCTATCAAGGATGCATAAAAGAAATCAATTACCAGTTTTAAAGCATCCAGAGCTTTTGAGGTGTGTGTGTGTACACACACACACACACACACACACACACACACACACACACACACACACACACACACACACACACACACACACACACACACACAGTTCCTTCAGTTTTTTCCCGAGTTTTCCCAGACTCAATTTCCCTTAGAGTCCCTGTTCGTAGACATCCTAAATAACTTCACATTGGACGAAAAAGAGAAGGAAAAAAAAATAAAATCTGTTCCACGTTTAGGCACCCTGCATGCTACACTTGCACTAACACTTAGCTTTTCTTATACTTGGTAATATGAAAAGCTATACAGCATACTTTGTACTAGCTGGTAATTTCACAATTTCGTTTCCTCTTACAAATGGTGATCTACAAGCAACAAAACCTAGTTCATCCTTCAACCTTTAGCAAAGGCCTCAAACATTGAAATGGATACCAATCCAACGACCTTGAAATGATCTCGCGTATAAAGCCAAAGTTCTCTACAAAACACCAAGTTTGGATCAATAAGTGATGAATATCACGGCTGCAGCATCCAGAGCACTTGGGACTCACGTATAAACCTGAAGGCAATTTCTTAAAGCCACATATTTAAGAAGGCCCCGACCTTCGCTTAGACAGTCAACCTACAACTAGAATGAAGGAATGGTACAGCTGTATTCTCTAGAGTGTTTCGTGTTTACCTTGCTTCACTTTCATTTCTTGCAGATACACTAACAAGCAAAGCTACCTCTCACATAATGAATGTGTTGGCTACACCACACTTCAGGTGAACAGCCCCATTGGGAAGCATTAAAAAATACTCGCATGGTGCTGACAGAAAAAAAAAATGCATTTTTCGAAAGTTTGTCTATGTTGAATTTGGTTCAAATGATTCTAGTGTAAAATGGCTTATGTATCACCACTAATTGCAAAGATGACAGCTCTGTATGCAATCTGTGTATTGTGTGAAACCCTTGAAAATGCCGCAATAAACAAGAACATCACGGCACATTTGCACAGTGCCTTTGTAGATGAAAGCATATTTTCAAGCGCTTCACAATGATTCCTGAGCGCACAGTTGTGAGGCAGCAGCTCACAGTTCCTTGTATCAAGAAAAAAGTGTTCATGTGCACATGAATCATACTTTGTTCGCTTTTTTAGGAGCAAAATTTTATCTAGAAAGAGTGCAAGAGCAACAGCGGAACAAGACGAGGGCAAAAAAAGAACATGACACGGTCGCTGTAATGTTCTTTGTCCTCGTTTTGTTCCACCGTTGTTCTTGCACAATGAGCTTTCTACCAACTAGCCCAAGTATCTCTTCTAGAAAAAAGTGTTAAAGAGATATGTGTGCACTTTTTATTGAAATGTAGTAGTATGTCTTCAAATAAAGGATGTTTGCTTTCGTGAAATTTACTTCTGGGGATGTGCTTTTTAACAAATTTAAATAGCTTGCAGAAAAAAAAGTTTTCAGTTTCTACCAACTTTTTTTTTCTGAGCTTTATATATACATTACTAAATCAAATGAGCAAAGCAAAATGAGGGCTCATTATACATATGTGGAGACATATTGGTTTTTCCTAAAAACTAATTCCACATGATGACTTCTTGGTGAGGAGACACGAACTAAAATTATACATAGGTATTTTAAAGTTAAATTCACATGCTATTTCCTTACACAATATGCTACACAGTGATGTAGGATAAGAAACTAAGTAACTTTAGATGTTCCAGCGATTCATCTGTAAGGCAGCTATATTCAAAGTGAGCAATTTTTTTTAGATCTAGAGAAGACAGATAGAAAATGCTTAGGGGTAAATGTGTAAAAACATTGCTAGAATTTGACCTCAAACCTAGAAGAGACCACATGAGAAGTCCAATAACAAAAAAGGAGAAGCAATCAGTAATGATAGGGAAACTCTTTGTGTATGTTGATGAACAGCAACTCAACAGGAGAATGCTGGAGTCAATGCTTTCACAAGGACTTCAGGGCAACCACATTTCTTGTTAAAGTTATAGCTCCCATTGAGTATAGAGCCCAAAGTGGCTAGAAAGTAGTGTGATAAAGAGAAATCACAAAAAATACATGCGGCCTTGGTTCCGAAAATGACGCTAATCTATACACAACTTTTAAAAGCCGTCACCTTACTATTTTGTACCAACATGCACTCCTTAAACATGAAGTTGTTGCAGCAGGAGAGCAGCTTTCAACCCTTCTCAAAATACTAACTCCAGTAAGACACATCCCCCTTTTGGGTACTGTTAATCAAGTCAGCATTTTCCTGGGACACCCTTATTTCGTTTCAACACCCTTTGTGTGCAAGCTATATCTAATAGTGTGTGTTAAAACAAAAAAGAAAAAATAAATTGTGCACACATCACTACAGTATCATTATAAGTTGCCTGTTCATGCATCATTAAACGGAAGCATTTTCTACTACAAACAAAATAAATGTGATGCTAATGAGTAAAAAGAGTGAGATAAGTTGCAAATAAATATATTCCCAAATTATTACAATAATTTAGACACCTACAGGGCATAAAGTGCAGGCCATCTGGTTACTTGCAGACAGAATTAGTGCCAGAATTACTCTTTCACTCCCCCCCCCCCCCCCCCAAAAAAAAGAAGAAAAAAAAAGGAAATGGGTTGCAATTACGTAGTATTCATAAATGTATATATTACCTTCATTGCCATGTACACACCTGCGTACTCAATATATTGTGACCAGCAATGGCAAGAAAGAAAAAAAAAAAAAAAAGAAAGACATTGACCCCCTTTAGGTGCATTATTCCCCATCCAAATCCAATCTTTGCATATAAATGACAGTGTGCAGTGTATCCTTAAAAATTACCCTTGTTGCAGAGACACTGCCTTTGTTCGACGGGATGGGATGTCTGGCATACTGCTAATGATAGTAATGATGAAAGCACTTTTTAATATTTGTCACTGTAGTTCCACGCAATGAGCAACTTGTGCTTGAACTTCGACAGGGCGATTTATATTTAGGGAAGAATACAATCCGATCATCTGCACAACAGACATATTTGATTACTTCATAATGATCATGGCTTACCAAAATACTAAAAAAGCAACACTTCAGCAACGTAGCTTTTTTTTTTTAATGTGGTTCAGCCCATAACTTCTGTATTTTTTGCTTGAAGGGAATACCATGTCCATTTACAAGCAAAACTGTCAATACACTAACAAACTACATTTTAACAAGATACGGAACTTTGGGAGAAGACTATCAGACTTTTCAAGCAAGTGCAGCAATGGCATGAATTTCTGCAGTGCCTGATAATTTGTTTTTTCCAAAGTCGCACCAAGACACCGTGGCAATCTAAACGATTCTGAGAGCGAGACAGGCGATACAAAAACTCACAATTATACAGCCAAGTACTTGCCATCACAGCGGAACGAACGAGTTGGGTGAACTGAAAATTCTTAACAAAGGCCCGCGGGCCACAGCCGTACTGCATACTGCTCACAAGGTTCTAACTACGTTCGTTTTGAATATGCTCATGCTGACGGTTGCGGCCACAATAACCGCAACCGTCAACATAAGCATTAGGGCTGCGACACAAATGACACAATTTGAAAAATCTCCATGCTATTCTACATGAGACTGTATCTTAACGAACTGCCCTCATCGCTGGCGTAAGCAAACTGCGTTAAGCGGAGATCGCCTCCGCATGCCTTGAGAGTGAAGACCAGTGCTCCTAAAAGCGCGACTTGCACATAGCTAGAATTACAGAAAGCAATGTAGCGCGCGTTACTTAATGACCTTATATCTTCTACTGGCCATGTTTACTGAGTTACAATGGATGAGAACTCACGTAAGTTTGAAGCAATGCCATTCACGGGAGGCTGTTACGCGGCTACGTGTGGTCGGCTTTAAAAGGCGGGTGCCACATGTGCCCCAAATCTTAGCTTCACATGAAATTTAAAAAAAAAAAGCCAACAAAGGAAGGTGTTTAAAGAGCCTACATGCGTATCCGAAGACACAGAAGCATTATTTTCTACCAGAAAAGTGGGCCGCGAGGTTTGGTCAACGGACAACGCACATGGGGGAAGGCGCGCTCGGTTACTTGTGCCGCTTACCTTTCGTAGAAGCAGCCACAGCCAACCAGAGGATGAGAGCCCTGCCCCTGCGCTTCAACTCTGATACCGGTGTTTAAAGTTGCCGAGCATGTTGTCCTCAGCTCAATGGACCACTCAAACTGGCCGCGGCCAGCAGAGAACAAGGTGGCGTGAAAGGACGCTCCGATCGCGAACGGTTGCCAGTGCTAGCACCAACCTCCCGCACGCAGCACGGGCAAAGCAACCGCGAGGTTTGTTTCTTTGGCGCACCGGCGCGAGCTAACTAGCCAGCAAATAAAAATTGTGCCCTTAAATACCGCTATATTCATATGCTGAACAATATTAGGGCTCGGGGGAAAATTTCCGCGTATTAAAATTGTTGGAATAGGTCTACAAGTTAACAAAAGCTACCTAGTTTTCGCTACATTGGTGGTTCCTTGAATCTCCAATAGAGGACAGTCTCCGAAGCACGCTAAAACCTACTCTAGGCATCTGGCATAGACTGGCAACAGTGGAAGGGTTTTGGCGCGAAATAAGTGGCGCACAATCGGACAACAGCTGGCAGGGCGCTGGGGTGAGGCGCGCATTTACAGATACGAAGCATTTTTGCTTAAAAAGGCGGGAATTACTTTGATAAGATTTCGCGCAGTTGAGCTCCACGAAACTCGTTCACTAGTCGACTCATTACTTCGACCAATTGTGCAACTAGGGAGCGCCAAAATATCTTGGTTAAGATATGGAGGCGGCGACTGATGCTGCAGCCAGCGTTGGAGACCAGAGGTGAAACTGAATTTTTTATTCGCGAAAAGCATGTTACCTTTTTTCTTTTTGTCGCCTCGTAGTGGATACGTTTTCTTCCTTTTGTGCGCCAACTTTAGTTGCTGCTAGTGAGTGACTTTAGTCTGTTGTACCTGGTACGGTTTGACGCTCTTGTAGTACCAATGTGCCCAGTACTTTATGCGTGTGTGCTTAATCCATAAAGGAGGCGCTGGTTTAATAACTGCGACATACTTCTGTCTGCATAATTCATGAATGTGTGCATGTTTGTTTTATTGTTGCAAACAAAATATCTATTCTAAATGTTGTCTGTGATGTATAATGTTTTCGCCTGGTGTGGCTGAGCTGTGCGGCAAATGGGAAAGCGCGTACAAAAGGGGGGGGGGGGGGGGGGTGACCCGTGGTTTGCTGCCGCCACGCCATTTGGGACATCTTGATGCTATCTGTAGTGCACTCTCAAGCGCATTGGGAGCACTTCCAATTGAACTCGGACATTTTTCTAGCGCTCTATAGAGCACTGGTGCAATCTTGACCTGTTTTGGTTGCCCGTAATTATAGCCAGTGTTCAGTTGCCCAAAAAATTATCATGTGTTTTAAGTTTATGAATGGAAACAAAACTTGGTGACGTCAATAGCTGCTAAGAATACCAGATAACGCTCCTAGTTTCTAATTTCACTAAGTTAAACTACATTTTTTTTAAAAATCCAGATTTAGAACTTGCATGAACTGATGCCATCCTAGTCAACGGCATATTTGTTAATCTTTCCCTTGGAAGGAGAGGGCAGTCTGATATTGCAGGCACAGGCTCTTCCCTGTAGAAGTTGTTGATGTATCAGATACAAGGACAGTGTAATTAGCAATGTTAATGTAGTACTGTATGCCGCAGCCAAACTCTTGAATGCAGTGACGAAAACAAGTAAAATTGCATTTCTTCATTAAGACTATTCATATGTGCCAATAATAAATGTGGCAGATATACCTGGTGTCAGTGCCTTCTAGTTTTTGTTCAGTCTACTTGTACATATTAAGCAAGGTGTCGGAACTAAATGTTTTTTTCCCCCTGTTTTGGTTTTGTTCCACTGACAAAAGTTCTGTAACGGTTTTTTGGTGCAAAAAAATTGCAAAATAAATTGACTATAAAAATATTGTAATAATTTTTCTAAAAGGAAACTATGTATTCTCGGATCATGCTTAGTGCCATAAGTTAAGGGACTAAGCCTGATCTCAGAAGCAGTACATTATTGAGTACACTTTCTGGTAGACTGCTGTTCCAAGAAAACGAACTTCAGTACCAAGTATGTCCCCTTTTCCTTTACCACAACTGGAAGGAGTACCTGTGCTAAATATGTGCATGGTTGTTCCTAGATTTTTTACTTGATTCCTAGAAGGCAGTGCACTTTGCCAAGCAGTTCTAGCTCGCATGCGCTTCCGGAGTTAGGACCTTCATGCTTTATGGAATACAACTGTAATACTGTTTTTGCTGAAGGCCCTTCATTGTCATACTTTATTTTATTTATTTACACATACACAGTCTCTTTGTAAGACATTACAGGAGTGGGTACAGAAGATCCTAACAAGACAAATATGACATGGTATTGATTAGCATTCATAATAACAAAGAAGTGTGCATGTTATGCAAATGCATGTTTCAAAGCAGCATTACATCCAAAAACTTATGTTGATATGTAGAAAAAATGAATTAAAAAGAACAAGAGAATATAAATACATAGAGTAGACAGACTTCATAAGAAATTATGAGAAACATGAGTGTGACTTATATCAGCAAAGTGTGCCAGAGTTAACTGCCTAAGTGCGCAATCAAGACCACTCCAAAGTTAGGTTGTTGACAGGGAAAATGAAAATTAAGAACTTGTTACTGTAGCTTAGCGGTTAAGGTGTTGGCTTCAGAAGCTTGAGGTAGCACGATTGAATCCCGGCCTCAGGGGCCGCATTTCAGTAGGGGCGAAATGCCGAAGACACCCGTGCACTTAGGCTTAGGTGCATGTTAAAGAATTCCAGGCTCTCAAGATTACTCTGGACCCCTCCACTGTGTGGCATGCCTCTGAATCATATCGCAGTTTTGGCACGTAAAACCCCAACAAGTATTATTATTACTTAAATTATTGTCAGGCACGATTTGTTCTGCCCTGTCACATTTCGGCAACTGCAGACTATGGCACAGAAAAGACTAAAAACATTTCCTGGTCTGTAAGTGCACTGATCAGTATACATTCAGGCAGCTTCATGGCAATGCTAAGATTAGTGTCATGCTGAACCTGCTGTCTTTTGTAGTGCCGAAGACGAGTGCAATGCTCTTTGATGTGAGATGTGTTATTTGTAGAGCTGTGCAAATAGCAAAATTTTGAGTGCAAAGTGAATTTGAATATTTGTGTTCAAGTGTGCATCAAATCGAATATTTTTCAAATAATTTTCGAATATTTCTTTACTAATACCATGTCATATTATGGAGAAATGTTGTGCTAAACATGGGCAAAAAGGTTTATTGCATGACTAGTGTACTGCCACAGTGTCATTCCAAAGTCCTGGGGAACAGTCCAACAGAGAATTGTGCAACAGAAAGCTGAGGTAACTTCGCCGCAGTATGTGAGTGTTAGCTTCGCCGCAGTACACGGGTGTTAGCTTCGCCGCAGTACACGGTTGTTAGCTTCACTGCAGTATGCGAGTGTTAACTTCGCCGCAGTACACGGGTGTTAACTTCGCCGCAGTACACGGGTGTTAACTTCGCCGCTGTACAGGGTGCTAACATTGCCGCAGTACAGGGTGCTAACTTTGCCGCAGTACAGGGTGCTAACTTTGCCGCAGTACAGGGTGCTAACTTTGCTGCAGTACAGGGTGTTAACTTTGCTGCAGTACAGGGTGTTAACTTTGCTGCAGTACAGGGTGTTAACTTCGCTGCAGCACGCAGAGCTTAGCTTCACCGCAGTACCCGACGGTTAGCTTCGCCGCAGTACACGGGTCGTATGCGGCGAAGTGACTACATGCGGGAATGGGCCACTTGACAGGTGAAGTAGCGTATTTTTCCCCATAATAACCAACTTCGAATAGTTCGAATAGTAAAATTTAAGTGCGAATCGATTCGAATGGCAAACGCTCTTCGAAGATTATTCGAAATTTCGAATATTCGCACACCCCTAGTTATTTGAGGCGTTGCCTAACGTTTCAGATTACTGCCTTTCACCTTGAACATAAAACCGATTGAAAATGTTTTCGTTCTGGCCAAAAGTATTTTTGGTTTTCGTTCCATTCCAACTCTCTGGTAGTAAGTAAAGACAATCTTGCAAGAACTTCAGAACAAAATCGCTTTAAAACTAGCAAGGCGTCACATGCAGTCGATAATAAAAACGTGCAGACAGGGGTTGATTCAGAATTTTGATTGTGGTGCACACCAACGTCACAGACGCTCTTTATCCGGCCAGTTTCGGTTTCAAGGAGCCTGCCACGGGGAAGTAATTGTTCACGTAGCTCTGACATGTGCTCCGCTATTCAAAATTTGATCGTTGCGATAAGTAGTGTAGAGGACGGCTTCCAATGTGCTCATTTGCTGTAGCCACCAATTGATAATTAAAAAGTTAGCATAATTTCGCTAATTATGCACATAAGTGGGGAAATTGTTCAGTACCTAGAGTCACCCAATCCGTACACTCAAATGGTACACAAAACGTTCCCACGATTTGTTTTTCTAGTTTAAAAAATTTGGTGCAACTAAAAAACAAAAATCTCTGTATAGTTATCAAGGCCTCTAAATCGAAAACCTAATGAACGACTTTGGAAATGCCTGTGTACCTTTGGCATCAAAAACTTTTATGACAGCTTTATTCTTAGTTTGAATTGAAATCTCTACATTCTCTAGAAGATAAATATACTCTTGAACATATCATCTTCGAAAAGGCGAAGTAGGAAGCATTTCTTTCGAGCTGACCATGTCGCCAATATCTGTAACTGCCACATGTGAACTTCCCTGCTTGCATGTGCATAAGCAACTCGTTACTGAAAGAGCCGTAATGGTGTTTAGGTGGAGAATATTATTGAGCATTGGGGGGGGGGGGCTCACGTACACATTGATTTGCCTGTATGAATTGTGTTGCCAAGTGTTGTGGAAAGTTGTGCATTGCAGTGGAACTACATAATGCAGTAATTGAGTTTGGTACGTTTGGTCTTTCTATTCAATGCTGACAGCCTAAGAAAGTTACTGGCCACACACGCGTTGTAGCCTGTAAGCCAAGATAGTCACTTCCAAAAAAAAAAAAAAAAACAGGCAATGAAATTTGCAGTAATTCAAACATGAAAGTTCAACACAAATCTATATGGTGTAATAATAATTTCTTGGGTTTTACGTCCCAAAACCATCATTTGATTATAAGAGACACCGTAGTAGAGGGCTCCGGAAATTTAGACTACTTGGGGTTCTCTAATGTGCGCTGACATCACACAGTACACGGGTCTCTTGCATTTTGGCTCCATCAAAATGCGGATGGGATGATCTGTCTAATTTGGAAGAGGCTATCTTTGATGATTTGAAAGAATGTGTAAGTTGGTTGAAAGAATGATGAAGAAAGATGATTTGAAAGAATGTGTAATGTGCGAACAACCAGGTATAATTCAAGACACAGAAGTAGTGGGGAAGGTAAAATGCAGCGATCACAGATTAGTAAGAGCAAAGATTGTACTTAACCTAAAGAAAACAAGAACTAAATTATTTACTAGAAAAAAATGTAATTTAGAGGTAATCAGATCCAAGAACGAAGAATTTAAAGTAGCCCTAAGAAACAAGTTCGAGGCCTTAGACGAAAACGGTGACGATGTAGAGGAAATGAACAAAACCATAACGAAAACAATCCTTGAAACAGCGATAGAAGTCGGGGGTACAACAACTAAGCAAACAACAAGTAAGTTGTCCCAATCTACCAAGGACTTAATAAAAAAATGCCAACAAATGAAAGTAACTTCGCCAAAAGATAAGATTGAATTCGCAGAACTATCAAAATTGATCAATAAAGCCAGGCAAAGCGATGTAAGAAACTTTAACACGAGAGAAATAGAGAAAGCTGTAGAGAAAGGCACCAGCATTAAAACGGTCAAAAAGAAACTGCACTTAGGGCAAAACAAAATGCATGCGCTAAAAGATAAACAAGGTAACGTTATCAACAGTTTCAATGAAATAGTAAAAGTAGCAGAAGATTTCTACTCTGCACTGTACAGTTCTCAGACAGACCATACAACCTTAATAGAAATAGAATCTGAGGAGGACAATGAAATTCCATGTATAACCGCTGACGAAGTCAAAAAAGCTGTCAAAGGCATTTCCCGCGGTAAAGCAGCTGGTGAAGATGGTATAACAGCCGACTTGATTAAAGACGGAGGAGATATTATACTTGAAAAACTTGCATCACTCTTCACGAAATGTGTCAAGACGTGTAATATACCACGCAGTTGGAAAAATGCGAATATAATCCTTATCCACAAGAAAGGTGACATAAAGGAGTTAAAGAATTATAGACCAATTAGCCTACTCCCAGTAATATACAAGCTATTTACAAAAGTAATTTCTACGAGGATAAGAGAAACACTCGACTTTAATCAACCGAGAGAACAAGCTGGTTTTAGGAAAGGTTACTCGACAATGGACCACAGCCACGCTATCAACCTAGTAATTGAGAAGTACGCGGAATATAACAAACCTCTTTATGTGGCGTTTATCGACTACGAGAAAGCATTTGACTCCATAGAAATACAAGCAGTTCTAGAAGCTCTACGTAGACAAGGGGTACCTGACATATACGTGAAAACCATCAACAACATATACAAAGATTGTACAGCCACACTACTTCTACATGAGAAAAGCAGAGAAATCCCGATCGGGAGAGGCGTGAGACAGGGAGATACGATATCCCCGATGCTATTCACTGCATGTTTAGAGGAAATCTTTAAACGTCTAGACTGGGAAGACAAGGGAATTCGAATAGACGGAGAATATCTCAGCAATTTAAGATTCGCAGACGACATTGTGCTATTTAGCAATGATGGAGACGAACTACAAAACATGATTGATGACCTAAACAGGGAAAGTATTAAAATTGGATTAAGAATGAATAGGCAAAAGACCAAAGTTATGCTCAATAGCCTAGCTAAGGAACAGAAATTTAAAATCAACAATGAACCCTTACAATGTGTAAACGAATACGTATACCTGGGACAGTTAATAACAGGAACTCCTAACCATGAAAAAGAAATTCTCCGTAGAATAAGGATGGGCTGGAGCGCATTCGGAAGGCATTATGAAATCATGACTGGAAACTTACCGCTCTCACTAAAACGAAAAGTATTCAATCACTGCATTCTCCCAGTACTAACGTACGGTGCAGAAACGTGGAGGATAACGAAAAAACTAGAGATAAAGCTAAGGAGCACACAACGTGCAATGGAAAGAAAAATGTTGGGGGTAACGCTAAGAGATAAAAAACGAGCGGAATGGATCAGAGAACAGACAGGAATAGCCGATATTATTATATCAATTAAAAGAAAGAAGTGGACCTGGGCAGGACATGTCATGAGGAGGAAAGATAACAGATGGACAGTAAGAGCAACGGAATGGATACCAAGAGAGGGAAAACGTAACAGAGGCAGGCAAAAGATTAGATGGAGCGATGAAATTAAAAAGTTTGCAGGCATAAAGTGGAACCAACTCGCTCAGGATAGGGTGGATTGGAAATCGTTGGGAGAGGCCTTCGTCCTGCAGTGGACCTAAACAGGCTGATGATGATGATGATGATGTAAGTTGGTTCCTGCAGAGATACTTTCCAACCAAAAACTGTCATTTATGAAATGTATTTTTCTCTTTAAAAGTGTTCACGTTGCTACATTCAAGCAAAGGTGCATGAACACCACTTGTCACTTCAAGAATTACTGCCAATTTGCAAAAATGTTACAATGCATGAATGAGGAAATAGTCTTTCCAATCAAATAACTTGCACCGCAGACTTACAAAATGAACAATTCTTTCTATCCAGCACTTGTCCCCTCCGTCCTTTTGTTTTTCCCTTTTTCTCTATGCACCACAGAAGGCATTATGAGGGGCCAATCCATGGTTTAAAGCTTTTGTGGTATTTGTGCATACTTCCTGCATTATATAGTGGCAAACAGGCTGAGAGATTTGAGTACAAAATATATTCGCAATCGGGAACCACCCCTTTTGTTTCCCTAGGTATGGCAGAGGCCATTGTGATAACAAGGATGGCTTGGTGGGCTAGTTGGTATAGAAAAGCAGTGATAGCACTACTGGGCCAGCTGTGCCAGAAGTGCATGGAATGTTCACTGTGCCATCTGAAACTTTTCAGCATTCAGTCTTTCTGACTTTCTGTGCTGATTGAAGTCCAAAACGGCACTACTTGAAGTCACCACTCCCATGTCAATTACCTTTCAGCCTTGAGCCAGTGCTCTCATGTGCTGATCTGCTTGCAGCCACAGTTGTTCTCAAAACTCAGTTGTGACGCTTTTGCAAAAATGTTATTCTCAGTATGTTACGGGAGAGTGAATGCTTTTTAATTATACACAGAAGCATCTATTGGTGTCTCACCAGGAAAACATTATCAAGGGACAGCTATAGCCAAGCATAGGCTTAAGCAGTGAGTAACAACAATGAAAGCATGTTTAGGCTCATGCCTGAATTTGCCTTATTTCTGGCTAGAATACAGGGTGTTTGAGCTAACTTGCACCACTTATTAAAAAAAATCCGCATGCACATTATAAGGATCCAATCAACTTGGTATTCGCTGTCATCTTGACCAACCCCTATCTTTTAATATGATCACAGGGGAGTAGTTAATAATAATCAATTACCCAATGTTTAAATGACATATTTAAACACAGTATTGTTGACAGTGGAGTTGTAAAGCAAGGGATTTTAATTACTTTACAAGTAGTGTATGTCCATGACAATAAGTGCAATGGTTTTAATTTTTTGGGGCTTCTAAGAAAGTGCACGAGATTTGAGAAAGTACCACGTGACAAGCACTTGTGTAAAGTGCCATTAACACCCTCAAACCTGCAAGAATGAACCATTGATGCATGCAGACTGCAGGCATGGACAGGCCGAAAGGGTGAAAAGTGTGGCCACCCCTTATCATTCTTTCTTGTGACCTTTTCAGTATGGCCTGTCTGCGTCCATCATGGATGGTTTGTGCTTAGCATGTTTGAGGGTGCTAATGTCACTGCACACATGTGCCTAGTCATGTCATACTTTTTAAATCTCATTCACTTTCTTGGAAGTCTGAAAAAATGAAAACCATTGCACTCAATGTCATTGATATACATTTGGGCACTAATTGGTATGCTTTTATTGTGGCCACTGCGGCTACATTTTGATGGAGGCGAAATGTTGAGGTCCGTGTACTGGTGCAATGTCGGCACACGTTCAAGAACCCCAGCTAGTCAAAATATCCAGAGCTTTCCACTATGGTGTCTCTCATAATCATATTGCGGTTTTTGGACACCAAACCCCAGAAATCGACCATCAATTAACATGCTTTACAACTTCACTGTTAACCATATCACATTTAACGCAGTTGTTTAAATGTTGTGTAATTGATTAATATTAATATATTACCTGAGATCATATTGTTACTTGACAATTAAGGACGCTGACCTGCAGTGGGATGTGCGGTTACAGGGATCTCGAAGACACCCAAGAAAGAAGACTATGACGTACCTGGGGCAAACATGGCATGACTCTCAGCTTGGTCAGTGTAAAATACAAGCGCTGTAAATAATTTCACCGTTTCTTCTGTTCCGTTCCACTTTTGCTGGAGCCGCTGGGTACCCTTAAATCTTCTACGACGGAGCTCCTCAGTGGACGCAACCTCAAGTCTACAAGCATGGCTCCAGGCAATGACACGCCTCCGTCCACTTTAGTTACGTAACCACCAATGATCACAACAACTCAGTACGTCGCTCTGTCACAATACCGTGACCCCGGTATCTTTGCCGGCACAAAAAACGTTGATGTGGACCAGTGGCTTGGGATGTATGAGCGCGTCAGCAAGAACTATGGCTGGGACCCAACTGCCATGCTGGCGAACGTGATATTCTACCTAGACAAGACTCCTCGCGTCTAGTGTGAGACCCACGAACAAGATAATACAAGCTGGGATACTTTTAAAGAACAGCCCCGCGACCTTTTCGGGAACCCGTCCGGGCAGCAGCTTGCTGCCAAGAAACAACTGGTGATACATACCGAGACGTCAAGAGCCATACTTGTCCTATATTCTGGACGTACTGGCCTTGTGCCAAAAAGGTGAGGAGAGAATGCTCGAGACTGAAGAAGTCTCTCACATACTGAAGGGCATTGCAGATGATGCATTTAATCTGCTTGTCTTTAATAACGCAATGATCGTTGACGCTGTGATTAAGGAGTGTCACCACTTAGAGCAAGCGAAGAGCCAGCGCATATCACACCAGTTCGAGCACCTACCGAGCACTGCTGTGTCTTCTTTTTTTGGGGGTAACTGCACATCCCACTGCAGGTTGGCGTCCTTAATCATCACGTAACAATATTAAAGGATAGTGTGAGTTGGTCAAGGTGACAGTGAATAACACTGAGTTGATTGCATCCCAGTAATGCACATGTGAATTTTTAAAGGCTGGTGCAAGTTATATGAAGCACCCTGTATAGGGCATAACTACATATTGCTTCTCACCTGCCTCATTACACAGTGCAGCTGTTGTAAACATACCTATGGTTAAAGTGTAGTTACAACAAATTCTCTGCTCAGTCTATGTAGGGCCTGATGTATTTGCTGACTGCGCCTCAGTGGTATATTTTTTATAGTTCTGCAGCCCCTGGGAAACCCAACAATGAAATTTGCCTGCACTTTGGAAGAAAAGAAAACGTTGCTAGTACACCAAACATGAAGTTCGATAGGTGGGTGCTTGTGGGCAGTCGGCAGGAGTAGTGGGCGGCAGTATCACTGTCAACCGCCGTGGGGAGAATCCAGGTGCTACAATTAATTTTTACTATGAAGTTGCGTACGGTTAGGCTCCTGTGCATTTTTGTTGTCCATAAGCGAAAAATGGGGACCGATCCCACAGGCAGTAAAAAAATGAGGTGCAGGAAGCTTCAAGCTTTCTGCCCCTAGTAAAAATAACAATAAAAAAGACAATTGGTTCACTCACTTTATGCTAGGACAGTTTGATTTGGACTATACCACACCAAACACCAATCTAGGGCACTCACCATTTGTAAAGGTTGTAACCAAAGTTTTGTATATCTCAGTAATCACAGTAGGGTGATTCCACGTAAGATCGAACAAAGCATGGCTGGTCACCCTCTTAAATTTATTTCAAAATTTTGTATATTGCTGCCCGATGTGTGGAAAGAAGAGATCCGCAGTTGGTTTTGCTAGAAAAAATTTTGTCGAAGCGCCGGGAGTCAATAATGACCAAGAGGTGGAGTGCCGCGCTTACCTGCTCTTCTGTTTTGGCCAACTTTGGTTAATAATTACGCAAGCTATACTAAGGTTAGGTGGCTGAAACTTTTTAAAGTAAATACACGCATGTTTTTACTTGTGATGAATAATTTTGGTTTTTATTGGGAGTGTACTTATTTTGATAAAAATCCTCAAAATCAGCCCAGGAAGCATTTTTCTGTCCACTTTGCGGGCTTATATCTCAAAAAAGGCTTGTGGCAGAGCAGCGAAACTTCAGCATTATGTTCTAAGCATATTCTTTTGTCAAACTGCAAAAGCTTATATTTACATGACTTTTCAATAACGAGATACGGGCGGTCGAACTTCAAAAAAACAGCGAACAGTGGAAATTTCTGAAGACAATTAAAAAAAAAACCCATTTTTGATATTTTTTAAACTTTGTACACTTATTCTCCTTCACATTAGCTTTCACAATCGCCAAAAACATGTTGCATAATTTTGTTCCTATAGGAGTTACAGGCCGTCAAATTATACCCTTATGGAAGGCTCAGCGAACCATGAACGTCTGATTATTCTGACATTTGTGATCGCGTACGGCTTTTGAATTTTGGCATGATAATGTGCCTGGTCATTTATGTCTGAACGCCGCATATTAGCTGTGAGGAGCACAATATTGAATGATTAGGGGTCAGTTTTGTACGCGTGGGGTTCTTTGATACACCGCGGTATCGTAGCGCAGACAGATATTTTCCGCCTTTACCTCAGCAAAAAGGCAGTAAGAACTCAATGCGTAGCTTAGATTCCCCCCCCCCCCCCCCCCCCCTGCCCGGCAAAAAGAAAAAAGAAAGAAAGGATAAAAATGCAATAAGCAAGGAGCGCTTTCCAAAGAACCTTTAGCAAAATGGAAAATTTGTGAAGGTCAAGAAGAACCGCTTCATTAATTCATGTTTCTGGGCTGAAATCGAGCTTATTCTATTGATTAGACAGTTCAGATTTCTTCTTTCATGTACTCGTAACTCCTTCCAAGCAGGCCCGGCTATTCGTGCTACGTACAAACCAGGAGGTGCTTTCGTTGACATGGATAGCTGTCAGGCATGCCAACACCATGGAACGCGGGTACTCTCATCCACTCTTCCTTCTTTAACTCGCGAAAGGCAACAGCTTCTTTTTCTTCAAGGTGTATTAGATGCAGCCCTTTCAGTTTCTCTGAGAAAATGGTTACAAAGTCCCTGGCTGTACGAATTGCACTTTCAGGGTTTGTCCTCAA
This sequence comes from Hyalomma asiaticum, assembly GCA_013339685.2. Taxonomy (NCBI): domain Eukaryota; kingdom Metazoa; phylum Arthropoda; class Arachnida; order Ixodida; family Ixodidae; genus Hyalomma; species Hyalomma asiaticum. The sequence continues at coordinate 341,024,752 of CM023481.1, read as the reverse complement.
GTTGTTGAGCGTTGCCTGATGCTTGAAGGGACCTCCGACTCCATCGCACGCGTTTTTCCCGTGTCCAGTTGCTGAGAATACCCATTGGGTACTGGGACAACAGCTCTTTCCGAACTATCTTTTTTTTATTTTTTTAAATGACTGGCGGTTTCATCACTCATATATATCACCTTGGAGTAAACCGGCAGGTTGTCCCCTTCCACCCATTCTTTCACTTTCACTCGAGCCAAGCAGGCGTGAGCGGAGTCGTGGCTTAAGTCGTCGTTAACAACAACGAAACTCTTCGTAGATTTTCTCGTTGTTACCACGCGTGTAAAGACAAATACTTGCTGTTTGTGGCAGGGGTGTGCCTAAACTTCATCAGGAAGCACGACAGTCCATTTTTCGGCAAAATCAAAGTGGAATATAATGCTTCCACGGTGCATGCATTGCTTTTCCTCGTATATATAACTCTACTTTCTGTCTTCCTGACGTGGTTGTGCATGATCCACCTTGTCACCAATACTCGAAGATGATTAAAAAAGTGTCAGCACTCAAAACTTTTTTTACAAGGTCGCCTGCCTCCCACATTTCTGGCAGTGCGCTCTGATGGTGAAGGAATGCAAACGAACGCTGAGTGAACCTCATCAGCATCGATTCTGTGGCCAGTAATGTTCTCAACCGCAGCAAGGCAAAGATTATAGTTGGTGCAAATGGCACAGGCACGCACATCATTCTAGGGATAACATTTTACCCGGCGCGGTCGCAAGGTGTAGAATCTAATCTGAGATAGGTGCGCGCGTCCGGTTACCAATTGTTTTGCTTTTGTTTCCTTTGGCGTTCTATATCTTGCTTTGGCACTGGAGTGCCATGTTCTTGCGTTATACTGACCACAAGTGGCGGTGCGCTGTTTCTCTGGCGGCGGCGGCGGCTGTCGACCGCGTGCATGAAGCGAGCGCTCATAGCTACCTGATAGTGTTTTGATCTTGCTTCCATGTCCGCCTTGTTATTAGGGCCTAACTATGGTGCGAAAAAATACAGAATGGATAGCGAATCTTTAATGCACACGCGTTGAAGTTATCCAAGAAATGTTTCGAACACTTTTGGTTTCAGGAGGCGAAAAGGAGCTCTGACTGTGCCTCTCTTACAGAGAGCATCTGCGGGGCGCGCGCACCTGCTCGGTAGCCCCGCACTCATGGCCACTCGGATGACCAAATCATGTCTAAATTGACGTCATCGGTGTCAGTGACACCTTTTTTCGGTGCTGCTGGCCTCTTAAGGGCCAGAAATTCAATTCTGTTTTCATTCTATACACTCAGCGGGCAAGAAGCCGGATCAACAACAATTGCCTATCATTGCGTAAGGGTCTAATTTGACGGCCTGTAACTCCTAGTGGAACAAAATTATGCAACATGTTTTTGGTGATTGTGAAAGCCAACGTGAAGGAGAATAAGTGTACAAAGTTTTAAAAATATCAAAAATGGGGTTTTTTTTTAATTGTCATCAGAAATTTCCACTGTTCGGTGTTTTTTTGAAGTTCGCCCGCCCGTATCTATTTATTGAAAAGTTATATAAATATAAGCTTTTGCAGTTTGACAAAAGAGTATGCTTAGAACGTAATGCTGAATTTTCGCTGCTCTGCCACAAGCCTTTTTTGAGATATAAGCCCGCAAAGTGGACAGAAAAATGCTTCCTGGGCTGATTTTGAGGATTTTTATAAATATAAGTACACTCCCCATAAAAAGCAAAAATAATCTATCACAAGTAAAAACATGGGTGTATTTACTTTAAAAAGTTTCAGCCACCTAACCTTAGTATAGCTTGCGTAATTATTAACCAAAGTTGGCCAAAACAGAAGAGCAAGTAAGCGCGGCACTCCACCTCTTGGTCATTATTGACTCCCGGCGCTTCGACAAAATTTTTTCTAGCAAAACCAACTGCGGATCTCTTCTTTCCACACATCGGGCAGCAATATATAAAATTTTGAAATAAATTTAAGAGGGTGACCAGCCATGCTTTGTTCGATCTTACGTGGAATCACCCAGTATTATTGTCACTACCATTAAGAAATAAAGTGAATATATATATATACCCTTTTCTAACCGTATAAACTAGAACAGAAGCTCAAGGGAAGATTGAGGCTTGATAATAAAGAAATTGTTGAAAACCGTGAAGAACGGGGAATGTCGTTGGAGCCATCAATTCAAGTCTGCTTGTCTTCATCAGTGCAACAGCTGCCTTCTCAAGTGTTTGTTCCTATACACTTTGCACACTCTCGCCCACCCTCAGAAGAGAAGAGCAGAAGTGTTGAAATCCGGGTCAATTGGTACGTGATGCTGAAAGTAGGAACCAGTCAAAGGACTACAGATAGAGGAGAGGAGTGACACACACAACGGCTGGTCCAGTTGTTAGTCCAGCCGCTGTGTGTATTGTTTCTCTCCTCTGTCCGCCGTTCTTTGGCTGGTTTCTACTTTCAGAAGAGGAGAGGCAGGTGCAAAATAATAAAAAAGAGGTGGGGGATGTTAATTCCATGTGTTTGCATGTCTAATAGGCTATCAAAGCATGTGCTAGAAAAAGAAAAGACCGTGATGCCATTGCAGCTTTTGTCAATCTGGGTGGGTAGTCAACAGACGGAAAGGGGCTTTCATGAAAAAACATGGTTAGCTGTATGGGTGAAACAACTTAACTTTTGCTCATCACGCTCATTAACCTACTATAGACTTGAGGGGTATATTTATATAGGGGCCCCCTAATATATAAAGCTGTTTCAAAGGGACCGTGAGCTCCCTTTCAAACTTTTATACCTGTGGGCTGGAGGGTATTGAATTTGTAGATGAGATACGGTTTCCAGTATTTTCTGTCTCTGGTGGAGTGTAAATATGACTGAAGTATATAAAGTTCGACTTGCCATATAAAATGCTACATCACTACCTTCAGCAAACTATTCACGGTGCCTGTTTAGTCTAACATTAATTGATTGGCCAGTTTCATTAATGTGTTGCCTATGACAAAGTGACCGTTCTAACATGTAAATGACATTTGAACTACTGCAATTAAAACTGGACTTTATATGATGGACATAATCACTTCCTGTGCTTTTAACTTTAACTCTTTCACTTACAATCCCAAGGTAACACGGGTAACCAGACTTGGGCCTGCATTCTGAGATGCGTTGCAAAAGCCGATAGTATTGCTTTGGTGACATAGGTGTCTCCTTTGGTGTCTCTTCCAGTGGTGATTGGCTGCTTCAACAAGCCTCACTTTTCCAGTTTGTGTTTTGCCTTTTACGACACATCTCAGAATAAGGCCCTTGCACAAGCCCTACCAGTCACGAAACAACCCTTGTAAAGAAATGTAAGGCGAGCATGTCTTGCCGTCTATAGCGAGGACATATAAACAAATCACTTGCGCTACAGTTTCAGACAGTGAGATAGAGCGCATGTTCCTACATCTGCATTTGTTCTTGTCTCTCTGCCAATGTCTCAGCAGCACAGCCATGGCGAATCAGAGTGCCACTTGGATGCTCCATTTCACGGACGAAACGATTCAGGAGCAGAAAAACCACCCTAGAAATAAGCTTCTTGGCATCCTGTTTAGTTGCTAATTATTTTGTGAATTACATAATTGTTAATTTCCTTACGATGGGTGAAGCATTTTATTTGATGAGGTAATCCTCAATAGAAGAGTTTACATGGCCCGGACAACACCCTAATGCGTTGCAAGTGCAAAATTGCCACGTAAGATGAAAAGGAAGAAACCTGGCAGACTTTGTGGCGCAGCACCAAAAAAAAAAAAAAAAAAAAAAACTGGCAGTGAGAGGCTCTCTTTTCTATTGCTGGTTTCCCATGCAGTTTGCATGTGTTATTGTATGCCTTGTTAAGTATGTTGTGTATTGTGCCTGCGGCTGCACAACAGACAGCTGTGCAGAGAGAAGCCCAAACCGCAGCTCGCCGTCGGCGCCGGGTCGAGAGTTCAGTTTGTTCTCGGGAAAACAACGCCAAGAGACTCTCTTGTTTTCCAACCTAGCAGCGCTTCATGTGACCACTTGCAAAAGTCTGAGTGTCACCTGGCTCAAAAAACTAGAAGCGCCACTTGGTCGGAAAACAAACCGTGCTCCAGCCTTGCTTCTGTACGGCGGCATATGCAAAGATGAACTGTTGTCACGTTTTGTGAATGCCTCAACAGGTTTCTTGGCTGGAGGCATATTACCATCCTTAAATGCAATTAAGGAGAACTTCATTCCATTGGTCATGTGTTGAGAACGATTTGCATGACTGGCTTCTCAGGTTGCCTGCCAGAATGTGACTGCTCTCGTGAATTTTTTTTCTCGTATCAGCTTAAAAAGCCAAAGGTTTCCGAGTCAGTTCGAGAATGAGCGTGGATCCACAAACGAAATTTAATTGAAAAAAGAA